>JARHVA010003427.1:1500000-1915000 GCA_037957365.1 Torreya grandis
ATATTGTAAAACCCTAAGTATTATATTACTTTTTTATCCTTCTAGGATTTTAGATTTTTGTATTAGGGTTTTATTTTTAGATCTAATTTATGATTAGTTAATAATAATACACATTAATCATAAGTATATTGAGTGAAAATTATTGGTTAAAAAATAATTGAATTACCTTTCACATTTTTATACATGGGTAGTGTATCTTCTTTAGATCAATCATGTAATTAAATAGGTAACAAAGACAAAATATAAATTCCCTACTAAGGCTAAGGTTATGAATGAATAATCCCAAGACTTCCTCCAATAATATTGATCTATAATCAAATATAAGCTGTATATTATTATTAATATATGGAAAATGGAATGCATGAATCACATTATTCCTCTCCCAAAATTTGATAATGATAAAAAAATATTAACTCGATTCAAATGTTTTGCATTGGCTTATATTTGGTCCATTTATCCATGTCCAAACATGAAGGGGTATTGTAACCCACCCATTATTAAAAACCAAATTACATTAGCATATCCATCCTCAACCTCCACCACTACCCAAAAAACATGGTAATCAACCTAAATAGTGTGACATCGTAAATTAATTAAAAAACACCCATGCCAAAATTTATTTATTATACTTAGTTCAAATTACATTTTTACTAAGATATTACACATGAAACATTGTGTTATACAAATAAATAAAATAATGTGGATCACCTTATGTGGCTTCTATTCTCAAATAATTATTATTTATTAAGGAAACAATTTCATTTGGGAAAGAATATTTTGTTCATAATAGAATTATAGATCAACATCAACCATTGTATATTGAAGTTAAAATACAAAATAACATAGTTAATAAGGTATTGGTGGAAAATAGATCAAGGCTAAAACAAATTTATACATAATTTTTTATCCTTATTGTTAATAATGAAGAGGATATTAACTATTGAAATATGAATGTGTTTTATAACACAACACATAAATTATCATAAAAAAAGCTACATACTATCAAGGAAATCTAAAATGATTTTTATAGTTTATTACATCATACCTAATGACCCAAATTATAATATTTTATTATGCATGCCATGGATTCATGAGATGAATGAAATTACTTCCACATTGCATGCATTTTTAAAGTTCAATCATCAAGGATATATATACAGTTCCTTTGGATCAATAACCATTCAAGTATTTTGTATCAACACATCCCAAGTATCACTACATTTCCCATATGAAACTATAATCTCAGTGATCCAAACTAGATAAGGCACTAGTTTCTTCATCAACTTCAATTTCATAAGTAGTTAAATTTGATAATCAATATTATTTGGGACTTTAATAGTTGTAAAAAAATTGATATATAGGACAAGGATTTGGGAATAGTGTACAAAGAATTGTTAACCATGTCTTAACATATAATAGTAAAGGATGACAAGGTCTCAACTTTATGGAAAAATCATAAAAAATGAGAATGAAACAACCCCATATAATACTACAAAGTAGAGTTAAAATTATCACAAAATATCCATAATACATTTACACTATAATTAGCATACCTTGAGTTAAATGATGACATACTTTCCCCAAATATCCAAACATTAAGTGAAATTTTAAATGATTAATTTATCATATGATACCTCTACGTGTATGAAAAACTCAATTAATTCTTCATAGAAATGGTTTTCCTCACACAACGTCTTCCCAAACATACTTTATAGAAAGTGAATACACTAATGTCCATGTCTAGTCAGATGGTCTAGATACCATCCCTACAACACCATTTATGCGAGATATATCAACTCTAATTAGTAAAAGGATCATGAAATTTCATAATGGAATACATAAGGATCATTGACCTATGACAATAGTATATTTTTAATAGAAATATAAAGAAAATGCACTTCAAAATGTTTTACATGACTACTAAAAAATATTTGCATGCACTTACTCAAATATGTGAAGGACTAATCCCTAATTTATAAAATAATATTGTATTTTATCTAGATGTCAAGCCAATAAAATAAAATATTTTTAAAATGCTTTGTAAATTTATGTTACTAGTAAAATAAAAAATAAAAAAATTGTTGGATGTATGATTTATTTGACCCATTATTATCCTAATTGGTGTTCTAATGTAAGACTAGTTGTAAAACCTAAAGGATATATTTGGTGTTGTATAGATTATCAATATTTGAATAAAAGTTATCCTAAACATAAATTTCAATTTCCAAACATTGATATGATTGTTTAATCTAGAGCTATTTATGATATGTTATCATTCAGGCATGGGTTCTCATGATACAACTAAATAAAAATCAATCTGAAAGATCAAGATATAAACTCATTTAATACACCATGGGGAAAATTTTATTATGTGGTCATGACTTTTGGACTACAACATATTATGTATACTTATCAGTGATCCATGACACATATATGTCATGATTATATTCATGAAAAGTGGGTGATTATGTGGAAAATCTAGTTTTAAAACAAAAATAATGACATAATCATGCTCTAGATTTGAAGGATTTTTTAAAACAGTTATTCAAATAGAATCTATGCTTAAACCCTAACCTTTGGGGTATATTTAATTAAGTTATTGGGTTAATAATTTTTCATTATGAAATTTATATAGATACCAAAAATGTTAAAGTTATTTTTTACATGTCTCTACCAAAAAGCCTATCACAATTATGATCATTATTATGAAAAATATATAAAATAAGAATTTTTTGGCCCACATATCTCATAAGTTACTCTTTAATGACTTAAATATCAAATGGGATGAAAATTTCCTAAATATTTAATAGGCAATCACAAAATAATTAATTACTAAATGTATTCTCATGCCTCCAATAATATATACATCTTTACTATTATACATCTCAAATACATATAAAATTATTTTATTTATTAACATAATGTGATGACAATCATATAAAATGGGTCATGTATTACATCAATCCTACACTTGTTGACTATGATATAAACTAAAATAATATGGAAAAGATATGCCTAGGTCTTATTTTTACTACACACAAATTATGACACAACATGATAAAAAAATGAAGCACATTATAAAAAAATTTGATCCAATAAATTTCCTTACGTCAAAGACATAATTATAAGGACACATCCAAATGGTGAATATTACTCATGGAATTAAATTTCAAAAAAAAAATCTCAAAAATTGGTAAAAGGACAAGTTATTACAAATTATTTAGTTTCAACTCGACTAAAAGAAACATTACTAATCAATGATGATTTTTAAGACAAATTTACTTAATATCACATAGATGATGATATTTAGATAATGTAATATGATAGATCCTATTTTTCAAAAGTTCCTAACATTGGTATAGTTTTCATTAAACCTTAGGAGAAACCTTTTCAATTTTCATATTGTTGGGATTTTCAAAAACAAATAACGTAACATAATATGAGGCATTGATTTTTTGGGTCATTTATAGCACACATGTTAATTATAAAAATAAATATTGGTATATGTAAATTATTAGATGGTAGTTAATTAAATTTCAAACATCTTCCAAATAAAGGAATGAAGTTTCATCCCATATAAATAAATGATAGGTCAATTATAGACACACTTCAATTCTTTCTAAATACAAATCATAACTCAAAAATACAATCAACACATTGATGCCATGACTAGTGAAACTTCCTTAATTCCCATCTACCTAGATGATGATCATGTAGTCTTTACTATCTGGTGAATACAACATCCATCAGACTCTAAAATATAATTAGAGGTTTTAGAGGTCCTAGAAGTTACTCTAAGTGTAGTGAAATTAGAATGGTATAATGATATACATAACTTTTAATATATATCTTTTATATTATAAAATTATATGTGTAATGAAAAAATAAAAATTTAAAATGGAAGCAATGATTTATATTATGATTTTATGATATTTATTCATAATATCTTTGAAGGAATAGTTAATTTAGTACCTTAGTTGTGATGAAGCTATCATTATTTTACTCAAAATCCTTAATCATGAATGTATGGGACACTTAAATAGAAAATAAGTGTATTAAAAAACCTTGAGACAAGGTCACTATTAGTTTATGTTAGAATAATAATTCTAAGAGAACACTAAGCCTTGTTTAAAAGTTCAAAATCATAGAAATCTAATTCATCCTCCTTCACAAGAATTATAATTTTTTAGAATAAAAATTATTGATGTGGGGGTGAATTAGTCTTCAAAAAAATTTACACCTTTACCTTATCATTCATGAACTATCAAATTAATATAGTGAACTAGCAACACATCAAGAATTATTTATATGAGCATGACACAAGATCATAACACATAGAACACTTATTTGAGTGGGAAACCCTCAAGGGCATTAAAACCCATTGATATATGAAAATGGAATAAAATAATATAATACAAACACAAAATTTAGTGAATTACCAACTCCATATGGAGCACTAACCCCACCTAGCCAAGCACCCACTTGACTAGGCTTTGGAAAACCCCCACTTGTAATGAGGCACCAAATCCCAAGATGACTCAACACCAACTCAGCCACTTGATTTATTTTATAACCTTTATATCTCTATGTTACTTAACCAAAAAATTATGACCGCATCTTCAACTCTTAACACTCTTATCCCTCTCAAACTACCTTCTAGGCTCCTTTGCTCAACAAGGTATCTTTAAGACAAATTAGGTCTTTTGACATTGATATTCATCTATATTACCCCTATTATATGTTAATTATAGTTTATATGTACCCTTATTATGGTCTAGGACACCTCCTTTATCTCTTCAAAGTGTTATATACTCCACTTCAACTCACTCATTCTCTAACTAGTTAATTAGGCCTATTAGGCCTCATTCTTATACTAGGCTCTTGATCATACACCTCTTAGTTTGACATACACACTTGATGACTTATATTTTACATAAAATAATCTTTATTTAATTCCAAAAACATGAATAAAATATTACATTAGGTCAGCCATAGCTCAAATGGACCAAATCCTTCTTTAGGCCTTAAGGAGACCTAATTCAATTAGGCCTTCATTAGTACTAGTTACCATTTATTATTGGAATAATTTAAAACACCACACATGGAAATAAAAATTCATATGACACTAAAATATACCCATAGTAATCTCATATTATGTCCATGGCACATTTTATCTCTAATCAGCACTTGAAGCATGTCATTAGCACTATTCACAATTTGGCATGTGAGCCTACAAAAAGTCTATCTTGAATTAATGAAGATAAATAATAAATTATATGATAAAATATATAAATAAAACACATATATATTATATAAAATATATCACCGTATGTTTTATACTTAAAAAATTAGTGTAAAAGGACTCAAACCCTTCTCTGCAAAAAGCCCACTCAGAACTGCCAGAAAACCTTCAAGCACAGTCATGGTGATAATGACATTAAGCATCTATCTAGATACCTTAAATTAATTTTTATGACTGTAGAACATCCTATGATATAATTAAACCATTATAAGATATAAATATAATATGGTCAAATGGTAATATTGGTCTTGAAAACCAATCTCATAACCTCACTGAACATAGACCTCATTGAGCTAGACAAGTCAACTTGTGATCAACCTTTTTCACTATAACCACTAACCTCCAAAAATTATACCAAATATTATAATGTCTTAAAATTATTTATAAATATCTCCATTCACTTGTATTCATCCCTATTCTATGATAACACATTCTTAAACCTCTTCTCACTACTTCTTAGGTTTTTTATTATTTCCACCATTAGGCCTGTTAGCAATTGGCTATCTTGGATGACTAGTTTGGCACACCTGAGGGATATAAAAAATATATAAACAACCATGGAAACAAAAAACAAGTTTCAGCATTATCTATATAATTATTTTAATACTCTGACTTGGTCAACTCTGATTGCTACAACAAATCTCTAAGAAACTAAAACTTTCATATAGGGTCTACTCACACACCTATAGGTGCTCAGGAGATCTGAATACAATATCTAATAGTTTTTTTTAGTCATTTGAGACCATTATAGGATATTTTTATAAACATATTCAACATCAAGTCCTTATTAGGGTTCTAAGAGGGTTTAACACTATTTCTAGTGTTAACAATTATTCATAAAGGATTGCCCCTCATTTCCAAAACTAATGCCTAAAGCTATTAAATAGGGAACTTCACAATCTCTCCTTAACATATAAAGTTCCCATGTAGAGGTTAGACATGATTAATTAACACCCAAAAGTGCTTATTAGGTTTACATGCCTCTATTCTATGTAATTAAGATACATCAAACCCACTTTTCATGCCCTTTATTGTAAACCATGACCTTAAACTTTGTGAACACACTTTAAAAAACATATCATACATATAAAAACACTTATATATCCATAATTTTCTTGGAAATAGAACCTCATACCCCATTAGGCCATACTTTCTCTCTTTACTCTCTTAAACCTTGACCTCCAAACTATATTAGGCCTTAAAACTGACATTCATGTCTTTTTCCATGTACTTGCCTCCTCACTCATATACTCAAGAAACCTATCTCATGGTTATACACATCCATACATATTTCACATGACTTGATAATAAACCATTGTACCTCATTAGGTTAGGAAATGTCTAGAACTAGTTTAGGTGTAGACTAGGTCTATAGGTTCTACCCCTGTAGACTCACCTTGAAACTCACATTAGTGTTATAGTGCCTCTTATACATGATAAATAAACCTAATATATCATTTCATCCATGTGTGAATTCATCTCACAAATATATCATGACCCTTAATACACAATACTAGGCATCTATTTTATTGCTTTTGGAATATTAGAGTTGCATTCCTAAATAATAAAGGGGTTGAGTAATGTAAATTACTAAATAAATATGCAATAATTAGACTACTAATTTATATAAATAGATTGTATTTTTACCTTTTCTAAATATAGTAGGAAGTGAGAGAGATTAGAACTTACCTTATTCTAGCTGATGTAGAATGAGACAAGGTATAATACTAAAGGATTAAGGCTGAGAAATAGTGAAAAATAGGTCTTTAGAATTCATTTTTTAATTAGATAAGAGTGCCAAAAACATGACACCCTATTTTTCATCACTGTAGTCTTATTCTAATTTTGTTTTTCTGAGGCTGAAAGCTTAATGGGTTTTGTTTGAAATTCTTATGTTACCATATCATTGAAATTTTAGGGTTTAAGTCCTCAAAAAGCTCACTATACACCTATTTCAGTATTCAAAACCCTTGGGAGCTCTTGGTGCTTGAACTTGAATGCAAAATTGGGAAAGAGAGAGAAAGGGTTAGTGTAAAGGATACAGTGGACATATTTCACACCTCATGTGTGAGTACATTCCCTACATACCAATACTCCAAAGAGGGATCAAGCTAATGTAGTTCTCCCATTGAAGTGATTTATGTAATTTGTGTACGATCAATGCAACATGAATGAAAAATTGAATTTTCTTAAGCTAGTTAGGGACTGGTCAAATGATTTGTGTAGGCTTGAAATAATGTTGGAAGGCTATGTGCAAAGAATGAGGAAGAGTGATTGAGTGTACTTACTTGTATTCTTACATCTCTTATAAATGACTGTAAATCCTTCTAAATGTAATTTGAATGGCCTTTTATAGGGAAACTAATGATGATGGGTTAAATTAATTCATGTGAGGCTGACAAGGAAAAATATAATGAATCAAAATAATCTAACCATTAGAGGCCAAAGTGAACTTGGAAAATAGTTTTGAAAATAGGACACCCTAGGTTCTAGCAATCCTATCCTATTTGGATGCTATTGTCCTAAGGGAATGAGACTTGGGTGGATGGATCTAGACCTAAAAGGGATACTTGGGTCTAAAAGGGATAAGTTTATAAAGCTCTAGATAATTGGGAATTAGTGAAATAAGTATCTTAAAAGGGTTGTGTGAGCTAATAGGAGGACCTATGGATTAGGTGTCTTAGCCATGTTAAAGTTGTATAATTTCACATATTACATGACAACATCCCCCCCTAAATTTATTCTAGTGATACAACAAAGTGAAATACTAGGCTATATGTAAAAATAGAAAGCCTACTTGAACTTACTTGAAAGGGAGGAGCTCATGAAGTTGTGTGATATTAGATGTGCATAGAGAGAGCACACTATGAATTGTGAATTTGCAATGGAAACATAAAGTACATTAGTTATTACTATATATGCTATATCTAAAATAAGAACATACAAGAGATAAGTAAAATGAAGATAAATGAATTAATACACCTCACCAAGTACGTAAAGTAATACAAAACTTGTTGTGATGATGGAATGTGTTGGATGATGATGAGTGTGTGTTATATCAAGAGAAATATTGAAAATATAGCTAAGTGTTCAATTACATATAAAGTGGCTCAAGAACGTAATGTATATTCCTTTGTCTCCATCCTCACCAACTATATGAAATTAATGAATCATGTGTGTGTTAATCAATGTCTAGACTATGTGTCCAATCCCTTTAAATAGGTGACTCAAGAATACAACGGTTAGCTAGACCTTTGGCTCCATCGGCACCCCATGAAGTGAAGCTATGAAGTGATACCATTATATAATGTATGTCATATGAGATGGCTCATGGAACCCATGGATGTTTTAGAAATTTGATAATGTGGCATGGATAGCCTAAATCTGTGCTAGAAACTAGGCCACTCTTTGCCATTTTGAAAGATGGAGATTAGGATTATATGAAAGCCTCTTCAAAATTGATGCAAAAATGCTTATGTCAAATCCAACTCAAGAACTTGGGTACTCAAAAATCTAAACTTGTATGAAATATTAACTCAAATGTGATGCCAACCACCTGTAGATGGAGTAAGGCATGAAAGTATTAAGTAAGGCACATTACCCCTAATCACTGATGTCTAGAACATGGATTTTGATCTAGAAGTTATGCCAACTACCTAATCTAAACTAAAATTAATAACCATCATGTTGTGCATGATAACCCACTATATCTAAGAAAACTATACTAAAACTATTAAATCTGACTAATTTAGAAGTGCAAAACTTATCCTTAAACTAAACCTTTTGCCAATTTCTAGAAACCTTGAGTGTTTTTCTACCTTGATAGGAGTGTCAAAATGTGGGCACCCCTATGTTTGGAACTTCTATCCATTTTTTACATTGTTGTCTAGTGTGAAAACTGACTACTGATCTGAAAATGTCACTATTCTTTTGCTCTAGTTTGACCATTTTGACCTCTGGATTCTATATTGAGTGTTTTAAATGTTTTTTTTAACAATTAGGAGGTTTGCTCTCTATAAAAAACACTTAT
Organism: Torreya grandis; assembly: GCA_037957365.1. Lineage (NCBI taxonomy): Eukaryota > Viridiplantae > Streptophyta > Pinopsida > Cupressales > Taxaceae > Torreya > Torreya grandis. The sequence goes on from JARHVA010003427.1 coordinate 1,509,333, forward strand.
TTTATGCCCCCTATTTTGAGGTTAGGAATGATGAACCTACAATGACTACCCTTATAAGAAAAGAGTCTTGCAAGTGTGTTAAACTATATAGATGTAAGATATAACATTGAATATTTGATAAGATATTTCAAGACAACAATATTTTAATTAATAGATTGTTATATCAATAAGGTTATGCTTAGATAGATATAAAAATGTAATATCATGTGTATAATACTAAATAAGAATGGTAATGTTAGATATTAGTTGTTAGTTTGTTATTAGACATGGAGGAATGGATCATGAAGTCCATCATGGCATCCAAGGAGCAAGATAAATTCATGATTGGAATCTTGTAATTACACACAATGAGGAGCAAAAAAGCATACAAATAAAGAAGTAAGAATCATATAAGGTTGGCCAAGGGGCCATGCAAATAAGGGACATGGATACATGTCACTCAAACTAGAATACAAACATACAAGGTATGTTCAAATACCACATACACATACAAGTGAACAAAAAAAGTTGAAATGAGGTCTAAAAGCACATGAAAGAGTACAAAAAATGACATTGGCATATGTCCTAAGGCACACACATGAATAAAATCAAAGGACATTGGTAGATGTCCTAAAGCACAAATAGAAGACAAGCAAGAATAGGGAAGTGCAATCACACAAGCTATAATAAGCAAGGAATGAAAGAAAAAGTAAGAACTGTAAGATATAAACACATCTAACTAATCAAATAAAATATGAAAGTATGAAAAACACGTGTACTACAAGACTAGGTATATGCTAATAAATCCACAAGTGCTAGTTACTAATGAAATATCGATGTAGTAATCTATGTAATCTAGTAAATAATATGCATCAGTATGATTACTTAGAGTGTGTAGTGTAGGAATGATATAACCTAGCTGTTGTAATCATGTAGAGGATGCCCCTAGTTAGTATGTATATCGATGTGTGTCTTAAATTTAGAATTATAAATGCCCCCTCGATGGGTAGAGTGAAGCAATCAAAGAGCTGGATTTCACTATGCACACTCAAAAGAGATCAAGTGAAGCATGATAGTGTAGATAAATTAACAACAATAGCATGAAATATAAAATGTAAGTCATATCCTGATAGTATTAATGTAAACATGGATGATGCATACAATCAAAAAATGTTTTTGGCATTTTTGTAATTTTTTGAATGTTTTTTATATTTTTAAGTGTTATATTGTTTTTATATTTTCGAAAATATTTGAATTATGTACAATCAATATAGAGAGTTTATGTATAATTAGTGCTGGAAAGAAATGATATTAGCCAATGAGTCTTAGATGAGACTACCTGTCATGGTGTCCCATATCAAATAATGGGATCATGAATGATCATAAGACATGATGGAGTGTCTAAGATTGTGTAGCTAAAATTTATGTATGTTGTAACTACTCTGAAACCTCTAAAGCGAAAACTAAATGGGGGTCTCCTTATGACTCCAAAAAGTTGATTCAAATGTAGGGCTCTTAAGGACCCATCTATAAGTAAGAGAAGAATATTTGTGAATAGATTATTTCTATGTAGCTGTATGAGACCACAATATAACTACTCAAGGTGTGAACACTATAGCTAGAAGATGTCTAGAATCCTAAATTTTTTGGGGGTGTATGAACCCTCTATACTGGTGATGGATGTTGTAACTACGGCTGGATTAGAAGTGGAAGTTGAACTAAAATTGAAGTAGGTGGCATAATTGAAACTAGTGACTATAAAATGGTAGATGGCTCTAATGTGGGGTGTGATGACTCTTAAGGAACTCTACCAGCTATAATACGTTAATTATCATGAATGAATTTCATTCATCTATGAACTATAAAAGGTAATGCTTTGAGTTTTTGAAATCATGGTCGACCATGTAAGATGTCAAAAAATCCTACAGTAGGAACTATTATGAATGGTATGGCCACATATGTAAGACCAACCTATAATGGAAATAATATCTCACCTAATGAACTCTATATATGCCCATTAAAACCACTAATAATTATTTCTATCAAAGTGATATCCTGCGTTGAATAACCCAACTATTGTAATAGTGTGAAAGTGCACATGTTCAGACTAAAAATATTGTCGATGAGTACACTACGAATAAGTTGATTCTGAATATGTGCTATGATAAATAGTGCATTATAGCCTATATTATCCTCAATAATATCATGATCTAAAAAATTTATCAAATGCCTAGCTAGAACTCTGGACTCATACACCCCTATCATACCACTCAAAGGATGTGTTTCCACTAAAGGTGCTTGGTATGTATGGTGAACACCTAATGTGTCCCCTTACTCTTGTTTAGAATGTTGTGGAAATGGATCTAAAAACAATCAAAGCTTTATCTTGTGTTGGTTTTGCCTTTGGAGGCTCAACTGAAGTGCCCAAATCAAGTAGATTATCATCAATCAAATCTTGTATCTTATATTTCAAACTAATGCATTTATTTTTTATGTGGCCTAATGCCCTATGAAATCACAAATTGCATGCTGATCATATCCCTATGGAAGAGAATTTATTGTATCTACTTCCCAAATAGGAGGGAGAGTGATGAGGTTGCATTCTAATAATTGTTGTAAAACCTTAACTAGAGAAATTGGTAGATTAGTAACTTCATAATGACCAGGTGTTAATCGAGCCACATGTTGAGGGGGATCAGAAGTTGCATTAACTATTGGTTGATTCTAATTATTATTATCATTGATTTTGACCTTGTATGGGATTTTACTATTACTCTTATTAGTTGTGTCTAGGATACTTGAATACTTAAGTTTTCCCATTGAAATTAGCTTGACTTCTCTTCCTTTAAGTGTTGACACAATTTAGTGAAGGAAGAGAACCCTTTGAACAAAATAGATTCATGAAGTGTTGGGAGAAGGATCTATTTTAATATGTCTTGTAGCTTTTGATCAACCATGGGGCTAGTGAATTTAGTTATAATAGTCTTTTATCTAAGAACATAATCTATGAGAGACTTATTTGACTTTTATTTCTATTGTGCAATCTGTGCATACGAAATCTTATCACCAATGTTGATATTAAAATGTGTTAGGAACATGCATGCTAAAGGATTTATTATTGTGATTAACTAATTTAGTAAACTATAAAACCATTGTAAATCATAATCCTTGAGGCTCTGTGGAAAAAGTTTGGTAAGTAGCCAGCCATTAGATACATAATCCGAACATACTACATGAAAAGATCTCAAATATGTCTCTAGATCACCCTTGCCATCATAAAGAGTAAGCTTGGGTTGAAAAAATCCTTTTAGTAAGGGTGTAGAAGTGATGTGACATGATAATGGTGTATGCAAAAGAGAAAATAAATCCAAAGCTTGTGTAGGTCTAGTGGTACCTTGCTGAAGATGTTGTACCTTGGATTGAAGAGATCAAATATCTTGCACAAGGGATGACACATCAAATGATAGGTATGTACTAGCTATTGATAGTGGTATAGAATAAGGTTGGGTTATTATAGGGGGTGGTTGAGACATAGTTGTCCCCATAGTGTCATTTGTAACTAGCTGCTCTAAATGACTAGAAGATTTAACTTGTTTAGCCTTTTTTTATTTCCATGATAGATTATAGAATTAAAGTATGATCTTTAGGTTTTTCATTAAGTCTTGATCTAAATTTTTTTTAAATAAAATATTTTTTGAGTATGACGTCATTATTGATAATGGTTGGAAGTGGATCAGTAGTCCAATGTGGTGGAGCATGAGCATCGATGTGTACATCATCATTATTATTTTCATACTGCTCTTTGTTAGAATTATCCTTATTGAAATTGGTGTAATTTGGATGGGTAAAATCTATGATCAGAACCTAATTGGTTATTTTTCTATGATATATGATTAATTTGTAGGAATTTGAGTGAACTCAGGAGGATTGTCACTACGTCTTGCACTTCATCTTGAAGGAAGAGATGTAAGGAACTTAGGTGGCATAAGGAAAATAACTTAGATGATAGTAGCAAAAATTAAACTGATATAATCTAAGCAAGGCACTGAAATATGCATGAAAAAGATAAAATACTCTGAAATATGTAAGGTGATGCCTCAACAAGCAAAAAAGAGCTAGTACATGTAACTAAGGATATTTCAAAAATATTATTTGCAAAATACTATGAACTTATTAATGTTGAAACTAATTTTCTGAGTTTGATATGCAATAATTTGAAATTTTTGTTATGAATTTGTAGATTTTAGCATGAAAAATTTAGGAAAAATAAAAAATATATTTCTAAAATTAGCAATATATTTTTCATAGTGGTTTGAAAGTGTTTCTATGTAAATAGGACATAGTATGTGCAAACTAGGGTTTGGGTGAATTTATTGAAAATATTTCAATTGAATTATAGTTTTATGATTTTTAAATTTTATAAAAATTAGGAAAATATTTCAAAAAATCTAAAATAATTAGCCCTAGGGTTTCTAGGGTTTTGGTGTAAAAATTTGAAGTAAGTCAGGTTCACCAAATGTTTTATTGTTTTTGGAATATTTGAATTATAGTCATAAATAATAAAGGGGATAATAAATGTAAAAAAAATGAAAGAATTAACTTACTAATTTGCCTAAATGGATTGCATTTTAGCCTTTTTAAAATATAGTAGGAAGTGAGAGAGATTATAACTTAGCTTATTCTGACTGATCTAGACTAAGACAAGGTCTAATACTTAAGGAGTAAGACTAATAAATAGTCATAAATATGTATTTGGAATTCATTTCTTCATTGGATAATAGTGTTCAAAATAGGACACCCTATTGTCTTGTGATGTAGTGCTATTATGACATTGTTATCTTAAGGCTGAAAGCCTTTTGGGTTCTATTCAAAATGTCTGTGTTACCCTATCACTAAAATTTTAAGGTCTGGGGCCTTGTAGAGGTCACTATGTGCCTATTTTAATATTTAAAACCCTTGGGATCTCTTGGTTTTTGAAATTGAATGCAAACTTGGGAAAGAGAGAGAAGGGGTTAGTGTTTAAAGGATATGTTGGACATACTTCACACCCCATGTGTGAGCACACTACTTACATACCAATACTCTGAGGAGGGCTTAAGCTAATGCATCTCTCCCATTGAAGTGTTTAGTGCATTTTGTGTATGATCAATGCAACTATACTTCAAAATTAGATGTGATTCATTTGGATAAGGAATGGTCTAATGACTTGAGTAGGCTTGAAACAATGTTGGAAGGTTGTGTGCAAAGAATGAGGAAGTGTGCTCTAGTATACTTTCTTGTATTATTTCATTTCTCTTGTAAATGAGTGCCAACTCTTCTAAATGTAATTTTAATGGATTTTTATAAGGAAACTAATGATCATGGGTTAAATCAATTTGCATGAGGTCAATAGAGAAAAAGATAAGGAATCAAAAGAATATGATCATTGGAAGCCAAAGTGAACTTAGAAAAAAACACCATAAACAAGACACCCTAGGTTGCAACACTCATATCCTACTTTGTCACTATTTTCCTAAGGATATGAGACCTAGGGTGATGGATCTAGGCCTAAAATGGCTACCTGGGTATGAAAGGACTAAGTCTAAAAAGATCGAGATGACTAAGAATCAATGAAAGAAGTAGCCTAGAAGGGTTGTGTGAGACAACAAGAGGACCTATGTATTAGGTGTCTTAGCCATATTGAAGCTGTATAATTTCATATTTTACATGACTACAACATCCTATGCACATACATTCTATTAACGTAGTGGATTGCACCTAGGGGTAGGATGACTAGCTCCAACCCTTCCACGCACAACAATGGAAACCCCCCTCTCACCTGTGGGACCGACGAAGCTAGAGGGGAGAGTCTCTAGATGAGGGATAGCTCCCTCTGATGTATCATTTAGGCCCTAGTTTCTCCTACTACTAATAAATAAAATGTAAAAAGGGGCCGATGAAAAGGGGGAGAGAGATGCTAAAAATAGAACCTAAGCCTAAAAATGTGAAAAGGGTGATACACCAAAAAATGGTTGATCTACTCCACCTGAACATACACTTTCCATCGAGAACAAGCTCCCATACACTTCATCTAACATGAGAAAACCTTTTGGATCAGTGGGTCAGGGTTCGTGGAGATATAGGGAGGAAATAACTACTAGAGGCATTCTAAGACACACTGCAACAGCGTATCCACTTCACCTATATTCCTCTAAGGATGCTTTTGATAGATCTGTAAAAGGAAACTCAAAAATACACCAGACATGTTGAAATTATTTTTCAAAAGCATTAATAAAATGACTTAACATAGAATCAAGGCATAGACACATACTAAAGATGCAAAACTCAAAATGGAGGTAAAAATGCTAAGTTCTGATTCAAGGTAAAATTCTGGTAGAGCTCTGCCTTACAAGCTTGAGAGATTTTTGGGCAGAGTTTTGCCTTAAGGTTGAGAGTGGATCCTTTCTCAAAAGAGAAGTTTACAATATATACGAAGAGGAAAAGAAACATGGCACTTTTTATGAAAGATTTTGGCACTCATTTATGTAAGTGGCCCATGTGTGCTAAACACATTGAGAAGAGGAAGATCACTGCTACTGATGTCATTTCTCAGAAAAGGCCTATTGGAACCATGTTATACAATCACCAAAATTGACTTTGGCATTCAAGCATTAATGAAACAACATGGCCACACCTCTGTAGTCTACAAATAGACTATTGTTTGTCCCCTCATCAATTCCAACTAGAGAAAACTAGGTCGCACCGGTCATCTGCAATAACTCTCCATCTCTTCACCAATTGAATGCTTTGTCATTTCTACTCTTTCAAACCTTGGGGTTGATCTTATAGTAGGTCACTATGTTCTTTGGGGTCATTTCATGCATTGGCACTCTTTACAATTCAAAACAAATGACCACTTAACTATGTTAAATTTGACGTTCACGCATCCATCACCCAATGACTAGTTCACTTGCTTAAATTTGATGGCTTTTAGGACATCACCATCTTCAATAAAAGTCATCAGGTCCTTGTCTATGGCTTTTCTACTTCATGGGATTTTATTTCAGGCTTTTTCCTATAGACAAAAAGTCCATAGGAATTGGCCGCTTTGACTTTTCTATGGGCTCTTTGAAAATACTTTCCCCAAATTCCTTCGGGCCTTTTGATGCTCTCTCTGCCCTCCACAAGGGCTTTTGGATCTTGAACTACCCTCTGTAAGGGCTTTTGGACTTAGCACTACCCTCCATAAGGGCATTTGGATTTTGAATTTCCATTTGGCTATAGGGCACACCCTTGAACTAAGTCATTGAACCAAGCTGTTGAACCAAAATCGGTTCAACAGTTTAATTGGTTCAAGACTGTGCATCGATGCCAAGTGAACCAAGCCCTTGAACTTGCTGATGAACCAAATGATTAAACCAATTCATTGAACCAATTCAATGGTTCAACAAAGTCTGTCGATGAACTTGCCAATGGACTAATTGACTAAACCAAGTGTTGAACCACACCATTGAACTAGTCTATTGAACCAATTCATTGAACCAGTTCAATGGTTCAATGAAGCACACCGAACCTATTAAACTTTGGCATTGAATCATTTGATTGAACTAGAAGCCACTTAAATTAACTAAGTGAATCAAATGATTGAACCATCTAATTGAACTGAGCATTGAACTTGATCACTTAAACCCGTGGTTGAACCAAGTGCTGATTAAATTGAAGGTGTTGAACCAGCCGATTAAACCATCTGATTGAACTAGTTCAATGATTCAACACTACACACCAAGCCCATTAAATAAAGCTAATGAACTAATTATGTTGAACTAAGTGGTTGAACTGAGCCAAGGCATTGAACTAAGGCATGAACCAAAGCCGATGAACTAAGCTGAAGCTTGAAGCATTGAACCAAGGCCTAAAAATGAAGTGATGAACTACTAATTAAACTAGGCATTGAACCAAAGCATTGAACTGAGTTCAATGGTTCAATGATGCCAACTTTTCTTGTGATTTTCTTCAGACTGGAGCTCGAAGGAGCCTTGTAAAACCCAACACTCTCTGAACTAATCATTCATGTGCCAAAGGACTAACCTGTGTAGTCCGTAGAAATCCAAAACTTGCAGAGTCCATAGATTTAGACCTGGAGAGTCCATAAAAATGGACCTACAAAGTTTTTATAAATTCTACAGAGTCCATAGAAATTTCTAGATTCATGAAAAATCAAAAAATGAAAATGGCCTAGAACAGTAGGGGCAGAGGGGGACCAATTTTTGGCCTATTGGGCAAAAAATGGTCAAAAAATTAGCGACTCCCAAGGGAAGCATGCCTGTTATGCTTAAAGACCAGTTGCTTTATAGTCCATTAGACACAGAGTTAGATGTAGCTCAAATAGAGATTAGCAACAGCTCCAAAAGATCCAAGAATCAAAACATGAAGCTTTTTACCCCACACACAAGGCTAAAAACACTACCTATGCAACTGCACTTAGGGAAAATAGGAAAGAGAACTAAAAGCAAAATACTATATATAGCTAACTAGGAATATTTTTCTCCCTCTTAGATGAAAGGGAAAAATTCTTAAGTCCCCTTCCTAGTAAGAAGACTTATGGTGCCAGGTAAGTAGATAAATGAAAAGGAGATTTGGTGACCTGCTTCTCTTGCCTGTCACCTTACTTGGCTTGTATTTGAGTAGATCATAATCAAACATGCTTCTAACATATATGTACTTTTCTTGTCCTTAGAAGATTATTGAATTTTGGTCCCTCATATTGGTGTTCTTCACCAAGAAATTAGTGGTTGCTAGCTTACCACCGTTAGCACTTTGAACTGTACATTCCCTCTGCAATGCATCATGGTCCAACTTGTTTCCTTCTACCTCATTGTAGACTGTGTCAGACTCATCCTCTGCTCCCTCTTGGCCTTCTTGAAGAAGGGTTACTGTGGTGATGTCTGAAATGGAATCATAAATTGATTGTTCATCCCACAGAACATCACCTCTCTATTTAAAACTTTCTTCTTCAAGGCATTCCTCTAGGAAGATAGACCTCTCTTTTTCCTCCTCAAAGATAAGGATCTCCATATTTTCAAAGATATCCTCCTAATCTTCTTCCAACTCTAGCTCCTTGGCATAGTCATCCTCCTCATTGAAGCAATAAGGAAGTTCATCGAACAAGGGGAAAGAGAGCTCACCATGCTTTTGTTCCTCCTCATATTGCTAGAACATCTACATATATGTAAGACCTACATCTTTTCCATTGTCGATGGTGTCTTCACAAGAAGCATCAATGATGATTTTGCCTTTGTTGTCACTCATGACAGCCTCTTGGGAAACTATAGATTGGATCTTTTACTCCTCACCTACCTCTTGCAAAATAGGTTCCTCTTTGAGAAGGGGTGAAGTGGGAAAACCATGTGGAAGAGGAGGTAGTCCTTGAGATAGAACTAAATGATTCTCCTCTTTCCACTTTGCTAGCACTTCATCAATATTAGGTACGGCCTAATATCTCTCTTAGAATTGTGTAGATGGGGTGTGTTTAGACATAGAATGTGTCATTGGGTCTGAACCATCCATCACACACTGGTTGAGGAATCTCTCTCTGGATTCCAACTCTATAATTCTCTTGGCTAGATCTTCTTGGAAGAGCCTTTCTTGGAGATCATAGGAATCATGGGTAGGAGCAGTTTTATCTTTTCTAAGGTTTTGAGCAAAACCCTTCTTCTCCTCTTTCTTGCCCCATGATTCCACTATTTCCCCCCAAGTTAGGAGGTTGTCATTAGGGCAAAATATCTCAGAATTGGAATTTGCCCTTTTGGTTGAAGGGCAACTAGGAGGGCTACTTGAGGGGATTGCATGAATGTTTTAAGATTGATCATGGTAATATGAAGGAATACAAGGCCCATGATTTTGTGTAGAGGGATTATACATACAAAATTGATTTTTTATGGCACTAGGCTACTTAACTAGTAGATTCAACTCAGAGTCATCATTGGTGTTGCTATAAAAGCCTCCAAAGGCTAGTTGGTTGAATAACACAACAAAAATTCTTCAACTCTTTCGACACAACTTGTCTTAGTTGGTCCCATTGAGCGTGCTAGAAACTATTGACATATAAAATTACACCCTTGGCAGGAGGCTGAGCTCCTACCTTCTTAACGCAATAATGAAAACTCCCCTCTCACTTGTGGGACTGGTGAAGCTGGAAGGGAGAGTCTCTAGATGAGGGCTAGCTCCCTCTAATGTATCTTTTAGGTCCTAGTTTCTCCTACTACTAGCAAATAAATGTAAAATAGGGGGGATGAAAAGAGAGAGATGTTGAAAATAGAGCCTAAGCCTAAAAATGTAAAAAGGGTGATACACCAAAAAATGGTTGATCTACTCCACTTGAAAATACACTTTCCACTGAGAACAAGCTCCCATACACTTCATCTGACATGAGAAAACCTTTTGTATCAATGAGTGAAGGTTCCATGGAGATACAGGGAGGAAATAACTACTAGAGGCATTCTGAGACACACTACAGTAGCCTATCCACTTCACCTATACTCCTCTAGGGATGCTTTTGATAGACCTATAAAAGGAAACTCAAAAATACATCAAACATGCTAAAATCATTCTAAAAAAGCATTAATAAAATGAATTAACACATAATCAAGGCATAAACACATACTAAAGATGCAAAACTCAGAATGGAGGTAAAAATGCTAAGTTTTGATTCAAGGTAAAATTTTGGCAGAGCTCTACCTTACAAGCCTATGATATTTTTGGGTAGAGTTTTGCCTTAAGGCTGAGAGTAGATCCTTTCTCAAAATAAAAGTTTACAATATATAAGAAGAGGAAGAGAAACTTGGTGATTTCTATGAAAGATTTTGGTGATCCTTTATACAAGTGGCCCATGTGCGCTGAACATATTAGGAAGAGGAAGATCACTGCTACTGATGTCATTTCTCAGAAAAGGCCTACTAGAACCATCCTATACAATCACCAAAATTGACTTTGGAATTCAAGAATTAATGAAACAACATGGATGCACCTCTATAGTCTATAAATAGACTATAGTTTGTCCCCTCATCAATGCCAACTAGAGAAAAATAGGTCATGATGCTCATCTACAATAACTCTCCATCTCTTTGCCACTTGAATGCTTTGTCATTTCTGCGCTTTAAACCCTCAGAGGTGATCTTTTGGTGGGTCACTAAATTCTTTGGGCTCCTTTCATGCATTGGCACTCTTTATAGTTCAAAACAAATGGCCACTTCACTATGTTAAATTTGACGTTCACACGGCCATCACCTAATGGCTAGTTCACTTGCTTAAATTTGATGGCTTTCAAGATGTCACCGTCCTTGACAAAAGTCCTTAGGTCTTTTTTTGCAACTTTTTTGCTTTGTAGTCTTTTGTTTTAAGCTTTTTCTCATAGACAAAAAGTCTATAGGAATTGGCCACTTTGACTTTTCTATGGGCTCTTTGAAAATCCCTTCCCCAAATTCCTTCGAGCCTTTTGAAGCTCTCTCTGCCCTCTGTAAGGGCTTTTGGATCTTGAACTACCCTCTGTATGGGCTTTTAGACTTAGCACTGCCCTCCACAATGGCATTTGGATTTCGAATTTCCCTTCAACTATAGGGTACACCCTTGAACCAAGCCATTGAACCAAAATTGGTTCAACCATTTAATTGGTTTAAGACTACGTGCCGATGCCAAGTGAACCAAGCCCTTAAACTTGCTGATGAACCAAACGATTGAACCAATTCGTTGAACTGGTTCAACGGTTCAATGAAGCACATCAATGAACTTGCCAATGGACTAATTAATTGAACCAAGTGTTGAACCACACCATTGAACTAGTCTATTGAACCAAACAATTAAACCAATTTGTTGAACCAGTTCAATGGTTCAATGATGCGTGTTGAGCCCATTAAACTTTGGCATTAAACCATCTAATTAAATTGGAAGCCACTTGAACTAACTAAGTGAACTAAAAGATTGAAGTGAATGATTGAACCATCTAATTGAATTGAGCATTAAACTTGACCACTTGAACTCGTGGTTGAACCAAGTGTCAATTGAACTAAAGGCATTGAACCAGCTAATTGAACCATTTGATTGAACTGGTTTAATGGTTCAACACTACATGCTAAGCTTGTTGAACCAAGTTGACAAATTGATTGAATTGAACTAAGTGGTTAAATTGAGCCAAGGCATTGAACCAAGGCATGAACCAAAGTCGATGAACCAAGTCAAAGCTTGAAGCATTGAACCAAGGCCTAAAAATGAAGAGATGAACTACCAATTGAACCAAGCGTTGAACCAAAGTGTTGAACTAAGTTCAATGGTTCAATGATGCCAAATTTTCTTGTGATTTTATTCAAACTAGAGCCTAAAGGAGCCTTTCAAAACCTAGCACTCTCTTAACCAATCCTTCATGCACCAAAGGACTAACCTGTTGAGTTCGTAGAAATCCAAAACCTATAGAGTCCATAGATTTAGACCTATAGAGTCTATAGAAATAGACCTATAAAGTCTAAAGAAATTTTTTAGAGTTCATAGAAATCACTATATTCATGCAAAATCAAAAAATGAAAATGGCCTAGAACAGTAGGGGCAGAGGGGGACCGATTTTTGGCCTATTGGGCAAAAAATGGTCAACACATTCTCAAGTCACTTACTAGGTTCAAGCAATTGATAGCTTTGACAATAAGGACCTTTCATTTTGACCTTCATATCACTCATGAAGTCATAATAAAATATATCAAACATGTATTAAAATCTCAAAATCACTACAACATTGATCAATATCCTCTCTCATAGCTACATTCTTCAATGACCTCATGAAGACCTTTCTTTAAAACCTTTGACATAAACATCTAGCCTCATCAACAAGAATAATGATAAATAATCCCCTCTTTGTCATTAATGGAAAATAATACTATAAAATGATCATTCTTATGTCCCCATCCTATTATTTCTCCCCCTTTGACATAAATTACAAAGTGATGTCTGCAACTCCTTGGATCACACTCCTTGTAACCAAAATACTCAACCCATAGAATTATGAGTTTATGATACCTAACACAAACATGTACCACCTATTTCCATGAATACTTTATTGGAAAAACTCACATATTATTTGAGCTAATGAGAATGATTATCTCCCCCTAATTACTTACTAATTTTAATGGGCAAGAATTACACCCAATTTTTATCTTACGTATTCAAATATTACCTTTAGAAGTGGTTTGGTCATAATGCCTAAAATATGATCCTATGTAGAAACATATTCAAGTCTAATACTTTGTTTACTTACCTTATCTTTTATAAAACTATACCTAATGGGAATTTTCTTGGTCCTTGAGTATAATATAGCATTCTTTGAGATTCTTATAGCACTTGTATTGTCAAAATGGATAGGGATAAGACCATCATACTCCACCTTGTAATCTTTTAGGGTCTGTCTCATCCATAAGAATCAATTTTAACATGAAGATAATGAAATTTACTCATATTCACAAGTGAATAATGATACTGATGGTTTATTCTTACTTATCCATGAAACTAAGCACCCACCTAAGAAGAAGTCTCCTCCATTGGTACTCTTCCTACAATCTAGACTTCTTACCTAGTTTACAGTAGTATAGGCTATCAAATTAAACTATTTACTTCTTGGATACCATAACCCATACTCCATACTCCCATTGAGATACTTTAGTATCCTTTTAATTTATTGGAGATGAATCTCTTTTGGATATACTTGAAACCTTCTTACAATACCTACTACTTGCATGATGTAAGGTCTATAGGTTGTGATGTATAACAAACATCCAATCATTGACCTATATGAAATCTTATTGACCTTTGAAGACTCATCTTACTTACTCAAATTACATACTATGATCATGGGTATACTAATTGCCTTATAGTCTTCCATCTCAAACTTCTTCAACATCTCTCTTATGTACTTGGCTGCTGAGATGATTATACCTTTTTCAGATTGAGTGATTTTCAACCCAAGAAAGAATGGTAGTTATTCTATCATGGACATATCAAACTCTTTCTTCATAACTTTACAAAGGCCTTGGTCATGGTCTCATTGTTTCCACCAAATATGATTTCATCCACATAAATAACTACCATCAATTGTTGGCCATCTTATGTATTGATGTATATATTACTATTTTTAAGTCCTCTTTTGAATCCTTAATCAAACATATACTTGTATAACCTAACATACCAAGACCTAAGAGCTTTCTTTAAACCACATAGAGACGTTTTCAATCTACAAACATATTTTTTATCATATGATAGTGATAACCACTCAAGTTTCACAATGTACACTTCTTCCAATTTCTCATTCAAAAAGATATATTTGACATCCATCTAGTATACCTTGAACCCTATGAATCCTACATATGATAGAAATAATATAATGGTCTCTAATATTTCTATTGGTGAAAAGGTCTCCTCAAAGCCTACTCCTTCAACTTGTGCATATACCTTGCTTACCAAACTAGCCTTGTCCCTAGTGACTTCTCCATCTTTATTCAACTTGTTTCTCAACACCCATTTTATGTGAATGACAATCTTGTCTTTAGGCCTAGGAACTAGTTCCCAAGTCTCATTCTTCTCTATTTTCTCTAACTCCTCATTCATATAATCTATCCAGAAAATTTCTTTTCTTACTTCCATAATATTATTAGGTTCAATATTGTATAATATAGAAACATTATGTTGATTTAGATCACTTACTAGTCTTTTGCTTATTTGCATACCTACATTCTTATTACCAATGATTTGAGATTCAAGGTGATATATTTGAATATATCTTGAGGGTACTTTTGAGTCTTGTCTCTCTTAAACTTCTTCTTCCTCAGCAGTATATATAATCTCATCTTCATTCTTTAATTCAAGATCCTCTAAAGTGTCCTTTGACTATTAGTGTGATTTTCTTATCTCATCAATCTTCACATTGGTGTTTTCCACTATCTTTTGTGGCCTCTTATTATAACATATATAGGTTGAGATCATTGAAGAGTATCCTAATAATATGCCTTCATCATATCTAGAATCAAACTTTCCCAACTATTCATCATCTCTTTTGATGAAATATTTACTCCAAAACTCTCTAAAGTGTTCCACATTTGCAAGTTTACCCTTCCATAGTTCATAAGGATTATTTTTGCCATTACTCATTAAATATCCTCTAATCAAAATGTATATTGTAATGCTTAATACCTCTTTCCAATATCCATTAGACAATATAAACTCATTTAGCATAGTTATATCCATCTCTTGAACTATCCTATTCTTCATTTCCACTACCCCATTTTGTTGAGGTGTCCTAACTCCTAATAATTATCTCCTTATTCCATGAAGCTCATAGAAGTCATAAAACTAATTAGACTTAAACTATCCTCCTCTATCAGATCTTAGGCACTTTATCTTCCCATTATTTTCATTCTCAATAATATCCTTAAATGCCTTGAAATTATCAAGATCTTCTAACTTTTCTTTCAAGAATGCAACCCAATTCATTCCTGTGTAATCATCTATGAATAATATGAAGTAGCGATCTCATTGAATGCCTATAATTATTATAGGCCCAAAAATATTAGTGTGCATTAACTCCAAGGGTCTTGTATTAAATTACTCCTTAGACTTTAGCCTTTTTCTAATTTGCTTACCATGTTGACAAGCCTTGCAAATTATGTTTGTTGGTTTGGTGATATTAGGCATGTTCATCATAGACTTCTTAGTGATAATATTAAACATATTTTCAAATTTTAGGTCACTTAACCTTATTTTTCATATCCAAATTTCATCTATCTTACTCATGAATCATCTCTCCTTCTTGATCTCATTTAGGACATATAAATTATTCTAAATCCTCTAAGCATGGGAAATTAGTCTTCCTGATTTGACTCTCCCTATTTCACACCATCTGTCATGAAAGGTTAGTTTGTGTCCTTGATTTAATATTTGAATTACAATAACAATGTTATGATTTAAACCTTCCACATAAAACACATTTTTTATCTTGGTCTTCCCATTGTACAAACTTAAGACACCTTTTCCAACTATATTGGGAGTTGTGTTTCCTCCAAAACTCATTATTCCTACAACATTATTCTTCAATGAGATGAACTTATTTTTGTATCCTTTCATGTGTCTTGAGAACCAACTATATATATACCATTTCATACCTTCATATTGAATGTGAAAGGAAGTCTCAGTTAGCATAAAATCCTCATTAGTCTTTTATTCCTCAGTAAATAGTCCATCTTGACTCTTGAGCTCAATATGATCAGTCCTAAAATGCTTTGAGTTTCATAACAATATTTTATCCTTTTCATTAATTATAGGAGATTCATATGTCTTTTTTAATCTTGATGACCTTATAAATATTCTAGGTTATAATCTTTCAATATTTCCTATATTGTGATAGATGTAGCAAACAACATTTATGTACTTACCTCTTAATTGATTACTCCTTTTCCTATGGTCCCATGATGGCTTATACTTTATTATATTAGGATGGATTGTTGGTATTTTAATACTAGTACTATTTATTTATTATAAATTTTAAATATCTCTCTCAAACATTCTCATCTTGTCATGAGTTGCTCATGCTCAACCTTCAATAAATATAGCTTTATCTTAACCAGGTCATACTAAACTTACTTTGATCTAAAATTTGTATTAAAACTTTCTAACTAATTCCTAAGTTCCTTTATATTCTTATTTTTATGCTTAAAATCATCAAGGTCACTTATGAGATCATATTCAAGGTTTACATCAACTACTCCTTCACTATCATTGGAGACTCTTTCATCATACATGGTGTCTTCTTTGATTTGATTATTAGACATCATGTGCTTCTTAGGACTAGGATATGATAAAAATTATTGGAATAACAATTATTGAGAGATTTGGGTGAATCAATATTCAATAACTTTTACAAATTTATCTTATGATTCATGAACTATGAAAGTAATATAGTGAACTAGCAACACATCAAGAACCATTTATATGAGCATGAGAAAAGAGCATAACACATAGAATACTTATTTGAGTGGGAAACCCTAAAGGGTATTAAAAAACACTTATATATTTAAATAAAATATATTCATTTAATATAAACACCAAATTTATTGAAGAACCAACTCCAAATGGAGCACCAACCCCAACTAGCCAAACACCCACTTGACTAGGCGTTAATAAGAACCCACTTTCAAGGAGGAACCAACCCCTAATATGGAATAAAACCAAATAATAAAACTCATTAATTTTATCAAATTCATAACACTATTTATCTCAACTAAAAAATTATGACCACCTCTTCAACTCTTCATACTCTTATCCCTTTCTAACTGCCTTCACTGAACAAAGTCTCTTCAAGATATATTAGGTCATTTGAACTTGATATTAATATATATTACCCATGTTATATATTAATTATATTTTATATGAACCTTTATTATTTTATAAAATACCTCCTTTATATCTTTAATGTGTTATATATTATGCTTCAACTGGTTCATTCTTTAACTAGTCAATTAGGCATATTAGACCTTATGCTTATACTAGGCTCTTGCTCATACACCCATTGATCAGCCATACAAAATTTCCCACTTATATTTTAAATAAAATATGACTTATTAAATTAAAAAAACATTAATCAAATATTACATTAGTTCATCCATAGCTCAAATGGAATAAATCCTTCTTTAGGCCTTAAGGAGACCTAATTCGATTAGGCCTTCATTAGTACATATTACCCTTTGATCTTATTGAAACATTTTCAAATACAAAAAATAGTAGGAAAACTTCATATTAAACTCAAATATAAAAATAATAATCTCATATTGGGTCCATGACACATATTATTTCCAATCACCACTTGAAGCATGTTATTAGCACTCTTCATAATTAGGCATGTGAACCTACAGAAAGTCTGTCTTTAACTACTAAAGATTATACATAAGTTAGCTGATAAAACATGGAAATAAAAAACATATGTATAATATTTATTAACTAATTTAAATCACCATATGATTTATAATTGATGACTCAAGGAAAAGGGACTAAAACCCTTTTGTACAAAAAGCCCACTTAGAACTACCAGAAAACCTTCAAGCACAACCATGGTGATAATGACCTTCAACACCTATGTAAATACCTTTAATGATATATTATTAATATATTTAATCTGATTATATAATTATACCATTATTATATATAAATATAAAATTATCAAATGGAAATATTGGTCTTGCAGGCCAATCTCATAACCTTGCTGTACACAAACCTCACCAAGCCAGACAAGTCAACTTGTGAGAAATATTTTCACTATAACCACTGACCTCAAAAACTTATACCAAATATTATAATTTATTTAAATTCCTTAAAAATATTTCCATGAAATTGTATTCATCCTTATTCCATGATAACATATTTTTAAACCTCTTCTCATTGTCGCTTGGGTTTTTCACTATTTTCACCATTAGGCCTATTAGCCACTCATTAGCGTAGATGACCATTTTAGCACACATGAGGGATATAAAATTTACATAAAACACCATGGAAATAAAAAATTATTATAAACCTTCTCCATCCACTTATTTTCATACTTTGACTTGGTCAAATCTGACTGCTATAATAAATCTCTAAGAAACTAACACTTTCCTCTAGGGTTTATTCACACACTTGACAATGCAATCACACATAGAGGTGGCTCAGAGAGATGAATAAAATATATAATAGTTTTTATATTCATTTTATACCATTATAGGCTATTTTTAGTAACATCTTCAATATTAGGTCCTTATTAGAGTTCTAAGATTGTTTAACATCATTTTTGGTGTTAACAATTTTTTATAAAGGACTTCCCCTCATTTCAAAAACTAATGACTAGAGATATTATCTATGGACCTTACACATATATAATTAACATATAAAGATCCACTTTAGAATTTAAACATTCAAATTAACACCTAAAATTCCTCAAGTTTACATGCCTTCATTTTGTGTAATTGAGAGACTCAAAACCACTTTTCATGACTTTTCTTGCAAACCATGACCTCAAAATTTATGAACATTATTGGAAAAATATATAATACATATAAAAATACTCATATATCCATAATTTCCATTCAAACATAACCTCATACCCCATTATTCCATACTTTCTCTTTTTGCTCTCTTAGACCTCGACCTGCAAACCATATTAGGCCTTAAAATTGACCTTTATGCCTCTTTCCATGTAATCTCCACCTAACTCACAAAATAAAGAAACTTATATAATGTTTATACATATGCATAAATCCTTCACATCCCTTGATAATATACCATTATACCTCATTAGGTAAGGTAGGTTCTAGAAGTGGTATAGGTGTAGACTAAGTCTATAAGTCTTACCCCTATAGGCTCACCCTAAAACTAACATCAGTGATAAAATGCCTCATATAAATTATTAATCACCTCATACAACCTTTAATTCTTGTGTGCATTCATCTCACCAATCCATCATGAACCTTCATTCATAATACTAGGCATCCTATGCACATACCTTCTCAAGTCACTTACTAGGTTCAAGCACTTTATAACTTTGACAACAAGGACCTTTCATGTTGACCTTCACATCACTCCTAAAGTCATAATAATTTTACACTCTCATAATCATTGAAACACAAATCAATATCCTCTCTCATATCTAATTCTTTGATGACCTCATGAAGACTTTTCTCAATAACCTTTGACATTAATGACAACATTAATGCCAGACCTCATCAACAAAAAAATTTCTCAACAAAATCTATTATTTCACCATGGTGTTGGAATAATTTATTTACTACAAAATTCATTAATATGTTACTATTAAGTGAGTTATAACAACTAACTTAAGCATAGTGTTTGTTGAAATGTTTTAGGGATTGGTTCCTTGTGAGACCCCAAATTTTATATTTATAAATTTTAAATGTTTTTAAAGATATGGCCTTAAATATCAAGGGCACAAGAGTGGTTTGGAAGAGAATGGAACAAAAGAGAGGCATGGAAGAGAGGAACATAATGCATTGGTATGGAAGAGAGGGTTATGGTATAAAATGAAATAGAGAACAAGGAGACACAAAAACATGCAAGACTCAAAAACAAATCACAAGACTTGGACAAAGTCCCAGGAAGTGAAGATGGTTATGAAGTAGTGCATGAAAGAATTAGAGATAAACCAAACATTAATATATCACCAATTCATGAGATATTATAATAATTAACATGAATATCTATCATATCGATAGTATATAGGGGTTGTTATACCTAACTCAAGAGGATTTAATTTTAATGACTCACCATGAATTCTTTTTGTAAAACAATCATTGGTTATTCATCTATATTTTAATAGTGATGTAACCTGAGAGGGGTCATATTATGTATAAATACACCTTATATTTTTTTTATAAGTATATGCAAATATGTAGATAGATAGAAAGAGACTACTAGAGATGAAATGTTATTGAAATATCTTTTGTAATCCTTTCAAATGAAATTAATGGAATCACTACATTATTTGTGAATTTTGATTTGTTAATCTATTTCTATTGTATTAAATAGAAGTATGTTTAATTTGTGAAATGAATAAAATGGTTAGCTCTAGTAATATATTTGTCATAATGATGAATTAATATATTTAACCCAAGCACTTAAGTGTAGACAATTAGGTTTATTTACCACTGCATAGTAGAATCAATAGGAACTAGTCTTCAATGCTTATTTTAGGTGATCACATGAGGTCACTACTCACATCATATGTCATCATGCTAGATCATTTGTTTTATAATTTATTTTAGGCACGTGATCAGTATTTAGTCAATAAAATATAAGGATAAAAGACATGAACATATTGGATCCATTCTCTAGACCTATTGCAATTGTTAGCATGATGGTCAAAATATGATTGAGAAACTCTCTTTGGAAAATGTTGAACATTGGATTGATACATTAGAAGACAATTTTCACTTAAATATACTATATTATGGTTTTATACACACTAATGAGTGAAACAACAGGAATATGATTCTTTATACAAAATAATAATGTTAGAACTACCCACTCATTTGTATGTTTATATTAGATCATACATGCAAGACCACTTGATAAATTATAAGTAGAAATCTTCCTAGTTAGTATAAAATCAAATAGCCTTGGAAAGGTTGAAAAATAACTAGACACATGTGGTGGATGTTTGGTGGAAAATAGCACTAAATAGATACCTATTGGAATATGTTTTATCTACATATTATTTTCTATAGGAATTATAGTTCAATTTATTGAGGGAACCACATGGAAGGTATATAAGATAGTTTTCCTTAGAAATAAAGAATTTAATAATTGACTCTAGATGATTACTTCCCCATAGATGGCTAAAAATATCTTACACATGAGAAACACAATTGGTATAGAAATGCAGGGGCATACACTGGTATAGGATAAGTAGTTGAGCATGGAATTTAGTCATCAATAATTGTGAAAATACAAGTATGATGAGGCTAGGTGTAAGGTCATAAGAGGTAATAAACCCAATGGAAAACATGAGGATATTGTAAGTAATAAGAGAATATATAGGAAGGTAAAAAGGTGTAGTGAGTACTCCCTAATCAATTATATTCACCCATCACTTGCATAAGTATGCATGGAAGACACATGATAGGCATTGATGATAACTTAACCCAATCCAAATAGGCCTAATTCCCCAACCATAGTTCATTCTCATACATATGAGTTTGATGAATTTATTATAAGAAATTGGGATATTGATAGTGTGGAGCTCAATGTTGAGTCTATAAAAAAAATCTGGGAGTAAAATTTTAAAGTAGAATTTTACAAGGCAAACTAAATTCAACATTATCCTTTACCCTTATATTATAGTTAAAACATATGGATAAACTTGAAATTCTAGGAGGACTGAATATAAGTAATGGGAAAAGTACATGCCCAACTCTAACTAATCAACCTCCCTTAACACCTAATATTTTAGGTGATCCTATTGTGATAGAAATCACAAGAAGTATTAGTAGTGGTTTTAATGGAGTTATAGGAGGATCAGGGAGTTCCTTGAGAGTATTTGGTAGACATACACCATAGGGTTCAAGAAAAACTAGACAAGTGCCACTGTAGGGACCACAACAACCACCCAATGTACCTATAGTTTATTATGAAATGAAATTTCATCTTCCTAAGTATTTAGGTGTTAAAAATTCCACTGAACTTGCTCAAAAATGTGAACTCATCTGGTAAGTGTGGGGCATAACTTGTACTAAGAAGAAGGAAACTCAATTTTCCACTATCTTATTAGATTGTACATATAAATGGTATTGAAATTTTGATCCTCAACAATATGTTGTCAAATATGAGCTATTAAAAATTAATTTTCATTAGGAATTTCACATTCCTAAGTTTGAGCAACAAAGTATTATTTATTTAAAATATTTTAAGCAAGATCTCACTCAGAGTGTGTCGACATATGATGCTCACTTAAAAACCCTTATTTCAAATATATCATTTGAAATCAATCCAACACAACATGATCAATGGACCTCAGGGGGGTTATTACTTCCTTTTTATAATCCCTATCTAACAAGACCTTTATTGATCTGCATGAAGTACTGAAAGCTACCCTTCACACCGAAGTTGTGAAAAGTATAGACACTAGCATCAGTCCCTTTATGGAGGTTTAAATTGATTATATGGATTATCAACTAGACAATATTAAAACCAACAATGCTTATAACACTCATAATGTTATGTGGTGTGTTAAATATGAATAATAGGGTCATAAAAGAAATAATTATTGATGAAGGAATGTCCATGCCATGTTAAAATAGTGCTATGAAATCTATAAAGAAGACCATGATATACAAAGATTTCCTTTTATTCAATGTGTCACCTAAGACAAAGTGTTACTATAATGTAAGATATGTGATTCATATATCCATGATACTAATGAATTTTAGGTTATCGATGAGATATATGAATCATGATCATGAGGTAGTCTAAAACTATTGGGATTCAATTTTTTAGAGCTCAAGGGCATGGAAATGGATGTGGGGTGGTTTTTTTCCACCAAGGATATGTTACAAGTGTGGATATTTGGACCACTACCATCATGATTTCATGGTCTACCCTATTTTTTCCTTTTGTAAAAATTAACATCGATTGGAAGAATGCCAAGAATTGTATGACACTATTACCAATGAATGAAATGAGAAGGGTGTTAGAATGATACATTTTTCAAAAAATCCAAATACTTAGTAGAGACAATTCCATACCACTTCACCATATAAATATAGTGCCAATATCACTTTTTAGAGTGTCACTCATTCTTAACCTATTGTTTCAAATCCACATGTTGGAAAGGTTTAGTGTGAATAACGTTGTGCACAACACTATCTAGATGAACAATGTAAAAAAAAGGTGTTGAATGACACAATGGTCTTGGTATGGGAGTTGCAAGTTTAAATTGAGTTATTGAAAGATAAAGATGCTATAATGAAAATGAGATGCAAAAATTTATGGTACCCATAGACTTGGGGGATGATGAATTTCATGCACTATGCAAGTTATTCCTTAGGTAAGACATTATCCCCAACCTAAAGAATTGGTTACAAAAAAAATAAAAAAGTATTTAGAGGATCATAATTTAAACCATGCACATAGACAAGAGACTCATATCCAACGAAATTCATAATGTGACAAATAGGTCCTTGTAAATGCATCTAGTGATGGATGGATGATCTATAATAAACTAGTGGACACTAGTGTGATAGTTAATGTTATAAAAAAGGATGCTTGGAGAGAGATCTGGAGTGACCATTTGAAACCTTCCCTGCATATTTTTTTCATGTCCAATAAAACTCATGCATTAACTATAGGCATTCTTAAAGATGTCATAGTTAACATCTTAGGTGTCATTTTTAAGGGTGATTTTGATGTAACTGATCTTGTTAATGGTGATTATTTTCTTTCTCTCTTTGATAGACATTGTTTTTATGGTAATAATGTTGATTTAGGTTTCAAGAATTATTATATCAGCTTTGGTAATGACATAAATCACATGGTCATTCCTCTAAATAATGACCAAGGACTTTCATTTATGAAAATTTTCAATGTTAATGAAGATCTCAACATAATTTACGACATCATTACCCAACAAAATGAACATGTAGATCATACTCTTGACTAAATATTGCAATGAAAAGATGCACATTCCATTTTAAACACAACAATTATTAATCACAACCAATGGGCTCAAGGCACATATGATATTACAAGGTGTATTCATGGTGTCCTTCATATCCACCTAAATTCCTCCCCCAAATTAGTTCAATGCCATAAAAATGTTTGCCTCATCAGTCTACCACTCTCAAAGTTGGAATATTTACCTAGGTTTCATGGTCAAATTAAGTTTAAGGAGTATTTGCATAAATTATAAGACTATTATGTTAATGAGGATGAACAAATACACATGCTAAACTTTGTGTTTCATTGAACATCTACTTTATGGTGGTCTACTCATCGATACCAATTATAGAAATGGGAACAAGTATGAACCACTATCCACTATCACTTCCACCATGACAATTTTTTTCATACAACCCTAAGTTATTATAGTGTTATTTATCTATAAAACTATCTAAAAACTTTGAAATCCTTTAGAGAATAGAAGAAACATTTGTAATATAATCCTTATGGATTCATACCTTATATGGTAATCTATGTGCCTAGGTTAGGGTGTGGTATATACATTAATAAAATCATAGGGAAATGAATACTTGATGAAATATCACACATGGTTTGCTTATAATATTTTAATTTTTTTATCCATGAATGGATTTTAATTTGTCCTTGAAATAAATCCATCAGGTAGTTATAGGAGATCATGCATTAGTTGAAGACCACATGTCACATGCATGGCATATTGAAGACAAATTAGATGTATTTCAAGATTCTAATACTCCTACCTTGACTTTTTTGGATTATGAATCTTAGTCTAAATATGCCTATCAGGAACATATATGGAATGGAAATCAAAAGGTTGTGTATTATTTTTCCAACTTACAAGTGGCACACATAAATTAAGTTTGTAAGTTAATCATGGGATTCCTCGTAACTCCCATTACTTTACTCTATCTCTATAAAATATCCTTCATCTCCTCCTTACCTCACTATAAACTTGTATCTCTCTCTCTCTCTTCTTCTCAATTTGTTCTTACTTACAAATTGTAATTTTGTAGATTTTGATTATAAACCTTCCAATAAGATCACATGGGTTTTTTTCTGATATGTTTGATTCCCACTTTAAATTTATTGTATCATTTATGGTTTGAACCTTGAGAGGTAATATTGGTTCTTGATTTATTTATTTCTACACTTTGATTTCTAATTAACGAATGTTCTTGGGATAATCCCTTCATGTTATCAGATCTACATTCATCTTATTGACTTTTTTTGGAAGTGTGTAGTTTTTTGGGACATTTTTTTAGATTTTTTTTGCAAGGGTTCCACGCTTGATCTCAGTTCAAATCCATTTCACTCTTTCATTTTTTGTTGATATTTTTTATTCTCTAATGAGATGTTCTAGGTTAATTTAAATGAGAATTTTCATCTCCTCACTTGGTTTTGAGAGGCCATCCAATTAGGTGCTTCTCTTTTATTTTTTTAAGCAAAAAAAGCAAGAAAAATAATAATACAATTTTAATTCCTGCTCTTTGTTCTGGTTTTGATCAGTATTATTTTTTTACCCATCTTTTTAAGGTTTATTTATAAATAAACTAGATCATATTTCTATTTAAGTTTTAGTATTTAATTTTATGTTTCATCTTTGATATATATATATATATATATATATATATCATATTTCTAATTTTTTTTTTTTTGTGAACCTTGTTGCATCCCATATTTCTGGATCTATGTTACCCTTTTTGATATTTTGTGATATCTTGTCTAGTATATGTGATATTTTTTGATTTTTATGGCACCATTTAACACGTGTTTTATTTATTGGGTCATTCTTCTCCTAAACAGGTCATTCTTTTCTTGAAGCAAGTTGTTCTTCTCCTACAACAAGTCATTTTCATTATGTAGATGTCACTTTCTTCTTTTAGTGAAATGCCTTCACTTATTCTCTTTTTCTCTTTGTGATCTATGCATTTTGAGTTTTTCCTCTTTTTCCCCTCTCAATGTATTATACAGTTACCAGGTCATCCTGCCTACCTCTTGTTAGCTTTTTTTTCTTCCATTTTTTTATCTTTTGTCTACCCTCTATGTAACACATGTGGCATTAATGTTTTTTATTTGTCATCCTCTCATTCATCTCTCTGTATGCAACATTTTGATATGTTTTTACTCAAGGTTCTTTTCTTATCCTTTGGTAACACCTTTCTAGGGACTTGCATCCTTCTCCGAACATTTTTCATTACCATGGATGTTATTTTAATGAAAATGTTTTTTATTTATTCAAATACTATTCATTTGAATATTTATAGCTAAAGAACTACTTTCAAAAACATATAAATGAAAATAAGTGACCTTCTTACTAAAGCATTTTTTCCCAAATAAAATAAATTATTGTGAATCATATTTGTGACATTTACCATTTTAAATTGTTTTAAACATATTATTATCTTAATTTTAAAAAAGAGGGTTTATTGACATTTATATTTCATTTAAATCATCTCCATCCTTGCTTTATTATTTATAAGCAATCATAAAAAATAATAAAACAACAAAAATCTTTCCAATGAAAAAAAATCACCAATTTTTATTCATATTTGTTAGCTCTTTAGTCAAATTTATTTTTAGTTTTCACCTTGTTTTATAATCCATGCAAAATAATTAATTTTAAATATATTAGTTTGTCATTCTAGTGTGGGTTTATAGTTATAACTTTTTTTCTTAGATTAAAAAGCTTCTAAAAGAGTTATTGTTATCATTTATATTATAATTTTGAAGATTCTTATAGTTGTCTTATTGTTTCTCAACTTTTGTGCACTTCTTAAACTTTTTTCAGCTCCCATTTACTCCTTGAAATTTATTTACACTTCATCTGAGTCTAATTTTTGGTCTTTTTTTCCCTCCTTCACTCCTTAATTTTAAGTGATTTTTTCTTGCATATTCACTTTTCATTATTTGGGTGAGAATTCATAGTAGAATGACTCAATTGTTGCCTAGATCTAAACTCACATCCATCAATTACCATTTATGAAAATTACATATGTAATACAAATTCACTTTTAAACATTTGGTGCGTACAATAGATAGCATGGACTATAAACCTAATGAAAAGACTACTACCACTAAAATTTAAGAAAAATGACCAACATAAAAATATAAGTCATTAGGATGGATTGGTATGGCCATGACCCCTGAATTGCATGTGAACATTAATGGTTGTCTTATTGCATCCATTACTTGTTCTAAACTTAAATATATTTATGATGTTGTGAATGAATCTCACAAAAATCAAATTCAATATCAACTATTTGATTTAAAGTAAAATGACTTTAAAACTATGGATGACTTTTTTATTAAATTTCATTCATTGCATTCTCAGCTAACTAGTTTAGTTATTAAACTTTTATATTTGAATTTAATTCATATTATCATGAAAAAATATTTGCCTCAACCTTTTCAGCAATTTATTATAAATGTTCATTCACAACTAGCTTTTCCTATTTTATCTGTTCAATTGACATTTGATTTATTTTGTAATTTATTACGTCAAGAAGAACAAAAGCTAATTTAATTTGGTATTCTTAATAATAATGAACATACTTTTGTTTCTAAACACCAACACAAGAATTTAAAGAACATGCTAAGTCCAATAATACACATGATAAAAAAGACCAAAAATATAAGTCAAAACCTAAGAAAAAATTAGAGTGAAATTATTGTGATAAAAATACTGATGATGAAGATCATTGTTTTAAAAATAAACATAATATCAAAAGTGGAAATCTTAAGGTTAAAGGAAATGATAAATCTTGTAATACTAAGATGCAATCTAAATAAATGTCTAATACTAGAGTTTTTTTTATTATGTTTTGCATGCTTATCCTTTTGAATAGATTGTTGATTGTAATGCTACTCAACATATGACATTTAATGCAAATTTTTTTACTTAATTGGAACCAAATATTTCTAAAAAGCATTTAAGTCATGGAAATCATGCTTCTTGCAATGTTGAAGCCATAAGAACTGTTAAAATCCCTAATGGTGAATTGCATATCTTTCTTGTTCCCAATTTAAAATTAAATTTTCTTTCTATTCCTTAATCATGAAAATATGACTATGAATTATAATTCTTTAATTACACTTTTTACTTTAAATCTTTCAAGCAATATGTTCAACTAGTTACTACTGTGTTTTTAGACAATAATATTTTTTTCAAATTTACTAGATTATGTTCTTCCTCATCTTCTCACACTTTGATTCATTCTAATGATGCTAACTTGTTGCATAAAATATTAGTTCATATTAATTACCAAATCATTTCACTTATGAATAAACTTAATATGTTGAAATTTTTGCCTAAAATTCTTCCCACTAATTCTATTTTTAGTGGTTGTATAGATGGTAAAATACACAAAGAATATTTTCCTAAGTATTAATCTTGGCATGCTAATGAAAAGATTAATCTAGTTCATATTTATATCTTAGGCACTATTCAAAATATTATTATTGGTGCAAAGTAATATTTAACTTTTGTTGATGATTGTACTAGGTGAGTTTAGAAAGATCAAGTTTTAGATACTTTTATTGAGTTTCATGCCTTTGTTCAAAATTAAAATCATTTTTCTTTATTCATATTATGAACTAAAAATGAAAATAAATATGTTAACAATTATTTTATTTAATACTATAATCGACATGGTATTAAACATGAGAAAACTATTTCTTACACACCTGAGCAAAATGATGTTGGTGAATGTAAACATAAGACTATCACTACAGTGGCTAAGTGTATGTTGCATGATAATAATATGAATTATAAATTTTTTGATGAAGCTATGTATTATATTTTCTATCTGATTAATAGGACACTCACTAGATATGTATTAAATATTACCCCTAAATAATATTGCAGTGGTATAAAACCTAATCTTAAGCATTTACATGTTTTTGGTTGTAATGCATTAGTTCATATTACCATAGAGAAATATAGGAAGTTATATTCTAAATTAGACACTCTTACATTTTTTGGTTATGATGAACTATATAAATACTATAGGGTTTATGATCCTCAAACTAAAAAAATCAAGATTAAAATGGAAGTTAGAATTATTAAAAATGGTATACTTGATTGTGCTTCTAATTAAGATTCTCTTGATACAGTTTATAATTCTTTTCCTTTTGAATCAAGTAATCATATTAATGATGTAGTTAATAATAATGTAGTTCCTTAATTTCCCTATACTTCTTATAGTCTTGTTCCACCTAAATTTATGCCTAAGTGGGCCAAGAATACTCTATAATATTCTAAAGTTGGTGTAGATCTTAATGATACTCATAGAACTAGGAAATAATTTTGTAATTATGCTCGTATGTCTAAACTTATGAACAATAATGATTTTACAACACTAAAACAAGCTTAAATCCACCCTCATTATAAAAATCTATGCATGATGAAAAAAATTCATTGACTTGCAATAACACTTGGGACTTGGTCCCTCTCCCTAAAAGGCATCATTTGGTAAGTTGTAAATGGTTGTTTAAAACTAAGTTCAATTATGATAATCAAATTGAAACATATAAAACTAGATTAGTTGCTATAGGTATTTCTTAAACTTAAGGAATTACCTATAATGAAACTTTTTCACCTGTAACTAAAATTCCCACAATTAAAGTCATTTTAGATATAACTGCTCATATGCATTGGCCTATTTATCAAATAGATGTTAAGAGTGATTTCTTAAATGCTGAATTTCATGAATAAATTTACATGTCTAAACCCCATAGTTTTATTTATAAAGGTAATGAAAATATTGTTTGAAAGTTTAAAAAGTCTATTTATGGGTTGAAACAATCTCCTAGAGAATAATACTCTAAAATCTATTAGTTTTTCATACATCAAGGCTTTACTTAGAGTTCTAATGATCCTAATCAATTTGTCAAAAACACTCCAAATGAGATAGTTAGTATTATTTTGTATATTTATGACTTAATCATAATTGGTAGTAATAGTTCAATGGTTTATTGAACTAAACATGCTTTAAATAACACCTTTAAAATGACTAATATGGGTCTCTTACTTTGTTGTTTAGGCATTCAAGTTTGGAAAGAAAAAGATTACATTTCTATCTCTCAATCTAAATATGGATATTAATTTTTATCTAGGTTTAACATGTTATAATTCAAATATGTTTCTACCCCTTGTGAACTTGATGCCAATTTATTTAAAGACATGGAAAATGAAACTAATGATACAACTCTCTAATACATTTGGCTTTACACTTTAAAATTCTTGTATAATTTATGATTTTCACCTTGAGATTTAATATTGGTTCTTTATTTCTTGATTTCTTCACTTTCATTTATAATTGATGAATGTTCTTGAGATAGTCCATTCAAACCACTTACATCTAAATATAGATTATGGGGCATGTGATATTAGTGATATTAATAAGTCTAAGTAAAAACCATATCCTAAACCACTCCAAATAGTTTAGCATAATATTGGGATGGAGGATGCACCTAAATTAGCTATTTTTGGCAATTACTGGTGTGATGTTGAGTTAACCAAAAAAGTTGAAATCTTACAGGAATATCATGATATTTTTTTAGGCAACTACATAGAAATGAAGAGAGTGCATCCATAATTGAGAAATATGTATAGAAATTTGATTTAAGGTGTTCAATATATGTAGAAATGACTAGATCAGATGAATACTAATATACATGCTAGAGTTAAAGAATAAATTGATAGTATGTTGCATGATTTAGTTATTACTCTCCTAGATGCATATAAATGGGTTAGTCCTATGGTGATCAACATCAATAAATATGGTCAAATTCATATTTTCATAGAATACTGTAAAATCAATGTTGTATCTGTCACTAACCCTTTCCCAATGCCATTCATAAATAAATTTTGGAATGTGTTATTGCCATCAAGATCTACACTCTCACTAATGGCTTTTTTGTCTATCACCAAGTGCAAATTACTAAGGAAGACTTAGAAAAAAAAAATCAACTAAATGGGGTTATTTTATGTATAAAATTATGCCTTTTATATTAATGAATGCATCAATAGTGGTATCACACATTATAGTGTAAGCCTTCAAATTTTTCATAGATAATTTTCTTCAAATGTACTTGGACGATTGGATAGTGTATGGTTTAGTGTGTGACCACTATGATAATTTGTGCCTCATACTTGAACATTTATATCAACTTAAAATTTCTTTGAATATTAAAAAGTGTATATTTTCCATTCCATTTGGAATATTTTTAGGACACATCAATTATAAATATGGATTTAACCAAGATTGTGGTTATTATCTAACTCCCAAGTGTAACCTCTCAATGTGAAGTATAGGCCTTTTGAGGTCACACTAGGTAATATCTTAAGTTTATTCAAGGTTATGATAAAATATCATATTTTATGGAATAATTACTCAAATAAAATTTCTTGCTCCTATGGACCAATAAACAACAACGAGCATTTGAGGCTCTATAAGAAAAACTAATGACTACGTCCATTCTCTAATTCCTAAATTGGACCCATCCATTTCATGTTCATGTTGAAATTTTAGGCATGGAAGTGGGTACCATCCTTTCACAACCCATTTAAGGAAATATTTATCATCCCATTTACTTCGATAATTATAAGCTCACAATAGTTGACCAAAACTACTCTACTACAGACCATGAAGCCCTATCCATGGTTTATGCACTACATAAGTTTTTCCAATACTTTTTGGAAACTCCATTTGTATTATATATACATAATGAAATTATTAAGTATTTGGTTAATAATAAAATGTTACATGAATGAATTTTATGATGGATTTTTATATTTTAGGAGTTCTATCTCTTTGTGGTCATGAAACAAGACAAGATTATTTTCAGCCCAGACCACATCTCATGCATTTAATCTAGTGAATTAAGATGTGCAATATAAGAAGATTTACCTTATGTTGAAATATATCAAGTTATGTGTGTCCCTAAATTATTTGATGATTTTTTCTATTTTCTTATAATAGGCTCAGTGTCAGAACACCATAACACCCAGGAGATAAAATAATTAGTTGTTTGTTCTTCCCCTTATAGCTTATTAGGGGAGACCTATATGAACTTGGATGTGATAAGGTATTATGAAGGTGTGTAATGAAACATGAGTGTGATAAATTGATTAAAAAATTCCATGAGGGTATTGTAGGTGGAAATTTTGTTGGTAATGAAATAGAAAAAAAGGTTATACTAACTAAGTTATAGTTTCTCATATTATTCAAAAATGAAAAATCATATACACCCTAATGTGATATATATCAACATGTAGGTAAACTAGACCTATGGGATGTCATGCCCTTTCATCTAGTGTTTGCTTAGGAGGCATTTGATAAATGGGCTATTGATTTTATTATCCCCATTCAACTTAGTTCAATATGGACTACAATGTGCTATATCATTATTACCATGGATTATCTTACATGTTTGGCAAAATCAATGCCCACATGACATTGTACTACTAATAGAATTGTTATATTTGTATGGGAACATATCATCATTTATGTATGCTAATTAATTTTAACATTTGATTATGGAAATAAATTTATCAATGCAATAATATGTATCCTCATTTGAATTCATGATTGTACACCATACCACCCTCAATCCAGTGGTAGAGATGAAGCCTTAAACAATTTCCTTGATAATACACCAAATAAGATATATAATATCGGTCACAATAATTGGGATGACTGTGTTTTAGTAATTTTATGGGCTTACTAAACTACGTATAAAATTATGAACACAAGTACTCCATTTAACATTATATTTGACACTAAATTATTTTTATCGATGGAATTATTTGTGCCTTCCTTGTATATTATACTTAGTTTTAGATTAGATGAAGAGGAATTCCTAAAATTTTGACTGGACACTTTACTTCAGTTAGATGAAAAACACATTCTTGCACATTTGAGTCAAAGGGTTGAGAATCAAAAACAAAATCCTATCATGATCAACATATCAAAACAAAAAAAATTCATCCTAGTATGAATGTATTGGCCTATGATTCAAATTTTGTGTGCCATCTTGGTAAACTTTCTATCTAGTGGAATGGTTTATTTATTATTCATTATACCTATCCAATAGGCACTTGGAAGTTAGAAATATTAGTTGGCCAATTCCTTCAATGGCATTTTAATAGTATTTGGCTCTAGCCCCACCATTCTCTTTAACACTTTTAAGATGAGTAAATAAGGCATATGCAAATACTTTAGTTTAGGATGTAGTTTTTATTTTAATGTAAGCAAGGAATTTTCTATATGCCTTTTATTAAGTTTTATTTAGCATAAGTAGTTCTCTCTTGTATTCAAAACTATCATTTATCTCTTACTTTATTAATAAACAAATCTCACTAGGTTATTTTGTAGAGGACCACATAGGAATTTTAGTGTGGGTAAGTTTGATGATGGAGAAAATAACTAAAATAGATTACATAAATAAAAGGTTGGGAGGAATGACACATGATCCAAGAAATCTCACAAGACAAGAAGGCACACAAGATATGGCATGCGAAAGAGGCATGCAATAGGTGGTGCATGACAAGGATGTGAAAGAAGTTTGACGTAACCTAGGAATGTAAGATGAAGATGGAAAAGGAAATGCTTTTATGAATATGGGTTAAAATGAGAAATTAGTACCCTCAAATAATATTATAAAATTGATTTTTTTGGTTCTAACTAACATGAATTATGGGAAAGGTACAACAACTTTGAAAGGAAGGATGGAAAGTTCATTTATTGAAAAATTAGTGATGTAAATGGAAATTGTGTCAAATAGGTGCCATAGCATTCCATTTGAAGTATTAATTTTTGAATTGATGGATCATGTCTTGGAGGGATAGTTAATGTAAAATAATTTTTCCTATCTATAAAATACCTAGAGGTCTCTCACTTTAATTTTCAATGTTGAAAACTTCTAATGATTTTATATCTCAAAAAAACATAAACAATAAATATAAAAGGCATCTTCATAGAATTTTCATTAGCAAAACCAAATAAATTTTTGAGAAGTTAATTCACAAATGAAGAGTGAAAACGTGACCATGAGAAGTATATATGAGGAATTTATACGTTAAGAACACTATGTCCACCATTAGAGGAGGTTAAATCAATGAATCCAAAATATTTGGGTTTGGAAAAATTAAAAAATACATATTCATTTTGGATAATTAGTCATTTGTACTTTAACCTTTGGGCACCCTAGTTGGTGAATAAGCCAAATCAAAAGTCAATCAAGAGAATATATCCACTACCTATCATCCATGAATTAGAAGAGTGTAAGGGCATATAATAAGGTGTATACACATAATATTTTTAAACTTTATCAATTACATATTCTTTCTCTCTTATAGGAACCCTTTAAGTCTCAATTTCTTTGAATTCATGCCTGAAAGGGTGCATGAAGAAAGGGGTGGGTAGACCATTAATAATTCACAAGTTTTTTTTCCCTATGACACCACTTAAAACCAACACACAAGTCCATCTTATATGTTAACCAAAGTTTTTACACCTTCATTACACATTAGTCAAATAAATTAACCACCCCAAATAGCCCCTACCTAAGCTAAAAGTTATTTTTACTATCCTCTAAACATAGTCAACTAGGCTAACCTTTTATATGAAATGGTCATGTTATGTGACTAAGTTGGCCCATCTGACTTAGTTTGGCACCTGACTATTTTATTTACTAAACAACTAGGTTAACTAGGCCAACTATGTTGGCTAAAACTTTAAAAGTGTTTAGGGTTAGATCTGACTATATAAACACATCCTTCACCCCATTTTCATTGAGATAGATAAAAAATCATTCATTTATGTATCTGATTATCCACCATTCTACTTAGGGAGTCATTAATTAGTTTTTCATACTTCTTTAGAGAGAATAATCTTGTCTTGTGTAAAAAGTCTTTTGCATGCATAAGAGAAGTATTTTATCCTAGAGTTGACATATCTTTGTTATCCTTATGAACCATATAAATCTATTTCAAAGCACCATTATCCAAGGGAAAGATTGATGTTTGATAAGTTATCTTCAATGTAAGTATTCCTAACTTGTGTTCATATTTTATTATTAGATATATTTATATTTATTGGCTTATGAATGTATTTATCTCTCCATGCATTAGGATTACCTCTACATTAAACTGAGTATATATCTTACTTGTAGGTTTACTTTTATGTTTATTATCCCTCATTTTTGCCATAAGATTTGTTGAGCAATAGATTATATTTACTTTACTTTGTTATTTTATTTTTTAGAAACCATAGGACCTATCTAGGGTTATTATGTGGTATTGATTGACTAGAGGCTTTGTAATTCTCTTTAGTGATTTCTTTTGGTAAGATACCCCTTAGATAGGTCTAACAGATCCATATTGGTCATAACCATGATTGTTTAAATATAATAACAAGCAGAAGGGTTAGTTTGATTTATCTTCTCAGAGTTAGGATTGATTTGTAGATCATTCTCACTTTTCCTTATATACATTCTGGTGAACTTAATGTGAACTAATCCTTACAAGTTTTATTTCATGTTTTCATTTGTTATTTATTTCATTTTTACATCACCAAATTGAATATATCTACTTGGTCTGACATTATGTGAATAGATTTAACACACAATCGATATATTAAACTATGTTTAGCATAATATAAGTCATCTTCAACTATAGGTAATTGGATCGATTTACTCAACTCAATTCACTTATTTGTACATAAGTTTTCAGACTTAGTCAACCCAGTTGACCATGTTAATAGGTTAAAAAACTTCATCTAGATGACACAATATAAAAATATCATATTTACCATCATTATAATCACCACGTTCATTCTCACAAACTTATTAATTTATTTTCCTTCATTTTAGTCATATTTTCACAATTTTTAGTCTATAAAACTATAACCCTACATTAAACTAAATTGACTAGATCAACTTATTTTAGTAGTTACTTATTTCCCAAGAGACTTAGTCAACTTATCTGACTATGTTTATTTATCCCTTATTTTAATAGACAAAATTAACCAATTGATTCTATTTTATACTATCTACACATTGGGTTGACCAAATCTACCATGTACTCTTCAAGTAAAGGAATTAACTCAAATTGCTAGTAATTAATTCATCTTTCATTTTGTTACTTGATTATTTAAGAGTAGCACACATAGACTAAATAGGAATATTTAATTTATAAATTTAGTCACACTTATTTTTATTTTATTCAAAAACTTTAAAACCATATGATATCAAAAATCATTAAGCAGCTCTACCCAAGATCTACCTACTTAGATTTCATCACCAAAGGGGAAGCCAACTCAGTTTTCTAGTTGATTGTAAATATGTGGTTGATGGTATATATTGGCAAAGCCCCTGACACCATTATCATTATGGGATTGTGAAGTTAGGGAGTAGTCCCCAATTTCAATCTAGTACCATCACAAATATAAATCTCTTTTATCCTTAAGAACCTAAAACCATCCTTAGCCTACCTTTCTAGTTCCTTTCTAAAGCCAATGCCCTATCACATTTATTAAAATTTATAATTTAAAACATTTATGAATTACTAAATAGATTATATTTTACATTGTTACTACTTTATCTCTGATAATTGTATGTTCTATTGCAAAAAAATTATTTTCCAGTATTATTACAGGTTTTTGCTATGTGCCATAACTAGACTGACTAGTTCGACCTAGTTGCTTTTGTGTTTAATTCAATTTTTTTACTAATTAACACTTGATCATCTAGAGTCACAACTATAAAAATATGTCTTTAACCTTAGAATAAAGATATTCCACTTAATTGTTTCTTCTAAATTCCTTTTTTTTGTAGAACACAATTGTTATGTTTGACCTAGTCTCTCACAAGCTAGTTATTTTACCCTTCTTAAAGAACACAATCATCATGTGAAACGTAGTCTATTATATAATTATTATTTTGTTTACCTTTAATATATAGTCAAATTTTTGATTGTGTATCTTTCAATGTTTCTTAGTTTAACCATATATAAAACACATTCGAGTTGTTCGACTATGTTTCTTGTAGCATGTCCTGCTTATTTTATTATAAAACAATGTCAACCAATTGGACCTAATATCATACTAATTTATCCAAATTTTGCAAAAAATTATTTATATTTTATCCCTCATCATGAGATTTTATTTTAAAATAATACATAAATTAATAAAATAGATATGATGAGTCTCACCAATCCTAATAGGTTTCCTATAATACATTTGGTAGCACCTATCATAGATTAAAATAATGTACTTATTACCACACACACTACAAACTATGGGACTCCTTATTATTTCATGAACCTTAACACCTTGTTTTCATTCTAATATAAATGTGACCTTAATTGCAATATTGAAATGATCTTTTTCATTAATGAAAATAATCAACATAGAGGAAAGGATCATACAGTCATCTATAACCTCATGATGGGACCTCATATAGGAGATCCTTATTTACCTTCCACTAGATTTTCCCAAAGATTTGGGGCAAGCCATTTCTTTTCATATACACCTTTTTCCTATATCATGTCTCCTTATCACACTATGACAACATCTTATATGTCTTATGCTACCTACATTCCAAGTATTTCTATAAATATAGTAGGTTCAACATTTAGTAGGGCCCTTCAAAATACCCACACACACAGCCATGCTACTAGTGCATCTCATGATAGTAATTCTTGTCATGCCACTAGTGTAATGGATGCCACTAAATCATCTCACACTCATAGTATGTCTCAAGCCCTTAATACCTCATGTAACACTAATGCATCAAATGTTACTTCTAACCAAAATAGCTCTCAAACCAATCAACTTTTATTACAAATGCTTAACTAGATGTATACATTTCAAAATAATAATTCAAATCAAATGATGTAAATTAAAAATAAACTCATACATCTCCAAAACCAACCCTAACCTACTAAATGGGTATCATAAAATACTAATGCACCCCTCCCCCAACACTCCCCCCTTTTAGGGATTCACATGATAACATCATACCACAACCTCCACTTATCAATAAAACTATCAAACACTTTAAAAATGAACCTATAGTACATAAGATTACTAACATTAACATATCAGGCATCACTCCCACCATCACTTATAATGGATCTACATATCGTACCTTGTATTTAAAAACATTTGGAAACATTTATAAAGATTGGGTTAAGCTTAATATTTTTTTTGTAACTAAACTCTTAGATAAAACACATTAAGCAGATGTTTTAAATTGGTATAATTAGTTAAAAACCCACTCCATTACTAGATTATAATACTTGGTAAATTCATTTGTCCAAGAATTCTAAACTAGTGGTCTTCACAAAAATAATTAGCTTTTTTCACCAATTATAAATAACTAGAAACTAAAATAGAAAAAGTTTTCATCAAACAATGGAAAACTTGTCGAATAAAGTTGAGCATAATATGGTAAATGAAAACCTCTTCCACCTATTTACTAATCCTCTCCACCCTAAATTACAATATCATATTAGGATCCTCTCTCCAAAAACTTTGGAAGAGACTCTTGACTAAGAAAATTTCCAATATTTCCTTATACATAAATTTGAACCTCCCTAACCTACAATAGGAACTCATATGCTTATTAAAAATAATAATCATCATACAACCAATGATGGGGATACCAGAACTTATGACATCATACACACCATCCCAGCCATTTTTATAAACAATACCATGAAGAATGTTTCCCAGCATAATAACAATTTTAATCATAACCCACATTTCCTCTAAGCAATCATACTAATTTCCACAAACCATTATCATTAGTAGAAATTCAAAAATGTCTTCCAAGATCTCTAACTTGATATATTAATCCCACTCATCCCATGTAGGCATGGTATGATACAAATATTTTTTGTTGGTTTCATGTAAATTAGGGCCATTCTCATGAAACTTGTAGACAATTAATAAATATTTCTATAGATTTTCTCCTTGGTCCCAAATTTGACCATGAATCTATTATATAAAAACATCAATAATATTATGACAGAGGACTTAAATCTCATGAAACTTAAAATAAAAATCAATATTTAGACCAAGTTATTGCTTACTTATCTATCTACAAGGATACCCTTCCTAATCACCAAGACAAAATTGAATAACCTAACCCTAATACCAATAACATCAAAAGCATTATATACCTTAAAACTAATGATGACAATGTGGTTAACATGACTAATATGAAAATATTAATTAATTATATTGATTCAAACCCTACACCTAACCATCACACATCTTCACAAATTCACATTATTCAAGACACTTCCCCATCCCATCTCATATAATTGGGGCATGATAAACCAATATGCATACAATCATTATCTCCAAAGAAATAAATTAACCATACCTATCATACCATTGATATAACTTCTACTCTTTCCCCAACTTCCATACCTTAAGAAAACATCCCTAAAACTTCAAATGACATTTCTTCTACCCAACCACAATAAATTCCTCCCAAAAATACCACAACACATAATATGAATCAACCTACTTGAAACCAACCTAAACCAACCATACCTTATCATCATAAGTTTCATTGTACATTCAACCCCAATTCAAAGAACCCATTACAACACTACACACCTATATCTGATAATAATCTCATGTGTTATGATAAATTGGATCCTATAATGGAACTTTCCCATCTCCCATCTCAAATTCCCTTTGTAGAGTTTATTGCAACACATCCATATCATTATAATCCCCTAATGTAACTATTATTTAAAATGAACATCCCTCATCCTCCTTATATAGGTAAAAAATCTACCTTATCTGGATATGATGTTAACATTCTTCAATAATGTGAAGAGATGTCCATCTATGTTGATGAAATAATGAATACATATCTCTCACTTAAGTTTCCTATCTCTTCCATGACTGATTTGTAAACTCTACATTGATTCAGTGCACAAAAAGTTTACCTTGGATATTTTTTTTATCAAATCACACAATTTCTCTAAAACACTTCAAGGAAATGAAACTAAATTTGACATTTTAATATATAGTTGTCTCAAACCTTGAAGTGATAAATTTTCCATTAATATGTCATACTTGACTAATTATAAATTTAGTAATCATCAATAAATAAAATTAACCAAAATCCATAAAAAGAATGCAAAAATAAAATCAACTCACGATAAGCACTTGATAATGGAGTTTAGAAATGCCTATGTCTCTAGGTTCACTTATAGTATAAACCAAACCATTTCCTTGAAAGTGAGTAGATGGACAAACCTAAAAATTGTCAAATGGATACTCTAATACTACATACAAATCAGCAATAGACCTTCATAAAGTCTTAGAACCCATAGAAAGATCTTCCACCTTACCATCATCAATCTAATCTTGTAATCCTATGGATTTTACATAAAAATTAATGAAAATGGAATTATAAAATCGCCTTAAAAAATCATCATAGGTATTTCAACATAATATTAAAATCATCTCAGAGTCTAGGATAATTCCCTAGTTTACACTGAGAAGTGAAAATCTCTCCAAGTCCCTCAAGACTTGGCATTTCACAAACTCATCTATTATGGCCTATACATAGTCTGCTTGATTATTTACTTTGAGGCACTAAAAATTACATCAAATGACCTCAAATATAGAAAATCAACATATGGTTGGAACCATCTTAGAGTCTAGAACAAATCTCTAGTTTTCTTTGATGTTTGGAAATGCTCCAGCTACCTCAAAATTGAGGAAACATGCAAGATAGTCCTTATGCCTACCTTATCTCCATGGAAATACATGTCTTAAAATACACATTCATGCACCTTAAATAGTGTTTGGACTCATAGGTGTAGTGGTAAATCCTTTGAAGATAGGTCACAGGTTCAATTCCCTTGGCATACTCTTTAGCTTTTATCCTTATCAAAATGCCACATTCATGGGGTAATAATGTATATAAGGCATTAAATAGCCTTATCATCATGATAAAATTTGTGGCTTAGGCCATGTACCACCTTTTGCTAATCCCACTACCAATGTTATCATAGACATTGGTTTTGGTGTGTCATGACTCAATCTTGGCCTGGTGACTTTGCATTAACATGGGGGTTATTTGCATGCTTGAAACATGGAAAAATTGGAAGGTATGTTGGATGTCTTGGAAATGGTATATAGCCTTCTTGGTGTTGTGGCATGGTAATTAATTAATTACATAAAACTATAGTTAATGGGTGACTTTAAAATTTGAGCATGTTATAATAAGTGGTGGAAAGCCAATTGGTGGATTGAGGACCCACCACATGGACCATTTCTCCATTTGACACTTACCAACATCTAATTAGATGCTCTATAGTTCTATCAGCAACAAGGTCCCACTCTGAGACAAAAGTAGACCCCACTAGCTATGGTCCCCGTAGCTGACCTTTTACACCATCTATATACACCTATCAAAGCCAAATTTGAACAAACCCAAAAAAATACTCAAAATCACTACCAGATGTCACCTCATAATTCATCCACTTGGCATGCTCAAATTATGCCACTTATCACTTTGTGACTCCTATTTTTCCCTGTTGACATGAACCTTCAATGTGTAATATTTTACCCATATAGACTCCATTTTTTGAACCATAAAATGTGTTGAAAATATCTCAAAGAGATCTAAACCATGGAAATAGATTTAAAATGTTACATGATGGTCACTTTTTGTAGTTTGACTAGTTTTGACCTATTTAATTGAAACTTTGACTAGCTACACAAGGAGCATATGAGCTTCATTTTTTATGATATTCATACCATTAAAAAGGTCTCAATGGGACCTATGCAATGATGTAAGCTTTGGTATACTTTGAGACCTTTTCCAAATTGTCCTTTAGATCAATCCTCCCGATTAAGAAGGCTTTTCTATTAAAATGTAATATCCCTTCGAATATCAAAACAAAAGCTCCAAATTGCTTATCTGAATTTCTGCAAAATATCTTCAAATAGATGAATGAATCACAGTATAATTTCTTATTTATTTGCTCATAAGCTTACAATAGAGATCCTCTGTCAAGTATACAAAAATTATCGAAAGTACGGCCTGAATAGCCTGAATATTTTGTAAACTGGAAAAGAATTCTGAATTTGGTTCGTCTCGGCCTGCCGTGTAAAACACACAGTCGCCGACGCCGGTTATACTGTTGTCGTCGGTCGATCTACAGTCATTACTCCGCCGATGTCGGTAGTATGTCGACCAATGTCAGTCTCTGTAAGTATCTGTTCACCGATGTCGGTACCTGTACTTCCTGTTGATGCGTACGGATTTTTATGAATTTGTACAAAATTCGTACGGCCACTGATATAACACACCCTGTATGCCTGATCCTGATCTGTAGAATTATGGGCTGATACAAAAGATCTATATCTGGATAATTCTTGAATCAAAACCCCAAAATAAAGAAAATACCTGTAAACCCTTGTGATAGCTTTTGAGTGAAGTTATCTCTCAAATACCTGTAATACTATGATAACTTCTAGGTGAAGTTATCTCACAATTTGGCAATAGATCGGCTGATCTTTCACAACCTCTGAATCGCACACAATGAAGAGTTGACGTTCTTCAATGCAATTGGAATCCTGGAACCCTTGGCTCAGTCTTCACAGAAGAATTTCTTAACAAGAATCAATATCAATAATAAGCATGAATACAAACTCTCTCTCATGAGAGATTCTTATACACCTCCAAGGGTGTGCTTGCTAAAATTAGACTCCCTTAAATTAGACTTCCTTAAATTAGAACTAGGGTCTTAAAATTAGACCAAGTCTTAATTTAGAATTTGCATCCTCAAATTAGACCAAATCATTAATAATTAATAATTAATAATTAATTAATAATTAATAATTAATTAATAATTAATTAAAATTAGTTCAAATAATTAATATTTGATTAAATCAATCAAATATTAATATCTCCCTTAATTCATGCCCGAAAGTGCCCGAACGAATTCCAACCCATCTCTATCAAGACCCTCTATCCATCCTATCAGCCTACGAGGGTCGCGTAATAGGCTAATCATCCGCTCGAAAATATGTCAACTAGAAGGGGACATGACAGTCTGCCCCTCCTGAAATTGCTTGCCCTCAAGCAATCTCAACTCTAGATGCTGTAGAATATCTTCGCTTTCCCATGTCGCATCCTCAACTGGCAAATCTTTCCACTTTACCAAATATTCCCTGATAGTCCGTCGACGCAACTGTCTCTCTCTAGATTCCAAGATGGACTCAGGTACTAAGATCAATTTTCCCTCATCATCTAAGGGAGGTAAAACTGTAGAAGGTATCACACGGTGTCCTAATGCCTTTTTGAGGCGTGATACATGAAAGACATTGTGTACCTTGCTCTCTGTAGGAAGCTCTAGCTCATAAGCCATCTCTCCAATGCATCTTAGGATCTGGAAAGGACCGTAGTAACGTGGCTTAAAGCTTCTCTGCCCCACTCTTCTTAAGAGTAGACTATCGGTAAGGCTGTAGCATAAGATAGACCATGTCACCTACCTCAAAAGATCTCTCGGTCCTCCGCTGATCTGCATA
Source organism: Torreya grandis (assembly GCA_037957365.1). Classification (NCBI taxonomy): domain Eukaryota; kingdom Viridiplantae; phylum Streptophyta; class Pinopsida; order Cupressales; family Taxaceae; genus Torreya; species Torreya grandis. The sequence goes on from JARHVA010003427.1 coordinate 1,553,123, forward strand.
CTACTTCTATTAATTCTGCACCTTAGTAATATTCTCCTTGAGAGTCCTCATAATATCTTGACTCTCCTGTAATAGGTCCCCAGCACTCGACATTCTACTATCACTCAGTAGTAAATCTAGAAAACTCGGTGCCTCATACCCGTATAATGCCATAAAAGGAGACATCTGAATGGTCATGTGGAAAGTTGTATTATAGCAATACTCACACAGATGAATCCACTTGACCCAAGCTTTTTTCTGCCCTACAATGTAGTTCCTGAGGTAGCCCTCCACCCATTTGTTCACTATCTCCGTCTGTCCATCAGTCTGCGGGTGGTAGCTGGTGCTAGGTGTAAGCCCAGTCCCACAAAGTTGGAACACCTCCTGCCAGAAGTGACTCAGGAACTGACTATCCCTGTCGCTCACTATGCTCCTAGGTAATCCATGCAGTTGGAATACCTCTCGAAAGAAAACCTCTGCTACCTGTGTAGCTGTATGTGTGGTGGTAATCGGGAAGAAGTGAGCATACTTCGTTAACCGATCCACAACTACATATATGCAATCACGTCCTTGGGCTTTAGGGAAGCCCGTAATGAAATCCATCAACAAACACTCCCACTTCCTGTCAGGAATTGGAAGTGGCTGCAACAATCCTGCTGGGTACGTGTTCTCCTGCTTGTTCTACTGACAAATAGGGCACTCACGCACATACTGAAGAACATCTGCTTTGAGGCCTTTCCATGTGAATCTCTCCCTAATCTTTCTATAAGTCTTGAAATATCTGGGATGTCCTGCAGTAGGTATATCATGAAAAGCGCGCATGATAATGTTCTTCATCGACGATCCTAGAATCAAAAAAACCCTATTCTTGTAAATGATCAGGTCATCCACAAGAGTATATCTGGTGTCAACCGTCGATCCCTCAACAATGCTAAATGCCCATGTATCGTTGGCGTACTCTACCATAATCATATGTCACCAATCCTCTGTAATGTGGACCATGGTACTCAAAAACGGCCTGCGTGAAAGAGCATCAGCCACAACATTCTGGGTGCCCTTGATGAAAGAGATGTCAAAGTCATATGCCTATATTTTACTCACCCACTTCTTCTGATGATCATTGAGATCTCGCTGCCCCAAGAAATGTTTCAAACTGTTGTGGTCCGTTTTGATGCAAAATTTGCTGCCCACTAGATATTGTCTAAATTTTGCCAAGGCATGCATGATAGCAAGCATCTCCTTATCATAAATGCTGTACAGTCTCTCTGGTCCTCTGAGCTTACGACTCTCATATACTATGGGGTGCTTGTCCTTCATAAGCACCGCTCTAATGCCCTCACCTGAGGCATCGCACTGAAGCTCGAACGGCTTCAAAAAATCAGGTAGTGCCAGAACTGGGCACGTAGTCATCAACTCCTTAAACCTTTCGAAACACTCCTGTGCTTCAGGTGTCCAACAAAAAGCACCCTTTTTAGTCAAATCTATCATGGGAGCTACATGTCGTGAATAGCCATTCACAAACCTCCGATAAAAACCACACAAACCTAGAAATCCCCATAGCTGTGTTAGGTTTGCTGGAATAGGCCAATCTATGATGGCACGGATCTTCTCAGGATCCATCCGTACTCCCCCTGCACTGATAATATGACCCAAGTATAACAATTCAGTCATACCCAAATCACATTTGGACTCCTTGGCGTACAAGGATTCCCTCTCCAAGATGCTGAGTATAGTCTCCAGATGAGCCAAATGCTCCTGCCAAGTCCTACTGTATATAAGAATGTCACTAAAAAAACAAGTACAAACCTCCTCAGAAGTGAATGGAAGACTCTATTCATGGTGGACTGAAATGTTGCTGGCGCATTAGTGAGCTTGAATGGCATCACTATAAACTCGTAGTGTCCACTATGGCAACGAAAAGCTGTCTTCTCCACGTCCTGCTTGCGAACTCTGATCTGATGGTAGCCTGATCTTAAGTCTATCTTCGTGAAGTAATGTGCACCATGGAGCTCGTCAATAAGCTCGTCAATACGGGGTATAGGATACCTGTTCTTAATGGTCCTCTTATTCAAGGCTCTGTAGTCAATACACATTCGTAGGGTACCATCCTTCTTCTTCACTAGAACAACTGAAGAAGCAAATGGTGATTTGCTTAGCCGAATATGACCCATAGCCAGTAACTCCTTAATTGTTCTTTCGATCTCATCCTTCAACCACTTAAGATGTTGATAAGGAGTAATCATAATGGGCTTAGCCCCCTCCTCAAGCTCAATAATATGCTCAATGCCCCTGTCTGGAGGTCTCCCTGGTGGAATGTCACTAAAGACCTTATCATGCTTGACTCTCAGCTGCTGAATGTCTGGATGGTACTCGATCTTCTGTTGTCCCTCTTGCATTGGTGCCAATGTGCACTCGGCAACCCACTCTACCATATCATGCCGCATGAGCCTCTCCATCCGATGTAAAGAAATGGTTTTGATGTTGCCGTCCCGTATTGCTTTAAGAATGTGAGTCTTCCCATCTACATCAAAACGGATCTCCATATCTTTAAGACTAAGAGTGACTACCTGAAGGGAATGAAGCCACTTCATGCCCAAAACCAAATCTATATCCCCCATGTTGACTACATAATAATCAGCCTTGAACTCATAGTTGTTCAAGCGCAATGGAAGATCTCTGATCATCTGCTCACATCAGAGGGTGTAACCGTCAGCTACCTTAACTCTAATGCCCCCAAACTCTTATGTGGTGAGTCCACGCTTCTCCACAAATCTAGTATCAATGAAATTATGTGTGGCTCCTATGTCAAGAAGGGTAATGACCCTCTGTCCTGCCAAAACTCCTCAGAGTCTGAATGATCCCTCGTGCTGGATGCTAGATAGACGTGCTTCCTAAATCTGGAGCTCTGACTCTATCTCTACCCTAGGCTCTGAAGCTTCAAACTCTAGCTCCTCGGAACAATCGTGATGTTTGAAATCTTCTGATTCCTCATCTTCATAATAGGCCCACATTACTCGATTTGCTTTGCCCTTAGGTCTCAAAGGACAATCATGATTAGCATCATATGGACCTTTACAATAAAAACAAAGCTTCTTCCTTCGCAGATCATTAAGAGCCTCTCTATCCAAAGGTGGTGCTGCTAGATTGGCTCTTGAATCATTCTTAACACCTGATTTATCTATGTTGAAGCCTGGTCTTTCTCTATTCCTATTGGAGCCCTTACTGTCCCTGGATGAAGAAGTACCTCTGGAGTTAGATCTACTAGATGGGGCTGACATCTCCATACTACGTGCCTTCTTCATAGCTTCCTGTAAGGAAGGAGGATCAAAGCCTTTGACCCAACCTCTCAGTGGTTCTGTCAATCCCTCCATGAAGAGTACTACTAGTCGCCTCTCTGAAATGTCAGGAACCATGACTGATAACTTCTGGAAGTCACCAATGTATGACTCTAGACTGCCACTTTGGCACAACTGTGCCAACTCTCAGAAATAGGACTCTGGATCCCTCCTGTCAAAATGCTCCACCAGCCTGTCCACAAACTCTTGATAAGAAGTGATCCGATCATGATGGAGTGTCACCATCCCATGGTGCCACCAATCATGAGCTACTCCCTCAAGATGTAGTGTCGCATATCTGATAGCATCTTCCTCACCCATCGGTCGCAATGTGAGAAATGTATCCAGCTTACTAACCCAGGCCTGTGCTGTCACCTTACCACTACCGTCAAATGTTGCTAGTGTGAGCCTACTCGTAGCATGCTTCAGATCATTGTTCTGGGGTCTTGGTCTCCCATTCTGTCAACCTCGATAATGTTATTTCCTTTGTGTGAGGAATCGGTCAAAAGTAATCATCTCCCTGACCATAGGTGGTAATGACTCCCACTCTTCAGTCATTGCCCTAAGTGTGTCCATAAATGCCTCCTCATGCTCCTCACCTGCTATCACCTCCTCTGCTTCCTGTCTCACAAAGATAGGCCTAGTAGGCCTATTCGCTGTACGATAAATAGTCCCATGACCTCTCTGTGATCCTGCAACACTCCTGACATCTTCACGGTGTGGGGAATGTCTCCTCAGAGAACCCAATCTTGGCAGTGCTGCTGCCAACTGCTGTAATACCTGGTTATTCTACCTTTGCCCTTCTCGTAGTTCTCTCAAAGTAAGTAAAACCTCTGGATCATCTTGATCTCTTGGATGGTGAGGAATACGGGCCCTACCAATATCATCACCCATGTCTTCTGGCGGTTGTTCTAGAACTTGAGTACCTTCAAGCAAAGCTCTACTGCGTGTGAAATACCCGTGTGGTCCCAACCCTTGTGGCTGCATAAGATCTGTCAAACCCTCAAGATGGCAGGATTTAGCTCTGATACCACTGTAATATCCCTTCGAATATCAAAACAAAAGCTCCAAATTGCTTATCTGAATTTCTGTGAAATATCTTCAAATAGATGAATGAATCATAGTATAATTTCTTATTTATTTGCTCATAAGCTTACAATAGAGATCCTCTGTCAAGTATACAAAAATTATCAAAAGTATGGCCTGAATAGCCTGAATATTCTATAAACTGGAAAAGAATTCTGAATCTGGTTCGTCTTGGCCTGCCATGTAAAACACACAGTCACCAATGCCGGTTATACTACCGTCGTCGGTCGATCTATAGTCGTTACTCCGCCGATGTCGGTAGTATGTCGACCGATGTTGGTCTCTATAAGTATCTATTTGCCGATGTCGGTACCTGTACTTCCTGTTGATGTGTATAGATTTTTATGGATCTGTATGGAATTCGTACGGCTGCTGATATAACACACCCTGTATGCCTGATCCTGATCTGTAGAATTATGGGCTGATATAAAAGATCTATATCTGGATAATTCTTGAATCAAAACCCCAAAATAAAGAAAATACCTATAAACCCTTGTGATAGCTTCTGAGTGAAGTTATCTCTCAAATACCTGTAATACTATGATAACTTTTGGGTGAAGTTATCTCACAATTCGGCAATAGATCGGCTGATCTTTCACAACCTCTGAATCGCACACAATGAAGAGTTGACGTTCTTCAATGCAATTGGAATCCTGGAACCCTTGGCTCAGTCTTCACAGAATAATTTCTTAACAAGAATCAATATCAATAATAAGCATGAATACAAACTCTCTCTCATGAGAGATTCTTATACACCTCCAAGGGTGTGCTTGCTAAAATTAGACTCCCTTAAATTAGACTTCCTTAAATTAGAACTAGGGTCTTAAAATTAGACCAAGTCTTAATTTAGAATTTGCATCCTCAAATTAGACCAAATCATTAATAATTAATAATTAATTAATAATTAATTAAAATTAGTTCAAATAATTAATATTTGATTAAATCAATCAAATATTAATATCTCCCTTAATTCATGCCCGAAAGTGCCCGAACGAATTCCAACCCATCTCTATCAAGACCCTCTATCCATCCTATCAGCCGACGAGGGTCGCGTAATAGGCTAATCATCCACTCGAAAATATGTCAACTAGAAGGAGACATGACATAAAAAACCTAATACTAGACCTAGTACTTTAGGTAAGGATATTTACATGGATTTAGCTCTCAGCTCTAGCTCTGATGATTTCTTAGATGATAGTTGGTTTTGAAGATACTCTAATGGGTCTTATCAATCTATTTCAGTTCCACAACTACACCTACAATGCTTTGAATAATCAACTAATCACATCTTCCATAATTCCTCTACTACTACGCAACCATCAATAGTGCTTACACAAAACTAGGATGCAATGATTACTTTTATTATATGGCTTCACAAGAACATCTACATAGATAATCCTAGTGATCTCATATGCTACTGCTAACTAGTTTTTTTCAATATATCATGTATAAAATCTAAATCATAGAATAAAGATAATAGTGGCAAAATATGATTCATAACTCAATTGTAAAAAGTCCTAAAACAAGGCATGAGTTAAATTGAATCCTATATTTGCCAATAAGGTCACAATAGATCAAACTGTCTACCCACTGTCACATCTTATAAGTAGTGAATTACCAAATACTGAAACAATCACCAATGCAACTACAAGATAAGTTTGTCAATGTAAACAAAATATAATATTGGTTGTGATTATGTCACAATACTTTTCCCTAATAAGTCTTATCAATGCGTCTAATCACACACATGCCAAAAATGGACGCATCCAAAATAGCAGTTAGGTATGAAACTAAATGCTATCAAATTCTATCATCCTATGCAACTACTATCAAATATCCCAAGCTGATCAATGAGTTAAATTATTAATTAAATAGAAAAATCATAAATCTAACACTATAGATTCCAAGAATAGACTTTTCAAAATATAAGTGTGATAATTAAAAACTTCACATGATGAACCTATCTTCCCACTATAGTGGCTCCAAAATGCATATATCAAAGCATGGGTAACTATCCTTTGTCAGCATAGAAGTATTCCCAAAATTTATTTACTACATAAATGCATTATCAATCCACTAATCATGATAACATGAAATTATAAAACTTTTTACTAACCCTTTTTATCAAATTCTCTTGTTTAGGGTGTTCAATTTTCTTAGTGGATTTTTAAAACTACCAAAATTAATATCTAAAACATTTGAAATTTAATGAAAGTAATTACTAGATGAATAACTTACTGTGTACTCATCAATCATATTCCCTATATCTATAGTGGAAGGACTATGTCTTTATGCACTCTGCATCTACATTTAGAGCTCATTATTGGCTTGGAGTTCTGATTTTAAGTGAGCAATCTCCTCTTCCAAGGAGTAAAAATGAGCTCTCATGAAATAATTATCTTCTTAGATATGTTTATTAATTTCTTCAAGCTCATTAAATCTCTCTCCCTCTTTTCAATTCTTTACCCATGGCTTCCTGTTCTCTACAAACAACCTAATCCCATAAACTACACATTACAAATGGAATATTAACAAGGTCAAAAAGTCAAAAATAATACTAGAAACCAAAATGAAAATAATTGATATCAAATCCACATAATTAGAAGCTAACCCATCTCACTAACCACTCTGATACCAAACTTGATCCATAAACTCTACACTGATTTATTGCACAAAAATTTTACCTTTATATTTTTATCAAATCACACAATTTCTTGAAAATACTCAAGGAAATGAAACTAAATTTGACATATTAATATATATTTATCTCAAACCTTGAAGTTCTCAATTTTTATTTAATATGTCATATTTGACTATTTATTCATTCAATAATGATTAATAAACAAAATTAATTAAACTGTGGAAAAAGAATGCACAAATAAAAACAACTCATGATAAGCACTTGATAATAGATTTTGGCAATGCTTATGTATTTGGGTTCATTTGTAGTATGAACTGGTCTATTTCCTTGAAAAGTGAGTACATGGACAACCCTAATAATTTTCAAATGGATACTCTAAGACTGCATACAAATTGGCAACATAACTTCAGAAAGTCCCAAAACCCACAAACAAACCTTCCACCTTACTGTCATCAATGTTATCTCATAATCTTGTGGATTTTGAATCAAAAGTATTCAAACTCAACTTATAAAATGGCCTTAACAAAATCATCATAGGTATTTCAACATACTATTTAAATCATCTCAAAATCTAGGACAATTCCCTAGTTTACACTGAGAAGTGAAAATCTCTCCAAGTCCCTCAAAACATGGCATTTCACAAATTGGTTTATTATGGCATCTACAAAGTTTGATCAATTATTTAGTTTTAGGTATTAAAACTTACATTAAATGACCTCAAATATAGACAATAAACATATGGTTGGAACTAGCATAGAGTCTAGAACAAATCTCTAGTTTACTCCAAAGTCTATAAATGCCTCGAGGTACCTGAAAACTAAGGAAACATGTAAGCTAGTCCATACACGTGCCTTGTCTCCATGGAAATACATGTATTCAAATACACATTCATACACCTTATAGAGTCCTTAGAAAATGTGGGTGTAATAATAAAGCCTTATATCTTTTAGAGGATAGGTCATGGGTTCAATTCCCATGGCATAGGCTTTAGTTTTTACCTATATCAAAATCCCACATTAATGGGGTAATAATGTATACAAGGCATTAAATAGCCTTATCTCCATGATAAATTTTGTGGCTTATGCCACGTACCACCTTTTGCTAAGCTCAGTCACCAATGTTATCATATACATTGGTGTTGTTGTGTCATGACCCAATCTTGGCATGGTGACTTGGCATTAATTTGGGGATTATTTGTATGCTTGAAATGTGGCAAACTTAGAAGGTATGTTGGATGTCTTAGACGTGGCATAGAACCTTCTTGGTTTCATGACATGGTAATTAATTAATTACATAAAACTATAGTCAATAGGTGACTATAAAATTTGAGCATGGAATAATAAGTGGGAGAAAGCCATGTGGTGGATTGAGGACCCACCACGTAGACCATTTATCCATTTGACACTTGTAAACATCCAATTGGATGATCTATATTTATATCGATGATAGGGACCCCTCTAAAATAAAAGCAAACTCCATTGATGACAGTCCCCATAGTCAACCTTTTACACCATCTATGTATGCTTGTCAAAGATAAAGTTGAATAAACCTAAAAATTTTACTTGAACTCACTTCTGCATGTCACCTCATAATTCATCTACTTGGCATGCTCAAATTATGCCACTTGTTTCTTTATGACACCTATTTTTCCCTATTGCCCTAAAACTTAAATGTGCAATATATTACGCATATGGACTCCATTTTTCAAATCATAAAATGTGACAAAAATCTCTCAACAAGCTCTAAAGCATGGAAATAGATTTGAAATATTACATGATGGTCAATTTCTATAGTTTGACCAGCTTTGACCTTATTTGCCCAATTTGACTAGAACATTGATCAACTACATAAGGAGCATATGAGCTTCATTTTTTACATTCCACATACCATTGATAAGGTCTCAATGGGCCCTACATAATGGTGTAGGCTTTAGTCTACTTTGGGACCTTTTCTGAATTGTCTTTTAGATCAATGATTCTTAATGAGATATTACTTCATGCAAGTTATCCCCATTTATTCATTATCATTCAAATAGGTGATATCCAAGATAAGCATTCTTTAATTGATGAAGGCTTTGGAACTTGTGTTTCCTCCCTTGAATTTATTAAAACACTTGGATACTCTGAATGCAACCTTAAATCCATATGTAGTACATGCCAAGGCTATGATAAAAGACAAAAGCCTCCTTTAGGTTTTTTTTGGATTCCCATTACCATTATTCCCATCACCATTTATGTGAAAGTCATGATATTTAACTTTTCACTTTCAACAATATATTACTCAATCAATGTTGGACACATCATTTAAGAGTAGTTGCTTCATCCACTTACCAATGTGTTAAATTACCTTACAATGATGCTTTATTCAGTATTTAATGGGGTGTAAATCCTTCTAATTTTTAATATTTCCAAGTACAAGGTGTCTTTAAAATAACCATACTTGAACCCTTTCATAGCATTCCATTTGGATGCTTTAGCTATCCCATAAACTCTACTAGAGGTTATAATTATCATCTAGAATTAATCAAAAAAATTCTACCTAACCTCTTAGACATTGAGGATGATGAAATAGATGAGATAATATTAACTATCAAAAATTATGATCTCTCCCCTAACATTATCACTCATCTTCCTCCTTCTATTCAACATCAATCCTATCAATAATGTTTTGATGTAATACTAGTTACTTTAACCAAAACTAAACATGTCATTCACCATGCTTCCTTGATTGAGAACATAATTCAGACATGTACTATTGATCTATAAACACTTGATTATGATGATCATTATTCTTTAGATGACCTATTTTTACCTAGTTTCATTCAAGCTAAATTTTTTGAGTTTCTTAGATATCATTCTTCTTTATTTCAATATTTTAGTTCTTATTCTATCATTCCTTCTCTTATAGTACCCAATGTTGGTTTTTCCTCTACTATTCATAGGTTAGAGATGGATCAAACACATATTACACCTCCAATTAAAAAATATCTCAGGAATATGCTCATGAATCATGCCATGATAGGAACTTTTCATTTTGTAAAATATCATGATCTTTCCAATATGCTTCCCCCATTGATGTTAGATACTCTACTTAGATCTGATGCACATCCAACCATACCTACATATGATCCTCATCTATTTTTAATTCCAACTTTTCCCTTCTTTGGTTATGGTCTTATACAACTAACTAAGCTTTATCCCTTACTTTCATAATGGGTAGATGAACCTTATTATGATATTCATAGAGTTGTTGGTCATTGAACCAAGGATTGTCATTTACATCGGTAGCAGTAGGCTTCTTTTTTAACTAGTAGACCTATAAAGTCTACTAATTGATGTATTCTTTACTTACATAGAATAAATAACCATTCATCTATTCACTTTAAAAAGCTTCGATGGTACATCAAGTCTACATTAATCCTAATCATTGTACAACTAAAAGATAAGACTATCCTACCTCCTAAGCTACTTATAGAGTACATCCTTAAACATGGGGAAGTTTATTGTCACTAGAATTAGTTTATACCCATAATATTGATAGGTGTTGATTTCTTTAACATTGTCTCTTAGAATTCCCATAGTCTACGCCATTACTAGATATTCCTCCTACTATGGGTCACCTACAAATGAAAGCTCATCCTTCTTTATTGGTTGCACCTCCTCATAGTTCTACAAATATCATTCATATTGAGATACATATTCCTCACATTGAATACCCCATTTACAGGGTACCACATGATCATAACTCTTATTATATTACACCAACCTTTCTAGTAGATATGATATGTAAATAAGTCTTTTCATAACTTTCCATGGAGATTGATGAGACTTAAGCTAACATCATAATTCAATTTCACAGTGATTTGTCAGATGTTATGGATGACATTTGTGGTCAGATCTATCAATATTTATGAATACAACATGGTGTTCTCTCACATTATTCATAATTATATTACATGATTTAGATTGGATTTGTGATTCATTTATGTATCTTATATTTTTGACTCTTTTTCAAACATGATTTCATTAGCTCTTTTTCACTAGCCATTATAATATATTTTATGCATTTTACATGGTTTCATTATCTTTAGTTTTCTATTATGTCATATTCTCACTCTTTTCATGGATAAAAGCTTACAATTACGGTTTCCATTTTTTTTGCATGGATTCCTTTATTTTCCCTTTAATTACTATTTGTTGTCTTTTACAATCAAATAGAGTTAATTCTTATTGTGATGTGGTCATAAAATCCTCATTCCCTTAGTATTTTATGATTACCATATGATCAGTTACCAAACATGACTTCTTATTGTATTACTTATATACATTGATCAGTTTGATCTCCATTTTACCCTTATTTCTTATCACATACTAATCATACATTTGGTTAAAACTTGAGATTACATACTGGTTCATAGAAAAACCTAAGTTGGTTAGTCAATCATATCTTTAGTTATTTAGTCTCCTTTAACCAAAGCCTAATTTTCATTAATGTGTATAAATTTAACACTCATGTTGGTTGTTCCATATCGATATGGAGTAAGAATAAAAAAAATCATGTAAAAATTAAAATCCAAATCATTTAAACAAAATACAATAATCCAAAAGGCAAATATAACATACAAAAGTCTAATCACACCAAAAGACATGATTTCCAAATTTTAGCACATCTCCTATTTATAATCAAATATCAAACTCTAAATTTCACCTCATGATAGAGATAAGGTACATTGGGGTGTGTTAGGATATTATATTGGAATAGAAGAATTAAAAAAATTATAGTGATACCTAATTTCTTCCATAAGTACCCAATCTTCACAGTAGACTGACAACTCTCTTCAGGAATGGGGAACATGTTGTGGTAAAGAAGGTCTATTTTAATTTTATTTTTCATATCACCTTCATGAGTTGATCTTATTATTCCACTTATTTTCCTATATAACATTTTTATTATTATGAGTAGGTATCCTTCGTATTTTGATGGTCACTAGACTCTTTGCATTTTTCCTTCTTACCTAGTATATGTCATGTTTAATAAGGTTTTCTTATAAATTCCTATGTCATGATTTTTACACTCCCTATTTCAGTAAAAAAAATCCTAATATTTTGCCTTGATTAATATTTTAACTGATCATATCCATAGGGTTTTCCATTTGTGATTTGTATTATAAGACCTTGTATAGGACCAAACATTCCTCACAAAATATTTCCTTATTTTTTACCTTATTACCATTAACCTCATTAGTGTTCACCTTATGAGTATTATTATAAGACCTTAGATAAGATCAATTAATTCCTCTAAAATTGCCATATTAAATACCATTAATCAGATCCAACATTTGTATCCACCTCATTGGTTTTCCCTTTTTGAGTTGCAGTAGAAGACCTTTGATAGGACCATACATTCCTTACAAACTATTATCATCAAATTTACATAAAATGACCAAATCAAAATAATATTACATTCTTCAAATTTGAGATAATTTGTGTTACATTATTGTTTATAAATCATTTACATACTTTCCATCTTGATTTTATATGTTTTATGATTACTTCATAAACATTTCACATTATCTTCTTATTTTATCATTGCATATATTTTTACAACCATCTTATTAAATTTTTCATAATTCCCACCTTCATTTAGTATGATTAATTTGATTTATGCTTACATTTTAATTTCATTTTCATACTTCCCATCTTTATTTAATATGATTGATTAACTTTATTATATGTTTGTTTCTCTTACGATTTGTTACAAAATGTATTCCACTTTATTACAATTTTTTTTGTAATTTCTAACATGATTTATTATGACTTAAATTTGTTTTAATTTGATGCATTTTTTAATTATACATGTTTTGAAACATTTTCTACCTTTTATTTATCATTTTTTTCTATATTTATTTGTCTTTTCTTTTTACGCATTTCCTATCGTGATATAGTGTGTATTACATGTTATGATTATTTACATACTTTTCCAAATCATATGATTTTATTTTTAACCATGCATTGTGTCACATAATTATAAAAAATAAAATATTCATCACATATTTCCAATATAAAATATAAAAAAAGAAAAACTCATGTGTTAGAAAGGAAAAGCATTCATACATCCATCAATAACATCAGTACAAATCATAGATCAAAAAAAATTCATATCAATATATATAACATGAGTTTGATACAACATAATATAAATTAAAATATAATAGTTATAGGTCTAAGGTTTTGCTCCATCATGTCTATCTTGTGGTTGAGACATACTAATGATAGATGCCTACAACTAGCACTTCTAAATAATACATTATAATGAGGTACTCTAGGATCTCAAACCATAAACCTATCCCTATAGATTAGCCACCTAGGCCTACACGTGTCCAATATCTAAAGTCATCACCATATGGGTAGCTAACTCTTCGGTCAATGCATGTCAATATTGTGTTTCCCCATCTCCCACTCTTTAGCATAGTTGTAGGCCATCCCCATTTATTGTTATCTACCTAAATACCTCTCTGACCAATTGAAACCAGATAGCATATGCTAAGGTTGATCATACCATAGTATCCTCCATAGTAGTAGTATCAAGATTCCCTAACACCCCATCCAAAATATCTTGATCAACACCTCAGAATATGCCACCCCACCTAAAATCCTACTCAAACATATATGTAATACACCTAAAAACATACATTAGATCTCATATCTATATATCTCTAAACCATCTATGTATACCAACTACATAAACAACTATGAAAATAGTGATATATCCAAATACATAAAACTAAAATCATTTCTTACCAACACTAGTGTCACCAACCATGGTCTCCCCATCCACTTGAACACCAAGCACCTCCTATGTAGGTTACCTATATGAAAGTATAAATCCTAGAGTCACCACTTATGTACATCATGGTCTTCTCATCTTTTACCTCTTTATGGGCCAACTATGTCTAACCTCTATTATGGGATCTCCATGTTAGACTACTATATCTTGTGTCCTCTCACTTAGATAGTGGTTCTATCTCTTATGTAATTATCATGGTTTCTATGATCCCTATTATGGATCTATAGCTACCTCACATGCATCCTCATCCTTTACATCTAAAACTATAACATCCTCTATCTCAGGCTTAGCTACCCCTAATGATCTACTTGACTTGCCCATGATCTCTCTCAATGAGGCTTAATGATAGGTATCTTTTTAGGTACTCCTACACCCCCTCTACTTATAGGCTCTATAGCATGTCATGATTAATAACTCATAACTACTAGGGGAGCCACTAGATGTGGTAATCCTAGTTATTTAGGTAGATGAGCTACATGATGTGGATCCACCCACAAGGTATAATGTCTTGTAATGTAAACACACACTAATATAATAACCATAGTATCCTAAGTTGTTAAAACAAATGCAATATTTGTATAGGGTTTCCATACAATCTACCCATAAGTAATGGTTTCAAAATCTAGGGCATGGGGCATATCATGCACTATATAATCCTATTGTCATCTCACCACCTGAAGTAGCCTATAATCCATTAGATGGGGAAACCCAATTGGTTGATACATAAGAAAGCTCCTATATATCTAGGGACTTAGAAAAATAATGGGGACATAGTCCTCTACCCTTGAGTTAGGATATTAGACATGTCATGCATGAGATGTACACAGATGATAAAATTCAAATCATATAGAGCACCCTACTCTAGGATTAAATAAAACAAGGATATCACATATAATGGTGCCTTCTCATCTGACTTATGACATAACACACACATTATCACAAATCCTATAATGGTCTTCTAGATATCTAGAATGGTTGAGATATATACATCAAATAAGCTAACTTGAAATATAAAATAAATCCTATCTGATCTAGTAACAGAATAAGCTATGGCTTGTCTCTCCTTCTTATCCTCTATTTCATCTTAATTGATAGGAGTATGGACAATGGGAAATCCAAATAAAGCATGGACATCCTCCATAGTGATCCCACCTCTATGATATCCTATTCCACCTCCCATTAGAAAGTGTTTGTCAATCACTCCCATGCTCATAGGAACATGACAACTAGATCAACACTAAGAGGGATACTTTACATCTCCATGATTCTTCCAAATCCCAAGGAAACTAGCTACACTTGGTCCACATTTGACAATCAATCTATTAAATATGGTAGGCATGATGGATCTACTAAGCACCAAAATATTCATGATCTTTAAAAAATGTCAAACATCATATAATACATTAGATATTTATATAAAAATTATAAAAATATATTCTTAAATTATAGAAAAATAGCTACTTTATCAAAATGGTAAAACCTAATTCATATTTTCCATTCTTTTCCTACACAAATTGACCCTGTTGATACTAAATCATCCCTATCACCCTCTTAATAACTATATCATCCTTCTACTATAGAATTGGTTTATTCTTGCAAACATAGCTGGAATTTTAATAGTAAATCATACCTTTACCATCTTCTACATACTATATCAACCTTATAATACATAGTTAACCCTATTTATTAAACTATATCAACCCCTAATACATACTACATCAACTAGTGTGCACTCAGTCAACCCTATCATATTTATAACTAAGTTGGCCATGTGCTACACAGCCAACCACCCCAAATAATACTAAGTCATCCCTCTGATACATAGTTAGACACATTATATCTTATCACCTTTTCCAATGGAATTGACTTAGTTGACTCTATTCAAAACTATGGTGACTTTTAAACTATTTACCATAAATTCCTTAGTAATTTATTAGTCTTACTCTTTCTTACCTAGTATCCCACTTTGTTCCTAATTTACCTAAAAAATTCTTAAAGTATTTTTTTGTACCTAAAATTTCTCTAACACCTATTTTTACGTATTTAGGTTAATTTTAATAAAAATCACCAAAAAATATTGAAATTAATGCACCACTTACTTGAGTTGCACTAGCTATGACCACTAGGTTTCCTCCACATCATAGTTTTCATCTCCTCACCAAGGTCAATTTCTAGGCTCAACTAGGTCAATCAAAGCTCTATTTTATCAAAATACTAAAAATTACAAATGAATTATTTTTTACCTTATTTATATTTACTAATGAAAATTATTTTCCTCTTAATTACTTACCACCAAATTCCATTTTTTACCCTTAACATTTTTCTACTAGCTCTTTTTTTTTACCAAAAGATGTTTTGAAATCCTGATGTTGTGGAGAAAGTTTCTACATGTTACATGTATATCTTGAAAATTTTCAATTTTTTACTTATTTTTATATGTTCAACTAATGTTCCTTACATTAGACACCTCTACATTTCTCTTACTTCCTTTCTCCTCTACAACACTAGGGTAAGTAAACGTATGCATTTTTCAATTTTATCCTTTCATTTATCTTATTCATTGCTTACTACAATTTACTTAGCTTATCATTGTGTTTTGTTGTGTTCTTTTATTGAAGCACCTCCCATGTTCAAACTATGTGACACATGATGAACTTTGAGTGGGGTATATGTATACACATAATACTTTTAAAGTTTATCAATTATTGATGCTTTATCTCTTAAAATAATTGATTGAGTCTATTTAAGTGCACACCTTAAAGGGTGAATTAAGAAAGGGGTGGTAATATTATTATTAATTCATAAGATTTTTGTTCCCTATACCACCACATAAAACCAACATAAGTCCTTCATATACATTTCCCTAAGATTTAACACCTCCCTTTCATGTTCCTCCTAGTAATTCACCACCTCATATAGCCCCTACATAATCTAAAATATTTTTTACCATATTGTAAACACATTCAAATCAACTAACCCTCTTCTAGGAAATGACCATGTTATAAGACAATGTTTTCCCAACTAACTTAAACTAGGACCTAACTATTATATTTCCTAAAAAATTAGGTCAATTGGGTTGACAATGTTCACTAAAAACCTTTTAATTCATTAGGGTTAGATCAATCTATATAAACAAATCCTTCACCCCATTTTTATAGAGATATAGAATCATTGACTTGCACATTTGCTTATCCATGATTCTACTTAAGGAGTCATTACTAAGGGTTTCATACATCCTTCGAAGATAAGAATCTTGTATTTTAGGAAAAGTCTTTTGGATGCATAAGAGAATTCTTTTAGTCTAGAGATGATCTATCTTTATTATCCTTATGAACCACAATAATCTCTTGAAAATCACCATTAGCCCAAGGAGAGATTGAAGATTGATGGGTTCATCTTTAAGGTAATTATACCAAAGTCTTGTTCCTCTGTTATTAGTAGATAAATTTGTATGTATTGGATTATGAATGTATTTATGTCTCATGCATTAATAATATCTCTACATTGACTTGATTATAATTCTTATTATCATGCTTAATTTTATGTTTATTATCCCCCATTTTTACAACAAGTTTTTATGATCACTAGATTATATTTACTTTACTTTGTTATTTTCTTTGTTAGAAACCATAACACTAGCTAGGGTTATTGTGTGGCATTCATAAACTAGAGACTTTGGAACCCTCTCTAGTGATATTTTGTGGTAAGAGACTCCATAGATAGGTCTATAAGATCCATATTGGTTGTGACCCCTATTGTCTAAATGTACCAACAAGTGGAAGGGCTAGTTTGATTTATCTTTTCTGAGCTAGAATTAATTTTTAGATCATCTTTACATTCCATTATATACAAAAGGTAGTCCTATTTTCATCTAGGAATAAGGTTCTAGTGTACATAATGCATGAGGTAGGAACCAAAAAAACATATCATAACATATATTTATTCTACAAGTAGCAAAGATGGCATGTATAGGGAATAAGGTTATCACGACACCACTTCCACCTCCAATTATTATAGAAGAAATGTATTACCTCGATATAGTCTTTCATGTGGAAAATTGGTAATCTATGGTTTCTACTTATCGATTGTTTGACTAAAATCATTTCCAATCTAGTAATGAGGATGACTTGCAATGAAACTATTAGTTTGTCTACCAGAACACAACAAAAAAGGTGACTTGTGATCTCACAATTTACAATTTGCTATAGGATGTAGGTTTTCTTCAACTCTTATAACTTCCATACTTTGCGAAACCCTAAGAGGGAATTTATTTTCTATTTTTGTGCATTCTTAAGGATGATATTTTATTCTAAGGGCATAGAATGAGGATTCCCCCTCAATGAATCATCAAAGTCATAAAGTTACCATGTTTAGTTGATGATGTCAGTGTGGATATTAATGATTAGGATGTGATTAATAAAAACATAATGGTGCTTATGGATAAGAAAGAAGGTCATGCCATGTACATTACAAGTCTTTTAGATCCTATCATTCAAGTAGATGTGTACTTGGCCATAACAAAGTTAGGGGTTATAGATAGATAGATAGATAGAGATGCATATGGCCCACCTCTATGTGACTATCCAAATAGACAACATAGAGGTATATCAGTAGAAAAATATAGGTAATGATGACCTTCGTACTTGCACCCTATTACAAAAAGATATTATAGAGGAAAAACTATGTATATGGGGTTACTTCCCAGAACATGATTCCACTATAAAAATTTGGTGAGTTATCATTTGATATTGATATATTCAATGATGAAGGACATTTTGATCTCCCAAAGACCAACATTGATTTAAGCTTAGAGGGGGAAGATATTATAGACATGATTTTGGTGGATCCGCTTAAATTATCTAAAACTCAAGAAGGCACATCCCTAATAGATTTTAACCTAGAGGTTTCTAGGTAAAACATTTTCAATAGAAATGATGTTGTGGCAAGATTTAATACAAGCATGAAGAAGTTATCAGGATGTACATAGAAGAGCATGAGAAGAGGCATAAGCTTCAAGAAAAACTTAAGATGCTCAAATGACAACATGATGTAGCTATGGAATATCAACTAAAGACATTAGGCCTTTATCATTTTATTTTTAAGACCTAGCCAACACTTGTTAATGTTATGACCAACAAACTCCTTTCATCAAAATGGGGGACACCTCAAAAAAACTCATGAAATAAAGCCTTAGAATCTTTTTTTATTCTCATCAGTGATGCCTGATCAAATCTTTGAAATATACATTACCTTGATTTGCCCAAGTAGTAATAGGGCCATTTTATTTCACATTAAAACTAAGGAGTATTTGTCTTTTTGAATCATTGTGCTAACATTTTAGGTTGATTTTCACTTAAATATATAGGAGTTCTTTTCCCTCCCCATATAAACAAACCCATTGTCCTCCATGGGAAATTGAGATCTTTATATCTAAAAAATATGTTTTAATGGATTGCATTCCTTTTATTTTTAATGCTTAGTCATTTTGTGAATTTTGTAGATCTTGACTAATGGGAAGATGCCACATCACCATGAGTCAAAAAGACCAGTCTCCCAAATCTATCAGATATGTAAGAGATTGGGAAAGCCTAACTAAATGGGAAGGTGCCACATATCTATGAGTTAGAAAGGCCAATCTCTTAGACTTGTTAGAGATTTTAGATCCTAAGAGATCCCATCTGAATGGGAATGCACCATGTCTTCATGAGTCAAAATGGTCAGTTCCCTAGACCTATCAGAGATGTCAAATCCCCTAAGAGCCTAGATGAATTGGAAGGTACCATGTTTCCATGACTCATAGTTACTAGTACCGTAGAACTATTATATTTGTCAAATCATAGGAGATCTTAATTAAATGGGAAGGTACCACTTGCCATGAGTCAAAGTGGCTAGTCCCCCAAACCTACCAGAGATGTCAAAGCCTAGGAGATCCTAGATGAATGGGAAGGTACCACATCACCATGAATTAGAAAGGATGGTCCCCCATACCTATTATATATGTTAGAGCTAGAATGAATGAAAAGGTTCCATGTTTCCATGAGTCACCTATTAGAGATGTTAGAGGCTAGGAGAGCCTATTTCAATGAGAAGGATCCATGTTACCATGAGTTAGAGTGGACAATCCCCTATACATGTCATAAATGTCAAATATTAAGAGAGCCTAGATGAATTAGAAGGCACCATGTCACGTTGAGTCATAAAGGTCAATCCCTCGGACCTATAATAGATGCTAGATCCTAATAAATCCCAACCTAAGGGGAAGGTGGCATGTCATTATGAGTCAGAGTGGTGAGTTCCCCAGACCTATCATAGATGTCAGATCCTAGGAGAACATGATCAAATAGGAAGGTGCCACATCACCATTATTTAGACTGCCCAATTCCTTAGACCTTTTATAGATGTCAAATCTTAAGAGAGCTTTGCCAAATGATAAGGTGCCACATCACCTTGTATATAGATGAAGTAGTTTTTACTAAGGCCCAGATAAGCTCAAAATGAAGTATGAATGAGACTTGAAAGCTTATCAAAACATGTCATGTGTCCTTAGGTGACACATCACATAACCTAAGAGAATGATATAGGGTATAAAGTTGTGCCTAGGTGTTGACCATTAATGGGAGGACCAATGAGTAGATAGAACATGTCAAAAAGTATGAGTTACTTGAGAATCCTCTAAGAGATGTTACTACATTCACACCACATGTTAGGAATTAACAAAATGGAAATTTGAACCTGATTGGATATTTTTAAAACATCCCATCACCATTTTTAGATTTGAATGGTAGTAAAGGATCATAAGATTTGAATGCAATCTAGAATTAGAAATAAGGGGATAAAATCCAACTACGAACTCAAATTCAAATTCATAAAAATTGAGTTGCTAAATTCCATTAATACATGGGGATGTATGCATGTACTTATAAATCCTAATGGAATCCCATTAAGAGTTATCATTATTGGCTTCGATTAAATATCTAACTCTTTACTTTCAAAATTCCATAGAGCCCCTATATTCCATGCCTTTTATGTTCAAATATTCCTAATTACCCTTCCATGCTACTCTAATGTTTGCTACATCCTCAAACCCAAAGGCTGAACTTGAGTACCAAGACACTACTTTCCTTACTATTTTAACTAAGTATAATATCTAAAATGATATATTTAAATTAATTGATCATGTTGTTGGAAATATTGTCATTTATGTCAAAGGTTTAGCATTATTGGTGATAAAGGCCCCATTGCATTTAATGTTATTTATCTTGGCTAATATGAGTTAATATTTATTTAATATTAATGAATATATTTTTGGTTGCATATGAGACAAAATAAGGGCCCATAGAGAAGTCAAAGAGCCACAGGATAAAGACAATAGAAGGATGGGGTGCATTTTCCCATGAAGAGTCATCTTTCAGAATACCAAGAGTCACCAAGTGAAGACAAAAGAGTAAGGGCATAATTTCTCATGAAGGGACACTTTGAGGAATATGAAAAGTCACCAAAGATAAGGACAAAAGTGGGAATGACGTTTTTAGTCATGAAGGGTCACCACATGACTTTTCAAAGGCTTGAATATGAAGGGTCATCCAATATTGGTGCCATTTTCCATGAGGATTGAAGGGTCACAAAGGGGGAAGGCCAAAATTCATTTGGAAAGCTATAAATAAAGGCTTGAGAAGCCATTTGTAATAGAAAAAGAGAGGTTGATTTGATATTGTAATATCTAGCTTAGAAGAGCAATTGTGAGAGAGAGGAAAGAGATGTTGTATTGAACTATCATTTATTGAGATAGCAACATTGAGAGATAGGTGTGTGGTATACACAAAGGGGTTGGTGCTCTTGTGGGTTGGTGTTCATGAATAGTTTCTGGGTTGGTGCTCGGCAAAGGGGTTTGAAGCTCCTATGGGTTGGTGATCATGAATTATAGTTGGGGTCATACTCGGTAAAGGGGTATGATGCTCTTATGGGTTTGTTCTCATGAATATACTTGAGATTGTTCTCCATGTTTTTTCCCACATTGGGTTTCCACATTATATCTAGTGTCTCTCTCTATCTTGTGTGATGTTTATTGTTTGAGTTTTATTGCATATCTTTAATGTTTGATTAAGTGGAATTTGTTTGAGGGAAAGTTTTATAAGATATATGATATACTGATTCACCCCCCCCACTCTCAGTATATCCTATGCTTAACAATTGGTATCAGAGCAGGTTCATTTTTGAAAAGTTTTATAGCTTGAAGGTAGATCAGGAAAGCATGATGGCTGGGTCATAGGAAGGATTTTCTACAAATAAGGCACCTTTGTTTTATGGGATGACTTATGTTTTTTGGAGCATGAGAATGAAGCTTTATTTGATGGACCTTGGATTCAATATATGGAAATCATTGGTGGAAGAATATGAAGAGCCACAGACATCTACAATTACTCTAGCAAAAAAGAAGGAAAATGAATGTAATGCTAAAGCTTTAAATTCTATTTTATGTGGTTTATGTGAATCTAAATTTGTTAAAGTTATGCAATGTAAATTTACTCATGAAACTTGGGTAAAAATTGAGAATATTTACAAAGGTGATGGAAAGGTTTAGCAAGCTAAGTTATAGACTTTTAAAAAGCAGTTTGAAATTTTGAAGATGGAAGAAGAAGAAGATATAGCAAGTTATCTTTTGCGAGTTGATTAATTCATAAATTAGATTCAAGGTCTTAAAGAAACATTGGATGAGTCAACAGTGGTGCAAAAGGTTTTGAGATCTCTACCAATGAGATATGATGCAAAGATTTCAGCAATTGAGGAGATGAAGAATTTAGCCAAGCTAAAAATGGATGAGCTTCATGGTATTCTCACGGCATATGATATGCAGATAGAACAAGATAAACTCTTAAAGAGAGAAGTGGCTTTCAAGACATCAAAGAAGGAGAAAGCTAAGATTCAAGAATCAAGTGATAGTTCCAGTGATGATGAAGATGACAATGGAGCACTTTTCATTCATAAGCTGAAAAGAGGAATAGGTAAACATCAAGGAAAATTACCTTTTAAATGTTTTAATTGTGGAAAGATTGGATATTTTTCAGCTAGATGCCCAGATAAAGTTGAAGATGATGAAGAAGAAAAGCATACATATAAGAAGAATTTCAAAGGCAAATCTAAGAAGGGATTTGAGAAGAAGAGCCTATATTCTAAAGATCCTAGCTTAGGTGAAGATAGTGGAGTTAGTGATTCAGAAGAAGAAGAGATTCTATTCATGGCTATACATGAAGGAGATCAATAAGAAGAAGAGGAGGAAGCTAAAGTGAATATGGAAGGAGAGCTCATTTGTGCCTTAGAAGAGTTAGAAGTTGTTTAGAAGAAGAATCAAAGATTAAAGCCCCAAATCAAGAAAAATGAATAAGAGTCAAAGGAAATGATTGAAGATAAGAAACAAGGTCATGCCATGTACATTACAAGTATTTTAGATCCTATCATTTCAGTAGATGTGTACTTGGCCATAGTAAAGTTAGGGGTTATAGATAGATAGATAGATAGATAGATAGAGGTGCATATGGACCACCTCTATGTGACTATCCAAATAGACAACATAGAGGTATATCAGTATAAAAATATAGGTAATGATGACCTTTGCACTTGCACCCTATTAAAACAAGATATTATAGAGGAAAAACTATATATATATATATATATGGGGTTATTTCCCAGAACATGATTCCACTATAAAAATTTGGTGTGAGTTATCATTTGATATTGATATATTCAATGATGAAGGACATTTTGATCTCCCAAAGACCAACATTGATCTAAGCCTAGAGGGGGAAAATATTATAGACATGATTTTTGTGGATCCCATTAAATTATATAAAACTCAAGAAGGCACATCCCTAATAGATTTTTACCCTAGAGGTTTCTAGGTATAACATTTTCCATAAAAATGATGTCATGGAAAGATTTACTACAAGCATCAAGAAGTTATCAGGATGTACATAAAAGATCAAGAGAAGAGGCATAAGCTTCAAGAAAAACTCAAGATGCTCAAATTACAACATGATGTAGCTAAGGAATAGCAACTAAAGACATTAGGCCTTTATCATTTTATTTTTAAGAGATAGCCAACACTTGCTAATGTTATGACCAACAAACTCCTTTCATCAAAATGGGGGACCCCTCAAAAAATCTCATGAAATAAAGCCTTAGAATCTTTTTCTATTCTCGTCAATGATGCCTAATCAAATCTTTGAAATATGCATTACCTTGATTTCCCCAAGTAGTAATAGGGCCATTTTATTTCACATTAAAACTAAGGAGTATTTGTCTTTTTTGAATCATTGTGCTAACATTGTAGGTTGATTTTCACTTAAATATCTAGGAGTTATTTTCCCTTACCATATAAACAAACCCATTGTCCTCCATGGGAAATCAAGATCTTTGTATCTAAAAAATATGTTTTAATGTATTGCATTCCTTTTATTTTTATTACTTAGTCATTTTTTGAATTTTATAGATCTTGAATAATGGGAAGATGCCACATCACCATGAGTCAAAAAGGCCAGTCTCCCAGACCTATCAGATATGTGAGAGATTGGGAAAGCCTAAATAAATGGGAAGGTGCCACATATCTATGAGTTAGAAATGCTAATCTCTTAGACTTGTTAG
Organism: Torreya grandis; assembly: GCA_037957365.1. NCBI lineage: Eukaryota > Viridiplantae > Streptophyta > Pinopsida > Cupressales > Taxaceae > Torreya > Torreya grandis. The sequence goes on from JARHVA010003427.1 coordinate 1,577,648, forward strand.
AGATTTTAGATCCTAAGAGATCCCATCTGAATGGGAATGCACCATGTCTTCATGAGTCAAAATGGTCAGTTCCCTAGTCCTACCAGAGATGTCAAATCCCTTGAGAGCCTAGATGAATGGGAAGGTACCATGTTTCCATGACTCATAGTTACTAGTACCCTAGAACTATTATATTTGTCAAATCATAGGAGATCTTAATTAAATGGGAAGGTACCACTTGCCATGAGTCAAAGTGGCTAGTCCCCCAAACCTACCAGAGATGTCAAAGCCTAGGAGAGCCTAGACGAATGGGAAGGTACCACATCACCATGAATTAGAAAGGCTAGTTCCCCATACCTATTAGATATGTTAGAGCCAGAATGAATGACAAGGGTCCATGTTTCCATGAGTCACTTATTATAGATGTTAGAGCCTAGTTGAATGAGAAGGAACCATGTTACCATGAGTTAGAGTGGCCAATCCCCTATACATGTCATAAATGTCAAATCTTAGGAGAGCCTAGATGAATTAGAAGGAACCAGGTCACCCTGAGTCATAAAGGTCAATCCCTCAGACCTATAATAGATGATAGATCCTAATAAATCCCAACCTAAGGGGAAGGTGGCATGTCATTATGAGTGAGAGTGGTGAGTCACCCAAACCTATCATAGATGTCAGATCCTAGGAGAACCTAGTCAAATAGGAAGGTACCACATCACCATTATTTAGAGTGCCCAATCCCTTAGACCTTTTTGAGATGTTAAATCTTAAGAGAGCCTAGCCAAATGAGAAGGTGCCACATCACTTTGTATATAAATGAAGTAGTTTTTACTAAGGCCCAGATAAGCTCAAAATGAAGTATGAATGAGACTTGAAAGCTTATCAAAACATGTCATGTGTCCTCAGGTGACACATCACCTAACCTAAGAGAATGATATAGGGTAAAAAGTTATGCATAGGTGTTGACCATTAATGGGAGGACCAATGAGTAGATAAAACATGTCAAAAAGTATGATTTAATTGAGAATCCTCTAAGAGATGTGACTACACTCACACCACATGTTAGGAATTAACAAAATGGCAAGTTGAACCTGATTGGATATTTTTAAAACATCCCATCACCATTTTTAGATTTGAATGGTATTAAAGGATCATAATATTTGAATGCAATCTAGAATTAGAAATAAGGGGATAAAATCCAACTACCAACTCAAATTCAAATTCATAGAAACCGAGTTGCTAAATTCTATTAATACATGGGGATGTATACATGTACTTATAAATCCTAATGGAATCCCATTAAGAGTTATCATTATTGACTTTTAATAAATATCTAACTCCTTACTTTGAAAATTCCATAGAGCCCCTATATTCCATGCCTTCTATGTTCAAATATTCCTAATTACCCTTCCATCCCATTCTAATGTTTGCTACATCCTCAAACCCAAAGGCCAAACTTGAGTACCAAGACACTACTTTCCTTACTATTTTATCTAAGTATAATCTCTAAAATGATATATTTAAATTAATTGATCATGTTCCCAAGAATTTTTAAATAGATAATTCCCATGAAGATGAGTATGAATATGCCCTTAGGACCTATAAGAAGTGTGGACTCTATAAAGCCACAACTAAACTAGAGGTATTTACCTATAATGACCTTCTAGGTGAGATCCTCCACAAGGCCATCTGTATGCAAGAGATTTTCAATGAATGGGTGTGATCACCTAAATCTTAGCATCATATTGAAAATATATCTAGGAATTCCTTCTTGGCATAATATTACCTCCTAGACTTCTATTTGGCTTATGATGTAGTGGTAGTGTCATTTGGATGAGCACCTACAAGATCTATGATGTCCTCCATGACTAGGCTGATAATATCAACTCAAACTATATTAATAAGGAGAAAATTAATGTCTACATAGTTTTTACCTTTTATGAGGAGGTTTTATTAAGCATGATCCTAATAAACTAGTTGTTTAGAGACCTAAATTGCCAACACATTAATGAATTATGGGTGCCTCTCCTGCATAGGATATTGACATGCTTAAACATCATAGCCATGGGAATATTAATTAACTTCAAGTTTGTCTATGCCATTATAGACATCTGAGCCATAGGTAACTTCTAAATGATGAACTACATGTTAGATACAATCTGTGGGATGCTTTCATTCAAGCTTTTGACATTTCTTATGTAGGTTTTTGATGTCTTGATGGTCCACATGGTCTTTTATAAACTAGATGGCCTCAATTTACACTAGAACATCTAGGAAATTTTTTAGCACCTATGCCATACTATTAATAAATCTTTGATTCCCCATCTCTCACTGTCAATCTAGGACTCTATCATGGACACTAGCGACTATTGACTATATAAAGATGACATAGTGATCTAGATCATGTGATTTATTAAAGACCCCATTTTCCTACCATACTATGTCCTTGACCACATTTAAAAACTCAAAATCACCTATGAACTAGTGGATGACATCTTTAGGTTCTACATATATCATTAATAAAGGGCATGCCCATTGTTATTTATCACCATATGACACCACATCTACAAGACCTTCCCCTCAATATAGAACATAGTGGTCAAGCAAGACTCCTTTTCCATTAAAATGTGAAAGGTTATGGAATGTTAACCTAAATGGGTGATTTGAGCCCATTTGGTACAATACTCAATCTACCTCAACAACAACTATGGCCATCAGGCTAAAGATGATGATGTGTTTTATTTAAACACTACCAATGAATAAGAGGTGTTATCTCAGATAACATCGAAGAAGAATATGAAGGGACTAAAGTTCAATTAGGGCCCTCTATGCTTCCTCATACTCCTTCCTATTCTATAAAAGACCCAACTCCAATAGATCTAGCCATCTCCTAGAGGACCCTATAGGGTATCCCATCATATTCTCCCCCTTAAGCTCTAGCTCTATCTTTACTTCCATTATCATCTCCTTGTCCTCATGATCTATCTATACCTACATCTCATCTAATTTATCCTTGTGCTCTCCCTCTACCACCTCTAGTAGCTACAGTAATTAGGTCATGATAGAGCTGACCCTAAACTATAAAATAATGAATCCTAAGATTCTCCTAGTCATCCATCACAACCATAGCCCCTGATATTTTATGCGAATAGAATATTTATAGAGAGATTATAATGAGGCACATAATATTCACCTATTTAGGTTACCACACTCACTCCTCTATCTCATCTCATTTCCCTTCCACCCCTCACTCCCATCACAATACAAATCCTAGTTCTAGCACCCACTAGATCACCTCTACCCCCTATATTTACCATCAACTCTTCCATATTTTACCCAAGTTTTTTTTGTCTCAATCATTTTGAGTGTCCTTACTTATTCATTCCATTTCACTCCTCACATCTCACAACCTAGAGTCTTAAAAGTGCCACCCTTAGTTATGCCTTTGAAAATAGTCATGATTATAGCCTTTATAAACATACCACTTCTAGTAGGGACCTTCCCAATCCCCACTTTAGCTATCATTACACTCACCTCTATAGATACAAGTACTCTACCATCATACCTAATATCCCCTATCATCCTACTTAAACCATCCACTATAGTACCTATAGATGGGAAATAGGCCAAAGAAGAAATAAGAGGTGACCCACACTCTAGCTATAGCTTAAAGGCCTTCCACTCCAACTCCACCTCCTATATAGGCCTCAATGACTCCTCTAGACCTAATAGCATTAGGTCAATGATTATCTAGTCTCCCCTCTCCCTTACCTGAGGTCCCACAATACTTGATTTTAACCAACCCATGTCTTCCTTATTGTTCCATGACCCATTCCCAAGGGAAATTCCACATTAGGTGAATGTCACATAGGAATAATGGTGAGCACAAATATTCCCATGGGCCTCTCCTTTTTTATCTTTATTTTCCCTCTTATACCCCTTCCACCTCCACTCCTTTCCTCTTTTACTCTTTCCACTTCCTCTGTCTCTTCTACACCTCATCCTCCACCCTCCACCACTATTTCATCCACACCTCCTACACCCCCATAACTTGAGGGAAGGTCTTAAGGTTATTAGTGATACCTATAGATATACAATGTGTAATATACATGCATTTAGGTTTCAATAAATCATCTAAGAGCATGAAGAGGATGCTTACTCAGAGATTTGTCAAAGAGGGGAAACTATGTGATATAGCAAACCCATCGGGATCTATTTTCCCTTACCAAGGTGAGGACTTACACTAGAGAGGAGAAGATATCTAAGGACCCACTATCCATCCTCTAAGCTAGCCATGACATGTTCAAGAATATCCTTGAGGAAATGTAGACCCAAGTCTAAACTCTCAAATCCCAAGTGAAGATCATGTTCCTAGCTAGATTTATTGGGCACGTCAAGGACACCCTTCTAATACTTCTCATAATCCTTGGAAAATTAGTTGATACTTATCTTGAGACCAAAAAAATTATATAATAGACTAGGGAATACATGGGGAGGATCACATAAATATATGGGAAGTGTTAGAAGTTATAGGTGGTGGTTATACCAAACATATACTATGATCATGAGAGATGCAATGAAAGAGTGGTTGGCCTTGGCCACATGTAACAAGACCATTGGAAGAGGATGATAATAAGATATTAACCTAATTCAAATAGATCAATTTATCTATTTATTCCACCAAAATGGAACCTTGATTGACTACGGGGAATTCAGAGTCTACCTAGGTAAATTTGATTAATTTATGAGGGAGAAATTGGTTAAAGAAAACCAAGAAGGGGCTTGAGTGGTGATGGACCTATCAACTCATTATATGGTGAGTATTAACTAGTTATTTAGAGTCCAATAATTAATGTAACTTTATAAATATCATGGAGACTAGTAACTTAGGCTTATGTGATCTTAAGGGAACCCCCATTGAACTTGGCCAAGATGGACAAAGAGTTTGACCATATGGCATCTATGATGTAAGATAGGATCACTCAATCAAATCAGTTAGGATCTGATATCTCTCAGCCACCTCCTCATGTCAACTAGGGGTCCCCTATAGATCCATTATAGGTTTATAGGGATTACATTGGTTCAAATTTTGAAATATGGTTATAAATTTAATGAGTGGCCATCATGGATGTGGATGGGATCCTCATGTTTTTTGGAGGCAAGTCCCAATCATTATGTATTTAAAGAAGACACATATTTTATTATAGAGGTCAACCAAAATTACTCAAAAATGTTATCATATTAAGGCCAAGATTTCACATGTGTTTCCTTCATCACTCTAGACTATAAAATTGTCCCAGATCAATATTGCTATAGCAATATTTTACTCTTTTAATGAATACAATCTCTATTTTTTTGAGAGGTTCTCTTTTGTGTTTCAATTTTATTTCATATCCTTATTTAAATGATCATAAATGTTAGGTTGATTGGATTAAAACTCTACCACTCTATGTATGTCATGGTTATGATGTTCTTAGCTATTATAATCTCTATGTGAGTTATTTAATTTCCCCTTTAGTAGTAGTGATAATTTGTGTGTTGGGCTAAAAATTCTCATATGGAGTTTATGTGTTTTTTCCAATAAACCTCTAGTACTCATCATTACTAAGAATTCACATTTAAGGAATACTCAATGTTTCCTCAGACTCCTCCCACTATATGTTATTGGAGATAAAACTCTAGTGAAACTCAGTCTATAGTGGTATAATTGTGGAAGAGTCACTTGGTTGAATGACTAGTGCATTAATCTTGTTTAGACTTGGAGGCTTCCCTTTTCTACCTTACCCTTCCCTCTCTTTTATGTTTGTTTAATGAAATTGAAATACCTTTTCCCCTTGTGTTTAGAAAGAATAATCCCAACAATCAAGTATTTGTAACCATATTAATCTATGTGATGTGCATTAGTTTGAACTTTTAGTGGTAATAATGCATATCTTGGAGACTATTCATGACTAATCCTGAAGTATAATACTTACATCCATGCCCTGGGTTAATTCCATATCAGTCTTAAAATAGAGAATGAGAGTTCATATTTTTCCCCACTTTGCTCTTTTAAAGTTATACCCAATCTCATGGGAATATCATGAGAAAGATAAGATTAGACCAAGAAATAGTTGATGGTATTCTTATAACCATTTAATCCCTTGATAAATTAGATATGCTAGTGGATATTTTTCTTAACAAATGTAAAAACCAAGTGAATTTCTAATAATAGAAGCTATGGGCAACAAAGTAATTTACATAATCCATAAACATATGTAGAACATTTTTGACCAAATCAAGCACCATTATTCCCATCATTGATGGGGTTTTTATAAACCTAACATGGTTAAGTAAATTTTTAGAATCATGAATGTAACATGTTGAAAAACAATGTCAACAATTAGCTGAGGATGCACTAAATATCAAGGATAGGGCCTAGTGTGAAAAGGTGTTATAGGAGTAGAGAAACTATAAAAATAAATAAGTTCTCATCAATAATATTTTAATGCTAGATTTTCATTACTTCAAGGGCAAGTTTTGGTGGAATTTAGATTGTTTGAGGATGCCTAAAAATATTTAAATTCTTAGATTGAAATTTTGATGACACAAGCAGATGATTTTATAGATCATCCTAAGCAGATGAAGTGACTATGAGGTGATGTGTAAGTCATTATTTCAAATCTTCAGACTACCCTCAATGAATGGGATAATCTCAAATTCCAAGTTAAGCAAGAATGAACCAAGTTTTTATTATCTACGTAATCTTGAACATAGTGTAGGAAGGATTATTTGTTTAGTAAGGGTGAGTTTGGACCCCATTTTTTAAATTTATATACTATAAATGTTTTTATATCCATAGAGTAGAAGAGCAAGGGTGTGCTAATGGATCAAAATAGAACAATATAAAAGTAAGGCATGGAGGACCTTGGCATACAAGAGTGAATTATGGAAGACAAATAAATAGAGGATAAAGAGACATAAAAAGAGGTAGGACTTAGATAAAAGTGCAATACTTGGATAAAGGTGTAGGAAGTGCAGACAGTTATGAATCAATTTGCATAAGCATGAAAGACTAATCAAAAACAAATATATAAATAGTCTATGAGAGAGTGGGAGCATAAACAAAAATATATAAAATTGAGGGAGTATATACAGGTTGAAAGGTCTGAGTAAAAAGTATTTTACTTTAATGGCTCACAATGACTTTTGTTTCTGAAGTAGTCATTGGCTAGTCATCTCTACTGTATTAATGATGTATCTTAAAAGGGGTTAGATTATGTATAAATACATCTTAGATTTTTTTGTAAATACTTTTTGATATGTAGATGGATAGATAGAGAATATTAGAGATGAAATGTTGTTGAAATATATTTTTTAATCTTTTCAAATGAAATCAATGGAATCACTAATTTATCTAAAAATTATGATGTGTTAATATGTGTCTATGGTATTAAATAGAATTAGGTGGAATTTGTGAAATGAATAAAGTGGTTAACTCTAATAGGATGTTTGTAGTAATGATGACTTAATATAATTAACCCAAGCACTTAAGTGTAGATAGTTAGGTTTATCCACCACGACATAGCAAAATTGATGGGAAAAAATATTGGATATGTGCTTCGGGTGAGCATGCAAGGTCACTACTCATGTTATATGTCGACATGATATATTTTTGGTTTTATCATTTCCTTTAGGTGCATGAATAGTAATTAGTCAAGTGAAATTATGTATAAAATACCCAATATTCATAATGTTAAGGATATATATATATATATATATATATATATATATATATATATATATATATAAAGTATTATTCATCTATTGAATTAATTGGATGAATTATTTTTTTATCCTAAATTTTGACCAAATTTAAAATTTAGTATTAGACCAGTGTTTGTCCAAGATGAGAGTATTTAAACAAATTATTAGGGATATTTGAGAGAAATTTATAAATATATAATAGTTATTTCATAGTGTGTAACATTTTATTTTATAGTTTATGAGTTTTAAAATGATTTTTAATGTGTCAATGGTATTAGTGCATTGATCATTCAAAAGAATCTCTATCATTTCAAATGTGTACTCACATGGATCAATTATCATGCATATTTCACATTAATAGGGAATCAAAGAGATTATTGTTATGTAAGTCCGTCATAACTAATTTTTTGTCTAAGTATGTCATACCCACATGCATTTTTTATTAAATTAGGATAGATGATGGGTCTTCTATCAGCATAAATAAGTCATGTGTATAGTGGACCCAAATCATTACTAGAATGTATCAAAATAACTACGTAAATTTACTTTTATTCAAACTTTGTCTTTGGGATGTCATAATTATTAGTACAACTACTATCCATGTGAATGGATTTTATTCATGAGTGTATGCTAATAATAAATCAAATATATCTTACTTAAAACTTTTTATTTGTCAATTTTTTTAGATTTTATATTTTAATTCCTTTGATGATATTCTCTAGAGCTATTATTTATTATGATTTTTTAGTATGTATATATGTATCTACGTGTGTGTGTGTGTGTGTGTGTGTGTGCGCGCGCGCGTGCGTGCGTGCGCGTGTGTGTGCGCATGTATGTTACATACATAAATACATGAATACATACATACATACATTATATATATGGCATCTTATAGTGTTTTAAGGCTTAGGATCTTGATTTTATAATTCATAAAATGGTTTAAAAATAAATAAATGTTATTTTCATAATTTTTAGAGTATAGTTTATTATTTAGTAAATAATTTTTTGTTATTAGTCTCATAAATCCTATCATTCCATACTAAATTATATGAATGTCAAAAGATTGATAGTAATAGATATTAAAATTTAAAATAATTTGTAAAGGAATCATTTTTGGTGGAAACTAATATCCTAAGTAAGTCAAATTTGTGAGGGTGTATAAATGGAAAAACCAAATCTCATTAAAAGTTTTTAAGGAAAATACTCTCATACATGGTAGTTCAAAAATCAATTATTAATAATTTATAAGATATATAGTAATTTTTCAACAAAAAATAAAGATACTAAAATATACCAATTTAGGAGATATATGGGATATCAAGGGCTATTGGATGATAAAAATCATTTGTTGGGGACTTTCTTATGCCTATATACATCATATAGACCTTTCCAAGACCTCCAATTTCATTTGGAAAATGTTAAATAATTTAGTTGGGTTATAGGATAGGATTTTTATAGTTTCCTTGAAGCAAAATTATTTTTGACTCAAAATGGAAGAAGTCAAAAGTTTGATTTAGAATATTTCATTCCTTGAAAAATAATTAGTGTATAGAAAATAAGTTGACATATGAGGATGAAGAAGTTATTTTATTGGATAAGATACCAAATAAATACTCAAATATAGTTTTTACTTTAAGTAAAATAAATTCTAGTCTAGAATACTTCATCTCTTCCCTACTTGATGAAGAAAAATAAACCCAAAAAATTGTGTCAAAAAAAGGAACACCAAAATGATGGAACTCAATTAACCCATTTCATCCTTGAGTACATACGAGCATAAGTCAAAGATTAAATTTCAAAGGAAAATATATCTCTATAATTATTGAAAAAATCCACTACACCTTATTCTAAATTGGAATTAGAGATAATATGACCTTATAGATGGGAAATTGGATCAAAAGGCCTTGATTTATAAGGAAATTGATTGGGAAGAATACACTTACCAGTTAGGTGATGAATACTTTACCCATCCCAGTGATGAAAAATAGCCATATTAATGCATGTCTTAATTAATAATAATATAAATGTATATTTTTTCACATGTGTCATGTGTTAGCTATAATAAAGTTGAAGTCCATATCAATTTTGTTACAAAAAATGGTTTCCTGAGAAAAATAGTAGTGAGGCCATTCCCACTAATTTAGTTAGTTTTTTTGATGTGTTCCAAAGTATCAATTGATGGGTAGTAATATATGGTTGATGTATTCCTAGCCATCGAATGATATGGTTGATGTCCTCATGTAGAATACTTGATATCTTAAATATATGCTTTATGTGTTCTTATTTGTGTCAATAAAAATCTTGCTTCATTTCTATAGTGATAGTTCATTTCCCCATGTTTGTTTACTTGGGGATGGGGGTGTGAACATGAGTTATAAAATTTCACCTAAGCATAGTGTTTAATGAAAATTGTATGAGTTCAATCCTTGTATTAAGGATATTTAAATTAATATTTATATGTAAGAACTTTATCTATTAAGGGAATGAATCAAATAAATAAATTTTGTATGCTAAACTCTTACCAAATTTAAAATGTTCTCCTTTTGGGGATTCAACTTGATTATAAATATAAATATAGAATCATTAGAGGCCACTAATTCATTCATATGGATATAAATTACTTTAAAAATGGGTAGAATACATACCATTATCAACAATTAGATCTGAAATATCTTTATATTCCTAATGATGAATATCATATCAAAATTTAGACAACCATAAGCCATTGTTAGAGCTAATGAGTCTTAATTCAAGAATTAAATATTTTAGAGATTTTATGATAGTTATAAATTCCATAATATGTTACTTACACCATATTATACATAAGTAAACCACCAATCAAAATTAGAAAAGTAAACCACTTGAAAATATACTAACAAAAAATAGTCGTCAAGAATGGTGTAGATATAAATAATGTAAGGATATAAATACTTACATTAAGGTGGAAATATAAACACTTCAGTATACCCTCTGGCTCAAGTGGAGATTTTTAATGGAATGTTTTAGGTTGAAGACATAAGATGGTTGGATGAAGAATTAGATATCCTCATTTGTGAACTCCAAATTACTCATCCTAATGGGCTTCAATCAAACCACAAAATAAGATTCCTCAATATAAGGTTCTAAGCCCCTAAGTATAAAACATTGTAATTAGGGTATAAATGTGCATGAAATCATAATGAATAAGTGATATATGATATGATATGAATGAAATATGACTTGAATATAAATTTTTACAATACCCCAAACAAATCCTAGACACTAAGATGATCACATCAACCCATCCAATAGAGTTGAAATATGTCAACTAAAAAATAATGGTGTCATTTAGATTTATAAAATTAAGAACTTAGAAGATAATCCTAGAGTTGTCTTAGGTTGGCTAATATAGTATATAAAGGCTGATGAAAAAATAGACAATATCGACTAAGATTATACCATACTATATATGGAAGCTAAAAAATATAGATAAGATATAAATAGGAGAGATAAATAGATAGACATTTAAAGGAGGATAGTTTATGATAGTAATGGTATAACTAGGGTAGAATGGTAAAATCTATCATAAATCACCATGAAACTTTCCCATCCCATTCTTGGTGTACCCTTTAAAGTGTGTATTTAGAGATATTGATGCATTGACAATCTATTTAAAGGGAAAGCATTAGTCAATGATGAATTGAAAATTATTGTGTAAAAATATTCCCCACTTGAAGATCATCACATGTCATAGTAGTGAAACCTAAGATGGTACTTTCAAAAATAAACATAACAACACTCAACTGAGGATAGGTAGATTAAAATGTTGAATGAATTAGAAGTAACTAAAATTAAATACAATGAGAATACATACCTTTATGATTTTAGATAATGTTGTTTATGTTTCAATTGATCGAAGGAACCCATTGATAATAATGTGATTAGGACTAAAAATAAGATAAAATTCAAAAAAATTATAAAAAATTGCCTAAAAATTATCTATCTCACCATGATAATAAGGCATCTTTTGGTTTGTGAAATTGGCCTACAAAAACAAATACATGGGTGAAAAAATGAAATCTTGTTGTAAATAACTTAGAGCTATGAAATTTTAATTATTTTAATATAAATATGTATAAAAATATTATTTTTTCAAATTTTTTATGTTTGTAAACTAAAGCTCTATTTATCCAAATTTATCACTTTTAGATATCATGGATCATAGAGGAGGAGGCAAACATGTTGAGGATGTATATTAGCTATGGTCATAAAGCACACATATGTTTTTAATTGATAATTTATTTTATGAATTTTGGAATAAAATGAACTATATTAGGAAATTTAGGTGCTAGATAAAAATTTGTGCAATAGATTTTTCCCCAAAAGCAGCAAATTAGAAATAAAAATAGGGTGTGGGATGGGTCATTGAATAAAATTCATAATTAGGGTCAATGGTATTTATTAGCACCATGGAAATAAATATCCACCCTCACTAAACTATATCATCTACGATGATATAGTTTTTAAGGGATATGGCAAGTTTTCGAACTATGTCATAGGGTATGGATTATGTAGTTATGTGAAGTACTAGAAAATACCATATGGTATGGCAGATAAAATTACCATTTATCCAAGTAGTTGATATTATATAACATTATTAGTCATGTTAAGATATAAGAATAGCCAATGTCATTTATCATATATTAAATGTATTAGAAAAGACTTTTCATGGATTGTACTATGTGGTATTGTCCATGTAATAAGATGAAAAAGTGGTAAGTACCATATGGTATTACCAATTTAATAGATAAATATGTTGGTTGATATCATATGGCATGGCCGGTGTAATAGAAAATTTACCTTGTCTAGTAAAATATGGTATGGATGGTGTAGTATAATATAATCATTCTTAGTGAAATTAGGCATTTGGCTAGTGTAGTATAAAAATTAAAAAAGTGATAATTTTTCTCTTTTGAATTAATTTTTGATCATTTATTTTACATTTTTGTATCAAAACCTAACTATGATTTATTGTTTGATATTTTGTATATCCACTGTAAATAATGGCATAATGTAAATGTGATTTAGTTGCCAAATATTCTAGGTATATTTTTGATGGATGATCAAGCATAGCTAGCCACACTAGGCCTGTGAGGTGGTATGCATATTTTTTGAGTGTCACTTAGCTCAAAGTTTATCACTAGATTTTAGGGTGATGGGATCAAATCACTGATACATTTAGGTGGGTTTTGGATGGGGATACCATTGAGGTGGAAACCACCTTGGAAGATGTATATGTGATTCTAAGGATACCTATAATGATCAAACCTATGGTTTTGAAATACCCAAAACACAAAATATGATAGATGAGAGATATCCTAAGGGGTTATTGAATAAGATAGTTATGATGGCTATAAGCCATAATATGATAACTTTTTATGTATGTGTTGGGAATTAGAGATTAAAAAAGGCCTTGACTTGACTCATAACCACATGTGTTGTGTAAAAATTTATATGCAGTCATGTTATTTTATAGCATATATATGTGCCACTCGATGTTAGAATAAGGAACTCTTTTCAACACAGAATTGATGATGTGGACGTATCTAGTGCATAAATTTTATAGAATTATATGTAGGGAAATTTATACTATGGGCCTAGTTATATTTTTTTTGAGCTAAATTTATGAGATTTTAATGATGTGTAAACCTAAGGGATTTCCTCATTCTATAGATGATATGCACCCATGAGTAAGGAGATGGATTAAGGACCATGTTGTACAAATGACCCCGCATGTACCTATTGACCAAAATTGACTCATAGTCAAATTAGGTTAACCCCTACATTTATAAACTTTTAATAAGTTTCCATATGTCCCATCAGTGTTTCATGTTAGTGTATCATCTTATCTAGCCTTGTCCTAGTCCTTGTTGAAGCCCATCTTCCTTGTACTAGTCAAGTCAACCAAAGTCAACCAAAGTGAACCTTAGTAAAAAAATTTAAAAGGTAAAAATTATGTTATAAATATTATAATATGGTAATTTATGTGTCCTAAGGTGTTTATAAGTCATATATTTGTCCTTCACCATGCTTTATATGCAAAAAGTGTCATTTGGACACATTTTTAGCATAATAAATGACTTATACAGACTTTCAAGGGAATAAATTTATTAACAATAGATATTTAAACATGGATAAGGCTAGGATATGTTATAAATAGTCATAAGTTAGTCCAAGAGGTAGTTATGTGTAGAAAGGGGTAGTTTTTCCTTGATTTTAGGCCCTTTTAAGCACTTTTATGAACTTGGTGAGCTCATATTCAAATGAAAATGTGATTTATGTTCCTTTTCCTCTCCCTATAGTAATTTAAATTAGTTTTTTGTATTTAAGGTGTCAAAAACTTTAGTATTTTCTTCTATTTCTTCCACATTCTCTTTTCAAGCCAAGAAAGGCCATTCTCAAATGATTGGTGTGAGCCGCACAACTAGAATTGGGAGGAATTATTTTGGTGAAATAAAGGTATCTAAGTGTAATTAAAATTCATATAAATAAGTTTCATTTTGGTCCATCCTCCTTTATGAACCATCATGTAGACTATAAACAAATTTTTATACATTCACATCCAAGAGGGGGTCACTGTTTGCACTTGTTTCAAAAAGAATTCTTTGGTTTGATTAGTTTTATGGTTTATTATGTTTTATAATGATTCTTCATAACTTTTACCACTATATTATTGGTTTTATATCTATCAAATGCCTCACAAACCTCTTCTAGGTTTGTTCTTGGCCATAGATCATCCTCACTATTCTATACACAAAAATTGATAGCATATAGGTGCCATTGAAGATGTTGTGAAGTATATTTAAAGTTTTATTAATGAATTTTATTCAATTGAGGGATGTCAATTATATTTGAGGTGGTTTGAAGGCCTTTCCCTTGCACATTCTTACTCTTTCATGTTTCTACTTACATATCATAGTCCAAAAGGCCATCTATAGGCCCTTATGATGTCATGTTTTTTTAAGGTGTACATGTTATCCATTTTTTTTAGATACTTTGGTGTGTATTAAGATGCTTAATGGAGGCATACAAGTTCTCTTGTAAGGGAGTTTTCATGATATCCATATGAATCTTTCTAACCATACATCTAAATTCCCACCTACAGGTGGCCTAAACATGGAATTAGAGCACCCATAAAAGTTTGAAACATGAATTTAAGATTACTTAGAGTAATAAGATGTCAAAGAGATCATAAAATGCATGTTTTTAGGGCTAAGGTAGGCAAACTAAGGTATAAACATGCTAAAATTTATCAATACTATATTCAAGGATCCTTTCCCTAAAATGACCAAACAGAGGGTAGGGAAATTTTTAGGATCATAATAAAACATGGTGTTAATTATTTCCAAGACATCTAACCTAGTCAATCATGTTGTCCCTAGCATAGACTAGTCCCTTGCCAAGTGAGAGGGGTAATTGAAAAAAGGAGGGGGGTTTTCTAAGGGTCTAAAGGTGCCATGAAAAACATTGAATCCATTCAGTACTATCTATAAATTTATAAGATTAAGAGACCTTTTTCACTAAATATCTCAAATTATAACCATGCCTTCACATTTGGGTAGTTTTTATGTGGATAAAGAACTAATTAAAGCTCAAGGGGTCATCAAAGTGAAAAAATAAGGATTTTTAAACTTTCTTACTGTAGTCTGGAATTGCACCCCTATGAGAGAGTTCTATGGGCTCTTTCACTTCTAGCTATAAACATGGGGACAATATTAGGATGTGGTTATCCTATGGTGAGGTTGAACCTCTAGTCTTTTTAATGAGGCTAGTTCCTTAGGTGTTGCACTTTAGCTCTTGATTCCCACACTAAAATCTACTATGGCTAAAGAAAAGGGATATGAGGATAACTTGGAAAGAAATCTAAGCTAATGGAGGTGATGCACCAAAATAAAATGATCCACTTTAATTCTAGAAATCAATCAACTAATGATGAATTTAGCCAAGACGTAGGCTACTCTAGTTCTCTCTCAAGGCCATGGGCATGAATCTTTTGCATTGAGGTCAAATGAGAATCTTGCACTTTGAAGGATAGAAAAAATAGGTCTATGAGAGACACTACAAACTGGTAATACTTCAAGAAGGGCTCGATGTATAGACACTTCACACAATCCTGCATAAAACCAAAAGAATCAAAATCAAGGTGCTTAGAAAAATCATTGATGATGAACAAAAATCATACATTTTGCAAAAAAAAAAACCAAATGTGCACACTTGTCTTTAACAAAAAATAGAAAGCCTTCCTTGTATTGCTTCAAAAGAGTCTTTTCTACAAAGTGATCTTGGTAGAGTAATTTTTTCCAATTGAGGGATCCTTTTACATGGCTCAAAATCCTATATTTATAGTAAAAAGAGGAGAGAGAAAATATAGATTTGTGAAAGGATAGAGAAGATATTATAATGTGTTGAAAATATCTTTACTTAGTCAAGCCCTTAGTAACATTAACTCTCTTCTACATTAGAGTGAAGAAAGAGGAGTTAAGTCATTGATTGTTAGAACTACTATTGCTTGTACTCAAGCTTATCTTTAATGGCTGAAGGCAACTCCGCATGATGTCCATACTTATTTTTAGGTATAAATGATGTCTTTGAATACTACTTATAACTATGAATCTGACATCTTGGCATTTTATATCCACTTGAACTTCCCCTAAAGATCAAATCCCTAGATTATGGCATGCCCTAGATAGCCATGCCATGCCTTAGGAAGTGAAGTACCTATTCGATTAGAGTGGAGCATGCTTATGCATTAATTTCCCATCCACCCCAATCAACTATTGACTATAGGGGAAAACCAATTCAAGACCTTAGTTTTCCTATAGTCAATATATATATATATATATATATATATATATATATATATATATATCCCCTTTTTATAAAATAGTTGTACTAGTTAAACAAGTCTATACCATTTATCCACTCTATAGTTAGCCACTTGTCTTTTACCTCAGCCTTGATCCGTTGACCACTCTCTATAGACTTCCTTTCAAAATTTTCAATTTTACCATTTTAGGCCCCTTGTCTTCCCATTTAGGTCCCTTTTTCCATTTGGGGTTCTTTTACTTTACCCAGTTTGAGTTATTTGGGTTTCTTTTCTGGCTATTAACTTATGCGCTTTGCCTTTACTAATTCAAGCTTTGTCTCTTTGTCTTAAACCTCTTGTGTCTTACTTGTTTTGTCTTCTAATCAAAACTTTCCATGGGTCTTTCTATTTCCTTTGGCAAATTTTTTTTTGTACAATTGCCGAAGCAATTCCTTCGGCAATTTTTCCTGAACGAATTCCTTCAAGATTTTTCCCACGCCATTTCCTTTCCATTTTTTTTGAAGGGTATCTACCATTCGATTCTCTCACAAGTGTTCCTTTTGAAGGGCACTTGCCCTTCAAAATTTTGTTGAAGACTTTTCCTAAAGGGTAAGGTACCCTTTAGGCCTTTTGAATGAGCCCTTTGAAAATGAATGAAGCCCTTTAGAAAGCTTGAAAGAGACCTTTTGAAAATATTGTGCCCTTTGGAAAGTCTAAATTCTTCATGAAGGGAAAACCTAATTGACACGTAAAAGACCACTTCAGAGTATTGGGACAAGAAGACTTACACATTGCTAAACCTAATTAACACTGAAGAGAGCAAATCAAGTTTTCAAACCTTCACTACTTATTTTTATGAAAAAATTATAAGTCAAGCTCTAATAAAAACTTGACTAGTGAAGGAAAGATTAAATTAGGTTTGTGAAGGGGAATAACTTATTACTCATAAAACTTTATAAGACAAGAAACTCAAAAAACTTGATTTGTTCTAGAGAGAAGCAATGAGTAACTCAAGTTTCTTGAGAAACAAGACTTAACACATGGAAAATATGACTTGACATTAGAAGTAGGCCTAAAATACTTTAACCCTTTCAGACTTACAACTTATTGTTTCCAAAATCAGCTTAGCTTGTTTTTGGGAACAACCCCCTATGAAACTTGTCTATTTCATCTTTCATCTCTCTAAGTTTATTTTCAAGATAGGTTCTTCTCATTCTCATCTTGGTCCAACTACACCTTTCAAAATTCATAATGTCTTAGTACCACATCTTCCCTAAAACATGAAGGTCTTTATGGTCTCGATGTGCCCAGAGGACCAAAACCTACCTCTTTCAGACTTGGTGTTTTATTTCTTCCATTTTCATGCACAAGCGGCAAAATTTGCCACTAATGCATTTTTAACCATTGACCTGCAAGGGCAGCAATTCTTGCCACCCCTGCATTTGAACCTTCAACCAACATGCAAGGGCAGTGATTTTTGCCACCCCTGCATGCCTTGATTTCTATGCATGGCATTTGTTACCATGCACAATGGGTTGTTAGGGTCAATTTTCACCCTATATAATCTGATTTCAACCTTCTTTTTCTTCATTCTTCCTCCTCTCCTCCTACCCTTTGCTTCTGGATGATCTAGTGAATGAGTTGTAGTGCATGTTGGTGGATTTGAGCTTACTATGTGTATGACTTTCTAGGTAGGTCTTGGTTTTAGTGTTTATTTCTTTTCCTTCCTCCTTCTTAGCTTCATTTTCAATTTTTATTGTTGTTAGAAGTGTTTTTTACTTTTGTTTTTCTTTCCTCTCTCCCTCCCCATCAGCCTTCCCTTTTTCTTTTCCATGTTGGGGTGGCAATTCTCACCACCCCTCCCCTTTTGCTCATGGTTTTCTTCTAAAAGCCTGCATAGGCAGTGATTTTTGCCACCCATGCTTCATAGCTACAAGTTATACCTTTTACCTATGCAGGTGGTGAATTTCACCACCCGTGTAGGTCGATCCTACATGGGCGGTGATTTTCACTACCCATGCCCTTTTTGCCCAAGACTTGCATCAATGGTAAATTTTGTTGCTGATGCAAGCCAAAGGTGCAAGGGTGGTGAATTTCACCGCCCCTACACTTTCCCCTTGATTCTGTAGTGGTGGTGAATTTTACTACCTATGCAGGTTGATCTTGTAGGGGTGGCAAATTTTTCCACCTCTACACTCTATCTTTTCTTCATGTAGGGGTAGACAATTTTGCCACCCATGCATTTCTCCTCTAAATGTTTCTAACTCCAGAGGATTTTTTCCTCTTTTCCTTTCTTTCCTTTCCTTCATCATTTTTTGACCCTATTTTTGACCCAACCCTTTTAAGTACCCTTCCTTGGTCATCATCACTTAATATGTGAATTCCCCAACTCACCCCCTTTTCCCTAATTACGTGATCATGACTGTAGTACTTTTAGAGAATTCTTGCTTGTCAGCACCCATTTGACTGAGGCTAGTTACAATCTCTAAAATATCTCCCAAAAAAGCAAAGACCATGAAGTACAAGTACCAGGGCATCTTTTTGATTACTTCAGTTACATCCAATGTTAATGACATCAGCGACACAAAAATTGGCCACGTGGATATGGCCGAGTTCATGACTCAAATGAAGGCAACTAACTTGAGCTCCAAAATGAGGAGGATCATTGAAAGTAACATTCACTTGGTTGTTGCTTTCCTGGTGGCAGCACATCATACATAGTTTGTCCTCTAGTGTGCCTAGTTCTACAACAAAGAGACAAGATCAGTCTCAGATGCCAGTAGCAATGTGATAATTTGACTGGATCCCAAATTCATCAACAAAGTCTTCATGTGCCCTCTTGCTACTGAAGTGCTGAAGATTAACTTCACAAAAGCCTAGAAGGAGTACAATAAGGACCCTGAGAGGGCAAAGAAAGTGATGAATAATAGGTGGTTGAAGACACCTAGAACCAATCTATCTAGATGGCCATGGAACATCTTGAGGAGTGATTTCATTGAAGAAGTTGGTGACTTGATCACCCTTCTCAGCAGAGTGTAAGGCCTCCCATCTTCCTCATAGTTCCATGAGTGGATGTACACTTTCATTAAGATCATCCTCTAGGGTAAGCAGGTCATCTTTTGGGTTGATTAGATCAGCAACACCCTTATGAAGCAGCTAACCAAAGGTACAGACTTTTTCCAAGTTCTATATGACCTCATACCTTGTGTACATAACTGCCTCAATGTGAACCTTTCTAGGTTTGACAATTGAAGGGGATAGAAAGACCACCCTAGTCACTCATATTACCCCTAGTTAACACTTTAAGGATCAATCTACCATTTCAAAAGGGTAAATGATGCTTTCTTTGCCATATTTTTATGCCTCTTTGACCCTCAGCTTAAACAAAAGAGAGTATCTGATGAGGCTTGGACGGTTGTCAATGACTATGGTTGCATGTTCCTTCAATTTCCCACCTTCTGTTATCTCTAAGTTGGATTTTTTCCAAGGCTATCCCTATATGCTCCCTAGGTTTCCTTCTGATAAGTTAGTTCTGATGGAGCTTTGTCATCAAATGGATGTCATACATACTAGGTAGATGGAGCTAAAAAAGCCAAGTTTCAAGTTTCCAATCAAAATTGGTAGATACTCTATTGTGATAGTAGCCAAAGCCAAAGTCATGGAAATAGAGATGCAGCTGGTCACTCTGAAACAATTCAAGAGAAGGGACAAATTTGACTATAGGGGAGTCAAGGACAAGATCAGATGAAAGACTCAATTCCATGAGCCTATGATCGAAGACATCTGGGTGGACCTGAGAATAGTTAAAGAAATCAAAAGAATGGACTATAGCAGGTTGACCCTAAAACAAATTGAGTATTTGGGGCTTGTAAAGATCCCCCTAATCTGGTTGATGATGGGAGCATTATCAATAGCAGGTACTTGGCTAAAAATATTGCTGGCTCCCCTCTTCCTTAAATTCAGTGGTCTCAGAAAGAACTAACTTCTCTAAAGAAGAGATTTGAGCCAATATTGGCTAACACCAATGATAGGTTAGTGGCCAAAGGGATCATACTAAAAGAATTTATCATGAGATTAGAGGCTGAGTTTTAAGTAGAGATGAGGAAGAAAGAAGAAAATAGGACCAAGAACAAAGGGGATGTTCCTTCCCCATCTAGGCCTCACAAGCCTAGAATCATCTTTGTTTCTAAAAAATCAAAGGTTACTAAAGAGCCAGAAGCAGTGGCTAAAGGGATTGTAGAATAGAGCTCTTAGGAACAGGAAGCCCAACTAATGGAAATATATGACTGACCTTCAAAACAACAAAAGATTGAGCCTCTACCTTCCCAAGAATAAGCACAACCACTTAAAATCATCTCTCCTTCTCTACCTCAGTCTCTTGTGGCATCTCCTTCGCCTGCCTCTCCTATCAGTGTTCCTTCTTCTAGAGCTACCTCTCCTTCCAGAGTTATATTTGATGATCCTCAAGGTGCTTCTGGAGATACTCTTCACTCCTCTAGATCCATTCCTAGTTTGGCATCTCCTTCTTTCAATCTAGGAGAGAGTTCTGTGCAAGAGCCATAATCAATGGTTGGTATAGTTTTGCCTGTTACTCCAACTGTGACCAATGTTACCAATAGTAGTGTAGAATTTGCCATGGTAACACCAGCTATGGGAACCATTACCATGATAGGTACTTCTTCTCTCCCACCTTGGATGTCATCTTTCACACCTAAAATAAATAAGTTAGCCATCTCTCTAGATGACTTCAATTTTGGCAAGATAGTGCTGGTGAAAGCTAAGGCTCCTAAGAGGGCAAGGATCCTCTCAAAATTGGTTGAAGAAAAGGAGCATAAATTTTTGGAAATAGCTAAGCCTCCATAGGATGCAACCATTGAGGGTTTTGAAATGAGTAGCTATTCCATCTCTCATGTTAAAGTTGACAAAGTTACTCACGAAGGTGCGAAAAGCAATCTACAATCTGCAATGGACATCATGGTCCATAAATTTGACCGAGAAAAAGAGATGAAAGACTATTATAAGGCCAAGACAGAGCAGTTGATGGCAGTAATAAGGAAATTCACTCTTCTTCTTGAAGTGGTGACTCTAGAGGCCTTCTCTATAGATGACCCTATCATTCAAAAGGCAGAGAAAACTTACTTGAAGGGGAAAGTGTTAAAGGATTATGTTGAAAAAATGCATAATCAAGGAGTTTCCTTGCTTATAGAGGTTATGAAAATGATAGAGAAGATGAAGAAGGTGAGAGCATATTTAGATGACCTTGTCTCTCTTATCTCCCAAGATGTTGACAGTGTAGAAAAATATCTTAGCAAATGGAGGGAGATGAAGGATCTGAAGAAAAGTACCTTGATATCTATCGGTGTCATTTCTAGCAAGGATTCCTATGTTGAAATCAAAGAGCCACTGATATACAGGATATGGGTACTCAAGGAGTTGGTTGAACATCTCAAATCTTCAAGGGATGCTAGTGAGAAGAGCAACATAGGCATACTGAATAGACTGGAAGAGATACCTTGTAACCTCACTTCCAAGGATAACCAATTTCTCTCAGCTGAAGAAATGATCCAAAGTTTCAAGGAGATGATTCAAAGAGATTTTGAAGAAAAATCCTTCTCGATGACTTATGTGGATAACATTTTAGACACTTAGTTGACTCTAGAAAATCTAAGATTTAGGTTAACTAGTCATGCTAAGGCAATCACAGCATTGAAAGATGCTTTAATTAGAGCTAGGGTCATCTTCAAGAACACAGTTACACCAGACAATATAGGAATTTAGGCATCCATTGTTATGTATAATGCTCATTTGAAGAAGTTTGGTGGCAAGGCCTAAAACTTTTCCCCCTTCTTTCTTCTTCTTTCTTTATGCACTTTTATCTTGAGAAAAGTGCATGCAATTTTGTAATATGTAATTACATGTAAAAAATCTAGAAAAATATCTCAAAGTTAGAGATGAGTCATCTTTGACTAAGATATTTTTGTATTTTAATATTTTCTAAATTTTGAGATTTTCTCCCTATATATAGTGGAGACCTCTTTTGTAAATGGATCTTGGATAATTGAGAGCAAAAATTTTGCCAAAATTGAAACACTTTTTGAGACTTTGTGCTTAACTTGTAAATCATAATTTGTTAAATGAATGAGAAGCAGGTTCATTTCAGACTTTGTGTTGAAATTATCTATGTTATTTAGGAAATAGTTCTTATGTCCTATTTCCTGATAATCTCTTATTTATTTGATTTAATAAGCAAAGTAGGTGTGTTGATATTATTTGAGGGCATTTATAAAAGGTAGAAGAGAGACTTTGAGCTACTTTTATCTCTGTGATTCTTTTATCTTTTGTAGTTTTAGGGGAAGACTTTGTGCTTCGTTTCACTCTACGGTTGCACTTGTTTCAAATCAGTGAAGGAAACTATGAAAGACTTTGTGCTTACGTAGGTTTCTTTATGAACTTTGTCACTTCAGGTGATTTTATGCTCTACACTAGATACCATTCCTAAAAGAAGAGGAATGTTATTCGCCCACGACCAAGATTTTTCTTTCTTGTTCCTTGTATATCACCTCTAAAAAAAGAGAGGTGGATGCTGTTATACCACCCAGAGTATTATTTTCTACTTAATTATATATACATATAGTAGATAAATATTCATAGGGAACCTCCTCTTGATGAGAGGAGAGATTTACCTCATCTAGATCTGGTAAACCCACACTTTTTGTGGTGTAAATCTCCTTGTGCTATGGTTGATATACCCATTTTGTCCTCAGTTAGTTGATGACAAAATATTCACCCAACAGTTTTTTTGTGACTCTACTGGGGACTACAAATGTGCATTTTGAAGCCTCAAACTTCAACTTGAAGCAGTTTCACTCCCTTTTTCATTTGAAATTTGGTAACTCCACACTACACAAGAAGCTAGAGAGCCAAGGGTGTTTTTGACCCCATGTTTGAGTTGGCACATTAGAGCAATTTTGATCTCTTTCCTCCGCCACCTTTCCTCCAATGGTCTAAGAGTTTTCCTCCTGACCTTATCAGGTCACCAATGCAAGGTAGAGCTTATTTTTCTATTGTTAATCATGCCCTACCTAAAAATACCCCACCAAGATTTTTTATCCTACCATTTAATCCTCTTATCATAATGGCTCAAGGTCTGTGAGGAAATTCATTTGGTCCTCTTAATTTGACTCCACCCTTGGATGAACTACTTTGTAGTTATAGGAAAAAATTTCCTAAGTTTTTTTGGTGATGAGAAGGTTCATCCGAATGAACATATCGCTACTTTCTCCATAGCATGTGGCATAATCGGTGTGAATTTTGAAGATGTAGCAGTGAGACTTTTTATGGAAACCCTGCAAGGCACTATCATAGATTGGTTTTACCACCTACAGGCTGGGTCAATGACTGACTAGGACACACTCAAAGCTAAATTCGAAGCTAGATTTAAACCTACTGAAGATGCACATGGTTTGTTAGCATAGCTAACCTAGATGAAAAAAGAATCTCAAGAACCCATGAGGGATTTCATAGCTAAATTCAACAAGTTAAGGAACCAAATTCCAACTATTGCTCAGCCCACACCAGAGAATCTCAAGTGTTTTTTTATTAACTCACAACTTCCTGAAGTAAGTTTTTTGTTGAGATGAGATGGCCCTATGGATCTAGAATTGGCTCAAAATTTGGCTACTGAGATTGAAGATGATCTTATCTTAGCAGGTAAGATCAGAAAAGATCCTAGTAAAAATAGATTCTCGTCATCTGTTGAAAGCTCTTCTACAGGCACTACAGATCCTATGGTACAAAAATTGACAAATAAACTAATAGATTTGAAGAGGCAAATATCCCAAAGTACATCTACCCCTACCTATCAAGATATGCCCAAGAGAATGTTCTAGAATCAACAATATCAGGGTAATACTAGCTAAAACCAAGGGCAACCAAATCACCTACCTCCCCCTCTAGGGAAATTGGCCATTGAAGTAGCACCTACCAATTTAGTGGTTGGTTACCTAGAGGTTGAACACAACTATTTGCTCCAACCTCAGTTAGACCAACAAGATGATGTTAATCTCTTTAATTAGCAAGAAGAAGAATTAGCTGGTGACTCCAATATTGGTTTCCTGGATTACCAGGATGAAGCTGGAAGTAAAGGAGAAGGGTTGGATGGATCCTATGCTATTTTCACTAGATCTCAGCACCAGTCTGCTCCACAGACTGATAAAGGAAAGGCAGAAGAAGAATCTCAACCAGCAATTTCCATCGCTAAGTGATGGACTCCACTGCCTCCTCAATTAAAAGATCAGGTAATTCACAAAAAAGTAAATACCTCCAACCACCCCATACCTCCCCCTTCTATTGCTCAAACCAGTGCCACACCTACTAAAATTCCAGATGATGGACTCTCTTCCTCTATTTCAAATTCTTTTCAATTATTTGATATAATTGATCATGCCAAAAAGACTAAAATCCAAATGATAGAGATTGAATATCTGAGGGCTAACCCAAAACAATTTGATAGGTTGGTAGAGTATGTGAAAAATAAATCCATCCCCATAGGACAAGATTCTTCAAAGGATGTTCATGATCCCCTTAAAGATAAATTTGCCCAAAATAATCTTGTCATGACTCCTCCTATTGCTCCTGAGAAAATAGAACCTTTTTATGTTTCCCTACTTATAAATGGTTATAAATTGAGTGATTGCATTATAGAATTTGGAGCCTTAGATAGTGTCATGCCCACCAAGGTAGCAGATTCCCTTAGACTAACTTTGACCAAAAATTTTGAGAGGTGTTTTTTTATGGAAAATAAGCAAGTTTCACTCCTTGGTCAGATAAAAGATGGCCAATTTGCTTTCACAACTTTTCCAAAAAAGCAGATAAAAATGACAGTTTTAGTGGCCGATGTTCTAGCCTCTTATGGCATCTTGCTTGGGTGGAATTTTTGCAAAGATGTTGGAGGTGAGCTAAGTATCGACTTGTCAGAAGCAAGGATCCCAATTCAAGGTGTTATGAAGAAGTTGCTTCTTGAAAAAGAGGCAAGGTATGTAGTTACTAGATCGTCAGCACTAGAAGCTCAAATTTTATTTGAGTCTTCAGGCATGGACAACTATTTCCTATCTACAGATGAGATTCATGGGGCATCTGATCAAACTCTTATAGGTGATAACTTGAGATTGTGTTCAGCTGACACAGTGAGAGAATCAACAAAGCAAAATGAACACATGGAAGAACCTTTTCCCCCAAATGAAGGAGTTTTCAATGAAAAAATAGCGTCTAATGAGGTATGGGCCATAGAATTTGATGGTAGCTACTCTTCTACTAGTTCAGGAGCCAAGGTTGTGTTGGTGTCTCCTCATGGAGATATTGTTCCTTTATCTTACAAATTGCAATTCAACAACACCAACAACATGGCTGAGTATGATTCCCTATTGCTCAGATTATAGGCTGCTAGAGAAAGGGGAATTAAATTACTCCATGCTAAAGGGGATGTTGAGTTGGTTATCTATCAGATAAAGAACCTCTATCAGACCAAGAATGAAAGGTTGTGGCACTATCACAATCTAGTCTAGGATCAAATTAAAAAAATTTATGCTTTTAGCATCTCTACCATCCAACGAGAATTCAACAATCGAGCGTATGCATTGGCTATCTCTGCTACTCTCTTAGTTCCCCACCTAGACTTTAAAGGAGATAAGTACAGTATCAAACTAGTCTTTTGACCAAGTGTACTTGATAATACCGGTCATTGGCAAGTATTCAACAATGATGATCAAATCATTGCCTTCTTAGAGCAAAAAGACAATTTTGAATAACTGCATTTCAAAGGTAGTGAACTCTGGGGATGCAAAGCAACTTTTGAATTAAACATAAACATAGGTGAGGATTTCTTGTAGCCTAAGGGGAATAAGATTCCTAAAGGCCTGGTTTCCCTAGAAAAATTGTTTGATGACCATGACAAGTTTATTAAACAATAGTGAGTAGATTCAAACTCCTCTGAAGGTTTTGATCAGGTAAACTTGGGAACCAAGGGAGATCCTAAGATGGTAAACATTGGGAAATGTTGCACTCCCAAGGGGAGATATAAGCTTGCTAGTCTACTTCACCAATATATAGATGTCTTGGCTTATTCCTATGATGACTTAAAATCACTCAAGTTGAATGACATCTGCCATGACATACCTCTTAAGGTGAACCTTGTACCTTACAAGCAAAAGTCCAGGCAATACAATCCAAAAATCTCAGGTACTATTTTAGCTAAGATACAAAAAATGCTTAATGCCCAAATAATTTTCTTGATCCATCACTCCACATGGATTGCTAACATAGTGTCTGTCAAAAAGAAGAATGGTGAAATTAGAATCTACATGGATTTTAGGAACTTGAATCAATTATCTTTAAAAGATAAATACCCTCTCCCTATCATGGATAAAGTTTTATAGATGGTAATCGGTTTAGAAATGTTATCAATGTTGGACAATTTTTTGGGGTACAATCAGGTCAAAGTAGACCAGCATAAGATGGCCTTCACCACACCTTGGGGCAACTTCATTTATCAAAGAATGCCTTTTGGTCTGATAAATGCAAGTGCCACATTTCAAAGAGTTATGGATCTCACTTTCAAGGATGAAATGGGAAAATTCATTATAGTATACTTGGATGATCTGATAGTGTTTTCAAATAATCATTCTGACCATGTCCACCATTTGCAAAGAATACTAGAACGCTGTCATCAGAATGGTATTTATTTAAATCCAAAGAAGTCTATGTTTGGGGTGACTGAAGGAAAACTTCTCAGACATGTTATGTCCTGAGAAGGTATTAAAATTGACTTAGAAAGAGTCAAATCCATCCAAGAACTTACTTTGCCTACTAGCAAAACTGTAGTTCACTCATTCTTCAAAAAGGTGAATTTTCTCTGGAAGTTCATTCCTAATTTTGATGAGAAGACCCACCATATCATCAATATGATGAAAGCCAATGCTACCTTCAGATGGACTGTTGAGGGCAAATCAGCATTCAAAGAAATCAAAGAAGTAATTGCTCACACACCAGTCCTGGTTTGTCCAGACTATGCCAAATATTTTAAAATATATAGTTATGCTTCCAAACATACACTCTCAGCCATTTTAATTCAACTAAACCAAGAAGGTGTAAAATCTCTTATTTTCTTTATGAGTTGTCCACTCAAGGTTCATGAGCTAAAATATTCAAACATAGAGAAGCATGCATATGCAGTGGTCAAAGCGGTCAAGCATTTTAGGTTTTATATCCTAAATTTACACACCAAAGTTCTTGTACTTGATATAACAGTGAAGTCTATTTTGACTCAGTAGGAGTTTGGTACGAAGAGGGGTAATTAGATCGCCAAGATTTAGGAGTTTGATCTGGACATCAAACCTACTAAACTCATGTGGGGAAAAGGTCTTTGCCAGTTGATCACCAATAACATTCTAGATGAAGCAAAAAGTGAAGAAATAGAGATCGAAGGCATGCCTGTGGTCCTCTTTATTGCCACCATTGATGAGTGGTATTCTGATGTTTCCCATTTTTTGACATATGGTGAGTGTCCCACCCATCTTTCCTATAAGGAGAAATGGAATGTTAAGTTAAAGGATATTAGTTACGTTCTATGGGACAATGGTTTGTATAAAAGAAACCTGGATGAGGCATTTCTTCATTGTGTTGATAAGGTGCAACAAGAAAAACTCTTAGAGTCTTTCCACAATTTGGCCTATGGAGGGCATTTTTTTGCACCGATGATAATGCATAAGATTCTATGAGCAAGGTATTATTGGCCCATGCTATTTTAGGATTCCTACAAATGGGTGCATAGGTGCAAATTATGTCAACAATTTGTTGGAAAGCTTAAACTGGCTGCATTACCTCTCAAGCTAGTAGTAATTGAGGAGCCTTTTCAGCAATGTGGTGTTGACTTCATTAGTGCAGTCAACCCATCTTTAAGTGCCAGGCATGATTATGTCCTCATGACAATAGATTACTTTACCAAGTGGGTGGAGGCCATCCCAACCAAGCATGCTACGTCTGAAGTGGTGTGCAACTTTCTCAAAGAAAATATCATCTCTCGATTTGGGGTCCCAATCAATATTTTAACAGATAATGTAGCCTATTTTTTATCACATGAAATTACTTAATTTTGTTTTTATTATGGGATTACCCTATCCCACACTTCAAATTATTTCCCTCAGGGAAATGGCCAAGTAGAATCACGTAATAAGAACTTGGTCACTATTATCAAGAAGTTGGTAGATGACAATCAAAGAACATGGCACAAAGCATTGTATGATGATTTATGGGTGGATAGGATAACACCTAAAAGGGCTTTAGGTATGTCACCTTTCCAACTTCTATATGGATTGAATGCAGAAATCACCATCACCCTTGAACTACTAGCGCTCAGGTTAACCAAAGCAATCGAAGACTCAACCTTCAAAAGTTTGATTGACAAAAAAATCGTGTACCTGACCGAGCTAAATGAGCGATGAGCCATGGTATTGGATTAGATTACGGTGCATCAAAATTGGGTGAAGGAACTTTTTGATAAAAAAAGCTAAGTCCAAGTCAAAGATCAAGTCTTGTTGTGGGACAAGAGGCGAGAACTAAAAGAGATGCACGATAAATTTGACTCCTTATAGAGAGGCCCATTCACCATTTGATAACTCTGTGGTGAGGCTAGCTTCTTACTAGAGTACCAGGATGGAACACCATTCACACTACCTCACAGTGGGTAGCATTTGAAGCTATTCAATCCCAAAAGCTTAGATGGGTCTGTTTGTATATATGTATAGTTTTTATGTTTTGTCTATTTTTCTTTCATTTTTAGCTTGACTCTGTAGCCTAATGGCTTGGATGAAGGCACTTAGAGACTAGTTTCTACTCCCATTGATCAATTTGATTAACAGAAGTTCCTCAATAGGAGCCAACTATTATTTCTAAAATCACCTTAGCTTGTTTTTGGGAACAACCCCTTATGAAACTTGTCCATTTCATATTTCATCTCTCTAAGTTTATTTTTGAGATGGGTTCTTCTCATTCTTGTCTTGGTCCAACTACACCTTTCAAAATTTGTAATGTCTTATTACCATGTCTTCCTTAAAATATTAAGGTCATTACAATCTCGATGTGCCCAAGGGACCAAAACTTGCCTCTTTCAGACTTGGTGTTTTATTTCTTTCATTTTCATGCACGAGCAACAAAATTTGCTGCTAATGCATTTTTAACCTTTGACCTGTAAGGGTGGCAATTTTTGCCAGCCCTACATTCGAACCTTCAACCAACATGTAAGGGTAGTGATTTTTGCTACCCCTACATGCCTTGATTTCTATGCATGGCATTTATTGTCATGCACGGTGGGTTGTTGGTGTCAATTTTCACCCCATATAATATGATTTCAACCTTATTTTTCTTCATTCTTCCTCCTCTCCTCCTACCCTTTGCATCTAGATGATCTAGCAAATGAGTTACAGTGCCTGTTGGTGGATTTGAGCTTACTACACGTATGGCTTTCTAGATAGGTCTTGTTTTTAGTGTTTATTATTTTTCCTTCCTCCTTCTTAGCTTTTTTTTTAGTTTTTGTTATTGTTAGGAGTGTTTTTTACTTTTGGTTTTCTTTCCTCTCTCCCTCCCCGTTGGCCTTCCCTTTTTCTTTTCCATGCTAGGGTGGCGATTCTCACCACCCCTCCCCTTTTGCCCATAGTTTTCTTCTAGAAGCCTACACGAGCGGTGATTTTTACCACCTGTGCCTCATGGCTACAATTTTTGCCTTAAACCTATGTGGGTGGTGAATTTTTCTACCCATGCACGCTGATCTTACACAGGCAAAAAATTTTACCACCTGCACCCTTTTTGCCCAAGACTTGCATCATTGGCAAATTTTACCATCGATGCAAGCCAGAGGTGCAGGGGCAACAAATTTTTCCACCCCTATACTTTCCCCTTGATTATATAGTGGTGATGAATTTTGCTACCCTAGAATAAATTGAGTATTTAGAGCTTACAGAGATCCCCCTCAATCTAGTCGATGATGAGAGCATTATCAATAGCAAGCACCTGGCCAAAAAGATTGTTGGCTCCCCTCTTCCTCTAATTCAATAGTCTCAGAAAGAGCTAACTTCTTTGAGGAATAGATTTGAACCAATATTGGCTAATGCCAATGATTGGTTAGCGGCCAAAGGGATTGTATTGAAAGAATTTATCATTGGATTAGAGGCTGAGTTCTAAGTAGAGATGAGGAAGAAAGCAAAAAATAGGACCAAGAACAAAGGTGATGTTTCTTCCCCATCTAGGCCTCACAAGCCTAGAATCATCTTTGTTTCTAAAAAATCAAAGGTTACTGAAGAGCCAGAAGCAGTGGCTAAAGGGATTGCAGAATAGAGCTCTCAAGAACAGGTAGCCCAACTAATGGAGATAGATGACTGACCTTCATAATAATAAAATATTGAGCCTCTACCTTCCCAAGAAGAATCACAACTGCTTAAGAGTGCTTCTCCTTCTCTACCTCAGTCTCCTGTGGCATCTCCTTCACCTCTCTCTCCTATCAGTGTTCCTTCTTCTAGAGCTACCTCTCCTTCTAGAGTTATATTTGATGATCCTCAGGGTGCTTCTAGAGATACTCTTCACTCCTTTGGATCCATTCCTAGTTTGACATCTCCTTCTTTTAATTTGGGAGAGAGTTCTGTGTAAGAGCTAAAATCAATGGCTGGTACAGTTTCACATATTACTCCAACTGCGACCACTATTACCACTAGCAGTGTAGAAGTTGCCATGGTAACACTAGCTATGGGAACCATTGCCATGATAGGTACTTCTTCTCTCCTACCTTGGATGTCAGCTTTGACACCTAAAATAAAGAAGTTAGCCATCTCTCCAGATGACTTCAATTTTGGCAAGATAGTGCCGATGAAAGCTAAGGCTCCTAATAGGCCAAGGATCCTCTCAAAATTGGTTGAAAAAGAGGGGCATAAATTTCTTGAAAGAGCTAAGCCTCCGCATGATGCAACCCTTGAGGGTTTTGAAATGAGCATCTATTCCATCTCTCGTGTTAAACTTGGCAAAGTTACTTACGAAGGTGCAAAAAGTGATCTACAGTCTGCAATGGACATCATGGTCCAAAAATTTGACTGAGAAAAGGAGATGAAAAACTATTATAAGGCCAAGATGGATCAGTTGATAGTAGTAATAAGGAAATTCACTCTTCCCTCTAAAGCGGTGACTCTATAGGCCTTCTCTATAGATGACCATATCATTTAAAAGGCAGAGAAAACTTACTTGAAGGGGAAAGTGCTAGATGATTACGTTGAAAAAATACATACTCAGGGAGTTTCCTTGCTTACAAAGGTTGTGGAAAGGACAGACAAGATGAAGAAGGTGAGAGCAAATTTAGATGACCTTGTCTCTCTTATCTCCCAGGATGTTGATAGTGCAGAAAAATATCTTAGCAAATGGAGGGAGATGAAAGATCTAAAGAAAAGCACCTTGATATCTATCGATGTCATTTCCAGCAAGGATTCCTATGTTGAGATCAAGGAGTCATTGATATACAGGATACAGTTACTTAAGGAGTTGGTTGAAGATCTCAAATCTTCCAGGGATGCTAGTGAGAAGAGCGACACAGGCCTACTGAAAAGACTGGAAGAGTTGCCTTGCAACCTCACTTCCAAGGATAACCAATTTCTCTCAGCTGAAGAAATGATCCAAAGTTTCAAGGAGATGATTCAAAGAGATTTTGAAGAAAAATCCTTCTCGATGACTTATGTGGATAACATTTTAGACACTCAGTTGACTCTGGACAATCTAAGATCTAGGTTAACTAGTCATGCTAAGGCAATCATAGCATTGAAAGATTCTTTAATTAGAGCTAGGGTCATCTTCAAGAACATAGTTGTGCCAAATAGTATAAGAATTTAGGCATCCATTGCTATGTGTGATGCTCATCTAAAGAAGGCTAGCGGTAAATGCTAAAACTTTTTCCCCTTCTTTCTTCTTCTTTCCTTATGCACTTTTATCTTGTGAAAAGTGCATGTAATTTTGTAATATGTAATTACATGTAAAATATCTGGAGAAATATCTCAAAGTCAAAGATGAGTCATCTTTGACTAAGATATTTTTGAATTTTAATATTTTCTAAATTTTGAGAGTTTCTCCCTATATATAGTGGAGACCTCTTTTGTAAATGGATCTTGGATAATTGAAAGCAAAAACTCTGCTGAAATTTAAACACTTTTTGAGACTTTTTGCTCAACTTGTAAATCATATTTTGTTAAATGAATGAGAAGCAGGTTCATTTCAGACTTTGTGTTGAAGTTATCTGTGTTATTTAGGAAACTGTTCTTATGTCCTATTTCTTAATAATCTCTTATTTGTTTGATTTAATAAGCAAAGTAGGTGTGTTGATATTATCTGAGGATGTTTCTAAAAGGTAGAAGAGATACTTTGAGCTACTTTTATCTTTGTGATTCTTTTATCTTTTTTAGTTTCAGGTGAAGACTTTGTGCTTCGTTTCACTCTACGTTTACACTTGTTTCAGATCAGTGAAGGAAACTATGGAAGACTTTGTGCTTACGTAGGTTTCTTTGTGAACTTTGTCACTTTAGGTGATTTTATACTCTATGTTGGATACCATTCCTGAAAGAAAAAGAATATTATTGGCCCACGACCAGGATTTCTCTTTCTTGTTCCTTGTACATCACCTCTGAAAAAAGAGAGGTGGATGCTGTTATACCACCTAGAGTATTGTTTTCTACTTAATTATATATACATATAGCAGATAAATATTCATAGGGAACCTCCCCTTGATGAGAGGAGAGATTTACCTCATCCAGATCTGGTAAACCCACACTTTTTGTGGTGTAAATCTCCTTGTGTTGTGGTTGATATACCCATTTTGTCCTTAGTTAGTTGATGACAAAATATTCACCCAACACAACTTATAAGGTAATTTAATCAAAGTTGTTCCATTGATGGAATTCATGGTTTTGATGGAGTCATGCTTGAAATGCTTGAACAACTTGGTTCACCATGAAAACTACTTAAGAACACTTTTTTTTGGCTCTACAGACCTGTCCCTTAGAATTTGAAAAAGTAAACTTTAAGTAATCTTAAAGTGTTTCAAAATCTTTTTTATCACTATAAATCTTTATGGTCCATTCATTTCACCTAGAACATATGCTCATCCATTAACAATCAGATCCATCTAGGTACAGTTCAATATGTGGGCCAAAAAATGGCCACCATCTTTAGTGACTCATAGGGAAGAATACATACTATGATTGGGAACCCACCTCATCTTCTTTATCTAATCCATTGGGCATGGATTCACTTCTTCATTTGACAAGGCTAGCCCTATCTAGAAATTCCCCTTGAAGCAACAAGAACAACTGAAATAAAATAAAATGTGCCCAAGGCACTTAGGGAAGGGAAACACAACTAAAAAAGAAATGTGTACAAGGCATTTAGAAAACATGAAAATCTATACAAAATGTATAATAACATATACAATGACTACAAACTCTTAGTATCAAGGCTTCAAATTAATCCCATTTATTGGGATGGGTAACACTTCTCCTTCTAATTGGGTGAGCTACAAGGTGTTATGTTGTTTGCATCTGTAGATCAAATATAGGCCACTCTAAAAGCTATCAAATTTGGTATGGTGACATGGTTTGGCCCTATTTTAATCCCATTTGAGGACCAAGTTTCCCTCCTTAAATTATATTACCATGGCTATCTTTTCAAAACCTTTCTTGACCTAAGCCTGATGTGAATCTAGCATCTTCATTACAAGGTCTGTTGTCTCCTCAAGTTCCATGAGTTTTGCCAATCTCACATTCATGGGTCCATCTTTCAATAGCTCCAATTGATGGGATAGTTTTAATGTAGGTATCTCAATAGAAATGGGTAACTTGGCCTCCTTTCCATATACTAGAACATATGGATAATTGGCAACAATAGCTTTAGGAGTTACCTTGTCAGCCCACAAGGTTGTCTTCAACTTAGTGTGCCACATCCTTTGGTTCTCCTCCATAGTCGTCTTGATGATCCTCAAAAAATATTTATTTGTGGACTTGGCCAACTCATTTCCTTGAGGATAATAATTTGAGGAATTACTGATGTAGATGCCCATCTTCAGAACCCATTCAATTTTTTTCAAACTAAGGAAAGCTAATGTATTATTGGATATGATAGTGGATGGAACACCAAACCTAGTCACAATGTTGTCATACAAATCTAAGGCTACACTTTCATTAGTTTCCTTCAATGTAATGGCTTCCACCCACCTAGTTAATTAATTAGTTTTAGTAAGCACCCATTTATGCCCTACACTTAATGGGGGGTTGATTTCTCCAATGAAATCCAAACCCCATTGCATGAATGGTTTCTCTACTAGAATTGGGTTGAGAGGAAAAGATGCTAGTCTTTGTTTACCCATAAAGAGAGCACATTTTTGACACTTTCTCACCCATGCATAAGCATCTTTGAAAAGGTTAGGTGAGTAATAACCAGCCCTCATTATCTATTTTGTTGTATTCCTTACTACAAAATGGCTTACTGTAGGTCCATCATGGAATTGATCCAAAAACTTGGCCACTTGATCATTATCTATGCACCTTAAGAGCACTCCATTGAGGTCCTTCTTGAATAATATCCCATAAAACAATGCATAAGGTATTTACTAAAGTCTAAAATACCTTCTATTTTATTTTTCCATACCTTGAGGGAACTCACTTATTAGCAAAAAGTGCATCATATCATGGAACCAACTAGTGTGAGGTGGAGGTGCATCTATTTGTGGGTTATCTTGTGTCACCAAAATGACCTCTTTGTCTTCATGAAGGTAAGCAACCATATGATCACACAAGCCTTTGCCTTTTATTATCTTAGTTACTTTGATCTCCAAGTCATACTCCATGACCTTAGTAATAGAACCATCTCTCTTCTCATTCAAGTCCTTGTCAAGAAGGAAGTCTCTTACTCTAGGATGACACACCATAAGGTAGATTTTGTTATTGCAGAGCATTGGCCTGAACTTCTTGAGGCTCCTTACTACTGCAAGGAATTTATTTTCTATAAAGGTATACCTCACCTCATACCCTTCAAGCCCCTAACTAAAAAATGCTAATGGTTGATCAAGTCCTTCACCATTCCTTTGCATCAGCATAGTTGATATGTTATCAATATTGGCAAAATCATAACAAAATTAAATCCCTTAAGAGATCAAGATTCATAAGTGTGGGTGATTTAGTAATGGATTGCCTGATATCCTCAAATGTTAATTTACCTTTATTTGACCAAGTGAACACTTGGTTCTTTACCATATCAGTGATGGGCTTGACCAAGTTTACAAAACTAGGTATAAATCTCCTCACAAAGTTTATTTTCCCAAGGAAACTTTGGAGTCCCTTCTCATGTTTAGGTAAGGATAAGGATAAGATGTCACTTATTATATCAATATCAATGGATAACCCTCTGAAATGATGTGGTCTAAAATATTACCTTCATGGATAACAAATAGGCACTTCTTGGGATTTAATGAGATCCCATACTCTCTACATCTCTCAGAAATTAACCTTAGGTGGTCTATGTGTTCACTGGCATTCTTGGAGAAAATTGTGATGTCATCCAAGTATAATAACACCATTTGATTTATCAACCCTTGGAAAGCTATGTTCATGGCTCTTTGGAAAGTTTTGATATCATTTAATAAACTAAAAGGCATCTTTTGGTATGCATATGCACCCCATTTTGTGGTGAAGGTAGTATTGTACTAATCTTCATCTTTCACCCAAAATTGGTTGTAGCCTGAAAATCCATCCAAAAAGACAAGCATTTTGATCCTGCAACTACTTGGAGAAGTTTCTCCATGGATGGTAGAGGGTAGTGATCCATCAAGGAGACTTTACTCAAATCTCTGAAGTCCACACATCTCCCCACTCTTCTTCCTTATATGCACCAAGTTGGCTACCCATGATGAGTATTTGATGGGAAAGATGATCTTGGACTTAATCAATTTGGTTATCTCTTTCCTCATTAGCTCTTCTATCTTGGGGTTGATTGACCTTTGATTTTTCCTTACATGCTTGGCATTGGCCTCGAATTCTATGGTATGCTGAGCTGACTTCGGATCAAAACCTTTTAGGTCACTTTACTCCCAAGCAAAAATCTCTACATATTACTAGAAAAGTGATATGAAAACATGCTTCTTAGCCTTGTTACTTACCTTCCCATGGTTGAGAATCTCATCTTTGAATATGAGGACCCTCTTATAATTTTCTTCATTGGTAGACATTACTTCCATCTCTTTCCTCATGTGGTCTACTTCATGAAAAAGGCGCTCAAGTATAACTATCCCCTTAGAAACTTTGTTCAACTTTTGCTGAATAATATGATCCTCATATTGATGTTGCAATTTATCTTGATTGGAGGAGGATAGCTCAGCTTCATACTATAAGAAATAAGAAACTTTCTTATCACTTTCAAAAACCTACTAGTGAGCTTCATTATTTGGCACTAATGACCACACCACCACCTTGACATATGGCTGAACCTTAGCTTCTTTTAGCTCAATTAGAATGTTAAATTGAGCTCCCATAGCTACCAACCTACTAGTATGCTAGTTTTGATTTATTGGGATAGCTTAAATGTCAAAGGCTTCAAAATATTCAATTAAGTCCCACACTCTATTTTTATAGGACCTCATCAAGGAATTATTTCTAATGTTCAGGCCTCTGACTTGGTTTACTATGAGATTGATATCCCCGTAAACTTGAAGTAGTTTGATTCCTATTTTCTTATCCCATTGAAGGCCACATATCAAGCCTTCATATTTTATTACATTTGAAGAGCAACTAAAATGGAACCTATAGGAAGAGAAAATCTTGTTACTCAAATCGGACACCAACATTTCCCCAGCACCTACACCATTTTTTATCCTTGAGCCATCAAAGAACAATTTCCATAAACCATTGGGGTCTTATTTATGTCTAATGAGGGAAGGCATGGGTTAATTATCTTCATGTAGCAGATAAACACCCATGTCTCTTTCCTCAATGCCTTCCAAAGGGTTGAAAATTTGGTTATATTCCCATAGCTCATCCAAGAACAAGTTTGGAACCTCTTCAGGATGAGTGTTTAGCTCCTAGCCAATTGTATATTCATACTCATCAATGATATTATAATTGAGGTTTATGTTAGTTGGTTGATGGGGTTTAATGTCAAATTGTGCCATGGGTTTAGCCTTGATTAAGACCTTATTCCCATACCTTGTTCTAAATTCCATGTAAGACCAATTTGATGCAAGGTAACTGCCAATCTTATTTGTGAACTCCCTAGAGAGACACAAAGTAGAGCAAGGAGTAACATCAAGGATCAACACATCCTATACCAAAAAAATGCTAGGATAAACATGTAGGGTTAAGATCAAATTCTTGATTATACCTAATGGCTTTGTGGAAGAACCATCAACCTATATGACTCCCTTGGTGTACAGCTCATAATTAAGGTTTAATTGATCATCTATAGACTTTTGCATGACTGAGGTGCTAGCCCCAATATTCACCAAGTTTTTATCCACCAAGGAATCATTGATGATTAATGAAATTTAAAATGGAGGGGGCTTGATCACAATACTTTAACTTCCTCCCAAAGTACCCTTGGTTGCATTAGTGAACACCTCAACTTCCTTTCTTGGTTGTTTACCTAAAACTATCATAACACTCATCTTGGACAAACCTTCCTGAAGGATGTCTACTTGGTAAAGCATGGAAAGCATGTCCCACATTAGCACACTTATGTTAGATTTATTCATTTTCTCCATAATGTTGACTGGTGTACCACCAAATTTTGCCTAGGTTTTAGGAGCTACTGCTAATGACTTTGTCAATTAAGGAGCGATAATAAGATGTTCTTTGAAAGCTTCCTAGTTATCACCCATATTCTTTCCCTTAAATATTGTCTTTTTTGAGACTAAGACATGAGCCAGACTATGGATGACCTACTTATTAGATACATATCACTCCTCTTATTCATTAATGACCATTGTGGCCTCTAACTGGTTTGACACCTGATCTAAGCCTTGTTATTATAGAGGCTACTATTGTTTTGTCATTGTGGGCACCTCCATGCTTTAGGCCATAAGAACTTGGATATACCCATAAGTAATAGCCTATTTCCATTGGTAATTGAATTCCTAGTTAGATCCATCAGTTTGGATAATGGATTTCCTAAAAGAATGATTCCAAGGCATTGTCCCTTCATCCTCTTGATCCATATTGTTTTGAATTAAAACTAAGGAATTAGAAGGGCCTGCAACATTTAGATTATAATTATTCTTGATAAGGCTACTATCGAGGCTATTTTGGATCTTGTTATGGATTTCTACCTATTTACATTGACCACATCATTCCCCAAGGATTTGAGAATACTCTTTAGTTCCAAGTAATTCTTTTTCTCTTGAGAGTCATTGCATACACTAGTGGAGGCCTTCTCTTTCTTTGGTGAAGGCATAGTAGTAACTGTTAGTGTTGGAAATATAACATCAAGTAGAGGAATGACTATAAGAGGTGGTTTGATCTCATAAAAAAGAGGCATTTGGGGTTTGGGAGTAAGCTTGCCCATCTGAACTAGGTAATTTTTACTTTAATGGCCACCTCATATTCATTTGGTAGTATGTCCCCTCCCATGGATTAAATCATTACATCTATATCATTATTGAGAGCCTTCAAGTAATACAAGAAAGTAAAGTTTAGAGATGATCTAAAAACTACTATAATTCTATCACATGCCTTCTAAAATCTTGTATTGAAGTCTTACATGACTTCATGGGGAGCTCTCTTGATTATGGTTAGTTACTCTGCAAGTGATAGATGATTACTCTTATTTACAAACCTTTTAAATAGGGTTATTCCTAGCTCATCCCATGAGTAGATATAATTAGGAGCTAGGCCCCTATACCAATCTAATGCATTTCCCTTAATGGATACAACCAATATCCTAATAGTCACATTCTCCACTATGATTTGTGAATGTTGTAGAAATTGGCTATGTCTATTATGTGCTTGGTAGGAGTTACAGCTTGATATCCTATGTAATATGGGACACTTTTGAGGGATATTACTGGCATAGGGTCATACTATGGAAAATTTAAAGCATTTTGGCCATTAAATCCCACAAAATCTCTTTGGGGAATCGTGGTAGTAAGAGGAGGTAACAAGGATCTTCTTGCATAGGTATACCTTATGACTAGTTTAGGAAAATGGTGTCGTACATATGGATGAGTATGGGAAAACCTTAAACTTCTTATTATGTTTGAAGGAAATTTTAAAAAATTAGAAGGGATACCTATGGAATCTGATCTTATAGTTACTGTTAACATGAAAAATATATACTGCTCTATCACCAAATAGATAGGTGATCCTTGAACTTGCTAGATGCTGGTAGATGAAAGCTACCACTACTATAAATTGATCAAAAAAATATCAAACTTAACCAATTTTCCCAAAAAAATGAAAGTGAAGATGGTAGTGTCTCCCACTAGACATGCCAAAAACTATTATAGTGTGGAATTACACCCCTATGAGAGAGTTTCTTGGGATCTCTCACTTCTAGCTATAAGCATGGTGACAACCTTAGGATGTCCATATCCTATGGTGAGGTTTAACCTATAGGATTTTTAATGAAGATAGTTCCTTAGGTGTTTCACTTTAGCTCTTGATTCCCACACTAAAATCTACTATGTCTAAGGAAAATGGATAGAAGGATAACTTGGAAAGAAATCTAAGTTAAGGGAGGTAATGCACCAAAATAAAATGATCCACTTCAATTCTAGAAATTTGTCAACTACCGATCAACCTAACCAAGTTTTAGGCTACTCTAGTTCTATCTCAAGACCATGGTCATGAAGCTTTTGCATGGAGGTCGAAGGGGAGCCTTGTACTTTGAAGGATAGAAAAAAAAGGTCTATGGGAGACACTATGAACTGGTATACTTCAAGGAGGGCTTGATGCATAGACACTTCATGCAATCTTACACAAAACCAAAAGAATCAAAAGTAAGGTGCTTATAAAAATAGTATATGATGAACAAAAATCATACATTCTATAAGAAAAACCAAATTTTCACACTTCTATTAAACCAAAAATAGGAAGTCTTCCTTGTATTGCTTTAAATGAGTCTTTTCTACAAAGTGATTTTGGCAAAGTAATTTTATCACCAGTCGAGAGATCTTTTTACATGGATTAAAAGCCTATATTTATAGTAGAAAAAAGGAGAGAGAAAAGAGGGCTATGTGAAAGGATGGAGAAAAGACTATCATGATGTTGAAAATTTCTTTGCTTAGTTAAGCCCAACAACATTACCTCTCTTTTACATGAGAGCCAAGAAAGAGGAGTAAAGTCATTAATTATTGGAAATACTACCAGTTTTACTCAAGCCTATCTTTAATGGATGTAGGAAACTTTGCATGATTTCCATGCTTAGTTTTGGGTATAAATGATGTCTTTGACTACTACTTCCAACTACCAATCTGCCATCTTGGGATTTTGCATCCACTTGAACTACCCCTAAGGACAAATCCCTAGATTATGTTATGCCTTAGATAGTGAAGTACCTATTAGATTAGATTGGAGCCATACTTACACATTAATTTCCCATCCACCCCAATTGATTATCGATTATAGGGGAAAATAAATTCAAGACATTGGTTTTCCTATAGTCAATATATAGAATATATAGGTAGTGTGTGTGTGTGTGTGTGTGTGTGTGTGTCTATATATATATATATATATCCCTTTTTGTAAAATAGTCTTGTTGGTTGAACACTTTTATGCCACTTGTCTTTAACCATATCTTGGATCTGTTGACCACTCTTTATACACTTCCTTTCATAAATTTCAATTTTACCATTTTGGGACCCTTATCTTCACATTCAGGTCCCTTTTTTCATCTAAACTACTTTTACTTTACCTGGTTCAAGATATTTGGGTTTCCTTTCTAACTATTACCTTATACACTTTACCTTTACTCATTTGGGCTTTGGCTCTTTATCTTCAACCTCCCATGGCTCACTTGTTTTAGCTTCTGAGTAAAATTTTCCATGGGTCTTTCTATTTCCTTTGATAATTTTTCTTTTGGCATAATTGCTGAAAGAATTCCTTCGACAATTTTCCTGAAGGAATTCCTTCAAGATTTTTCCTACAACATTTCCTTGCCTATTTTATTGAAGGTTATCTACCATTCAGGTCTCTCACAAGTGTTCCTTCTGAAGGGAACCTACCCTTCATAATTTTATCTAAGACTTTTCCTAAAGGGTAGGGTACCCTTCAAAAATTTTGAATGAGCCCTTTGAAAATGAATGAAGCCCTTTGGAAAGCTTGAAAGAGACCTTTAAAAAGTATTCTACCCTTCAAAAAATTTGAAGTATTCATGAAGGAAAAACCTGATTGACACTATAGAATACCACTTCAAAGTCTTAGGATAAGAAGACTTACACCCTGCTACACCTATTTAACATTAAAGAGAACAAATCAAGTTTTTGAACTTCCACTACTTCTTATGAAAACTTTATAATTCAATATCTATTAAAAAACCTAACTAGAAAAGGAAAAAGTAAATAAGGTTTATGAGGGGGAATAACTTATTACTCATAAAACTTTATAAGACAAGCAACTTGAAAAACCTGATTTGTTCTAGAGATAAGTAACGAGTAACTCAAGTTTCTTGAGCAAGAAGACTTAACACATGGAAACTATGATTTTACATTGGAAGTAGGCCTAAAACGCTTTGAGCCTTTGAGACTTGCAACTTATAAGGAAATTTAAACAATGTAGTTCCACTAATG
The DNA here is from genome assembly GCA_037957365.1 of Torreya grandis. NCBI lineage: Eukaryota > Viridiplantae > Streptophyta > Pinopsida > Cupressales > Taxaceae > Torreya > Torreya grandis. The sequence goes on from JARHVA010003427.1 coordinate 1,620,061, forward strand.
GAGTTTGTAGTTATAATGAATTCATGCTTGAAATGTTTGAACTACTTGGTTCACCATGAAAATTTCTCAAGAACCTTTTCTTGGTTCTACAAACCTGTCCCTTAGAATTTGAAAAAATACATTTTAAGCAATCTTAATGTGTTTCAAAAGCTTTGTTAGCACTGTAAATATTTTTGGTCCATTCATTTCATTTAGAACATTTTCTCATCTATTATCAACTGGATTCATCTAGGTAAAATTCAGTGTGTGGGTCCAAAAATGGCCAACACTTCCCATACTCATATTTTGTCCATACATTGAGACAGGGTAACCTACAGTTGGGATGAGTGTTTATGCCTCAATAAAGAATTTGGATACTATTTTAGAACATTCATGATGAGCCTAAAGTAGATACATGTTATAGGTGTTTTTTATAATTTAAGGGTGAGTTTAAAAAACATGAAAAGGCCACAAACACCTACAATAGACCTTGAAAAGTGTCTCAGTCATCAAGTAGAGACCTAGCTTTAAGAATGAGAGGTGCATTAGTGTAAGGAATGGAGATCAAATTTGTAAAAATGGTGGATGAACACCTAAATGATCTTGGAAACATTAGAGGGAGTTTTTATAATGTTTTTAAATATTAAACAAATCTCTAATTACCTATAGGTAGAGGCTTAAAATGATTGTCTCAGTTAGGATAGTGGACTAACAAGTTTCATTTGAGGGGTGTCTTAGAGTTTTCAAGGTAAGTAAAGGTTGGAAGGAGTGGTGATGAGTCTTAAAAAATCCACCATAATGTTTTCATCCTCAATATACCCTAATCTATGTAAAACAAACATTCATGAGTGACATAAAGATGCAAACTCAATCAACTTGCTAAAATCCCCTGCATAGTCTCCCTTGAAAAGATATTTTTAGAATTTGAGAGAGATGGAAGGTCATATTATTGAATAAATGGATAATATTTTGTGTACATAATCATTGTGACTTAAATAAACCCTTAAAATGTTTGGTTTGATGATACAAATTAGGAAATTTTGCCCTATTTTGTCTCAGATAAGGGGCACTTTCCCCCTTGCATAGACCCTACAAACTTAGAAAAAGAGGTAAAATCATGAACCAAAAGTTTTATATACCCCTCAAGGTGATGGTAATATTTTAATATACCTAAACCAACATATAAAACCAAGATATAAGATATAAATCTAGACAAGGCACTCTATGTAATAAGAGTTGTAGGTAGACCTACGTAGGGAAGGTGTAAGTCTCATCCAAATGAAAGGTCACCTCAAATTAAAACCTTTTCTAAGAATTATAATTATTTGATTCATGTTTTAAAATTTAAAATGGATGTGTAAAATCTATATATATTCAAGGAAAACATCAAAGGGTCATTTTGAGGCTTTGGTTGCAGGCAGAATGGTGGAAATAAGTTTTAAGCCTAAGGTAATGGTGGGTCAATTACAATTGTAACATAAGATGACATTTATAATGGTTTGAAACATGTGAATGGGACACATATAGAGGTTTTTATAACCTTATTTTTTAAAGAAGGCCACAAAAATCCATTTTATTGGTTTGAAAGAACTTAGACCATATATAATGTGTAGAAAAGACATGAATGACCAACTTAAAATGTTGTAAACTTCTCCAACACTTTGCATGGGACGTTGAGGTGATTTTATGAGTTATTTATGGTCCTTAATAACCAATTATTGAAAGTTTGAGATAATTCCAATGTATTTTCTTTATGAACAAATGTTAAAACTAGAAGTGACAAAAAACCCTTGCAAACCCTCCATAAAGACCTGATTCAGGAAAGAAGAAAATTGGAGCATCTAGATGCAATGGAAATGCCATGAAACCAACTTGGAGATGTAGAGGAATCCTTAAATACCTGGACCATGCCAATTTTTTATATGAAACCTATACAAATGGTACATAAAAGGAATTATATTGACAAAATTATGTGTTTCGTAGGTTTGGAAGACTTTCAAATGATAAAATCACTTTTGGAAGAGATTATAGGACTTTTTATAAGTCCCCATGTCCATTTTATGAATTATATATTCTCATAAGTTTTCCTACCATCTCTTTCATTTCATCTAGTCATAGTGAATGGGAAGTGAACACTTAGGAAAAGTGGTAAAACTCTCATTGAGATCCTTTTAAGGCTCGTTTTATGAAGCTAATAACTTGGACATAGTTGACACATGTCATCTCTCCTTTTTCATGGATTAGATTATAGGTTTGGAAAGGTTTTAGGTTCCAAGTGTGAGAGGTTCATGGGAATGAGCCATTTGCGATAGTCAATATCATGAGTGGTTCAGGGCCTAACAAATGCATGTGAGGGATTGTTAGTAACCCCTCCCATTTAGATCCATAATAAAACCTAAAACTATATAGTGAGGAGTTATTTTTGAAGGAAATCATGAAGGGAGGTTTCATATGCATGCACAAGGGAATGTACACCACATGTGGAGGAGTTAGATGAGTTTGAGGGACATTTGTCTTTTTATTCCTTACATGTACTATCTATCCATGATTATATGACAGCCATAACTCCTTTTCCTTATTTTAATAGTGTCTTAATGACTCTTAAACTTCCCTATATCTCTCTCTCACATAGACACATAATTACTATAAATTCTAGCCTTTTTGGCATTATATGAGATCTCTCCACCTTTGTATGGTGAAGCCCTACAATATTTTTTCTTTGAGCTAATAAAGATATTTTTTTTGACCTCATTCAAAATTTCACTAAGTTTACATAATGGTTGTTGGTCTTGTGAAAGTGTAGATTTGTTTACCTTCACATGTTACTCTTCTTAGTCCCTTGTGTTTTGTAATCTCTCTTTTACAGGTTAGCAAGAAGCATCTAATGTTGATATTGAAGGTGTAGTGAGTATTATATTTAATAGTGTGTCTTATAATGCCTATTTTCTAAGTCCTACTATCCTAATCTATCTCTAATACCTCATGCCTGAAACATCTATGTGAGAGAGAAGATTGTCATTGGATGAAGTGTATGCACAAAACTATCGTTGGTTCTAAGTGTACTTTAAAATGTGTGAGTAGATCATATATTTGGTATATCACCTCCCATATAGTATATTTTATTTCATCTATTTTTTCCCTTTTCATCCCCCCAAGTTTTGATAATAGGATTGAGATATAGTGATGCATCAAGGGGAACTAGTCAAAATCTAGAGATCCATCTCACATTTGGGTTACCCACAACCCTAAGGTGGTTCCATTGTGCCACTCAAATTATGAGAGACTTGTCATATACTCATTGGGTTAAATCTAAATTGATAATAGTACCATCACTAGATATTATATGGAAGGATCATATCATACAAACACCTTATAGAGGCATTGTGCATGAGTGGCCATCATGCTGAATTAGAGTATAAGAAAGAGGTTAGATTCATATTTTTAGCCATTATACATCATGGATAGAGTCACACCTTTGTGACTACATCTTTGGTCATTTTTTCCAAGAATAACCAATAACTCCTTTGCTGATCATAATTTATTTGGCTAGACATGTGAGGGAGCCCTAGGGAGTGGGGGATGAGGGGTGTTCATTGATGTGTATATAATAAGACCTTATTATCCCATTATTATGAGATGATGATAGAAGAGGAAGAAGTCATAACATAGAGAGGGATGTTTTTTATAGGTGATAATTCCCTATCAAATATAGCACATGAACCGCCACAAAGCTTTGATAAATAGATATATCATACATCAACATGCATTCATGTGGGGTTGGAAAGTTTTAATGGTCTTACAAAGGAGGTTAAGAGGATTATCATTAGGATGTAACCATGACATAATTAAAGCATTTATTGTCTAAAGAGATGGTATTATTATTGATTAGTATACGTTTTTGATTTTTATATCACTTTGATTTACTTTAGGTAGAGATATACATGACTAGGACTATTGATACATAAACCATAAATTGTGATATAAATACGAGATATAAAATTTATTTAGTTTAAATATTTTATATGTGATGGTATAGAAGACACAGTGGAGAAATCTAGTGGAGGCTACCCACCATGAGATTTTTTACTTTTGTGCTTCACCAATGTGACATTACAAGGATGCTAAATCTCATGGAACAAATAGTTGAAAGACATGATAATTGGTTTCAATTATAGGAAAGGATGCAAGGGAGGTTCAATGATAAGATCCCATTTTTTATTAGGTAGTAACACTAATAGGGATGGGATAATTTTATGAATAATCATGAAAACACTTGTACATAAAGAGAGCTACACACATGAATACAACTAGACATGTAGTAGGTTTATAGGTAGAGTTGGCTCAGCTACATGGATAGGTCAAAGGATTATAGTCATAAACAAATACACTAAAAAAAAATCTTCATGGAGTAAGACCTAAATCATCCATGGAAAGTGTGGCACCACATATTCTTGAGGGGGTTTAAGGAGGACCATAGGCTTAAATCTTACTATGTACTCATTTGTAGTCTTTTTTATGTATATATGATGTATCAAGAGCCATTATATATATATATATATATATATATATATATATATATATATATATATATATATAGAGAGAGAGAGAGAGAGAGAGAGCTTGATTTTATGGAACTCATTATTCTTATCTACATGTGTGACTATGATGTATGAATTTTTTTCTAGTATGCATTACTATCTAATATCATGCTAATGTTAAATTTTATAGTCTATGATTTATTTTTTATTATTTTTTATAAAATTTGAGCAAATGCATGGTGAAAAATACAAAAAATTAAAGTGACAAAAATAATTAATGAAAAATGAATGTTAAACCTACTTAATCCTATAAGAAAGCATTTAAGACATTACAAAAAGAAATATATATATCCAATGTAATAAATTATAAAATATAATCGAAGAAGGATATGAGAAAATAATAATTTCATATCATGTAGGATAAGTAAAGGAAACTTTAATTAAATATTAACAAAAAAAAAATGATTGTAAAGAATGTCATTCAAAATTTAAGAGAAGTCAAGTCAACATAAATTAAAAAATAGAAAGATGCAAATAATGGTAAGAAAATGTTTTTAAAAATTTAATATAATTAATTACAACTTAAATAAAACTTAAATAAAAATAAAAATTATTATAAAATGTGTCATATTTTATAAAAAGTGAATTCCACTGAAATCAAACCATTACATAGTGGAAATTAAGCAAAATAATATAATGAGTGATAAACTAAAACTTAGTGTTTGTTATAGAACATTATTTAAGGAATCAAAACCATCTAGTGACATACATATGATGGATAATATTTTTTGGAAGCATATGGTGATGGTTTTTTGTAAGTAATCCTTGTTCGTATTTTGAAGGTCTTACAATTCAAATCATAAACTAAAAAGATAATTTGTGTCATAATGGTGAAAAAGAAATTATGAATTTATATAAGAGAGGATGTGATAAGCTAAAATTTATATCCATCAAGTGGATATTATGAAATATATTATGAAAATGAGGATGTGATGTGCCACATGGGTATTTATAAATATTTAGAAAAAATAAGACACTCTAAATAAGTGGCCATGGATAATAACAATTTACATCAAGGACTTAAGAAAATACACCTAAGAGACATAAATTTTTGCCAATAAGTGAAGTACATAAATAATTACATGAATTATATATGCATGAAAATAAAAGTTATCCTACCTTTCCACAACATTTTCACTACTCCTCAAGACCTATTATATATATGTCGACCTACTATGAATATTAGACACTTGTGTGAGATTATATGTGGCACTATAAATGTATGAGGATAAAATGAAATAATGGTATAAGACCTAATAACATAATATACTATCCTAAAACAACCTAAATGTACCTCATATCTATCATGAGGTTAATTTGGACTTTAAATTTTAGCTAGAGTAGGATATGTGTTAAACAAACTTCATGTCTTTTTGTAAGATCTAACTTTTCAAGATTATAGTTTCATATTGATTTTATTTGTATTGTAATTATTTTAGATTTTTATGTTTCTCATCCATATGTATTTGTAAATTCTCATTTTTAAAAAAAATATAAATATACAACACAAGAGATATTTTACTTGGTCAATAGAGAGGAGAAGATAAAGACCAAGGGACATAAAATACTACTAGACTTTCCCCGTGTGGAATTATGCAGTCTCAAAACTAACCTACGTGTGCCTCAAGTGAAAGGAAAAAGAGAAAAAATGAGGATAATGAGATATATTTATAGGTAAAAAGAGTGATATGTGGATACTATTTTATATGACCACAAAATGGATATTGATTATTCAAAAATGAATAGACTACAGTATGAAATGTGCAATCATGTAACTATGAAATTTTTACAACTGAAAATAGGATCAAGCAGAAGCATTAATAGGTGAATTCTTCCCAAAAGAGTGGGAATATTGTTTAAACTTTTTTATATATTTTTTATTTTATTGTTAAATGGGTATCATAACATATACACAAGGATGAATAAAAAATATTCTATATCAATCCAATTAATTCAAAACTTTGATAAATAAATATTCTAATTTAAAATGCTGAGTTATAATAAATATAGAAAGTAAAATCAAAATAGTAGTTAGATTTCATCAAAATAAACAAGATACAATATTTAGATTATCTGTAAATATAAAGGTATATTTGATAAGTTTAAAGGTGGAAACAAGAAGGGATAAGATTAAGATCCAATCATCATATTTTGTGAACATTATTTCTGGAGGCTTGAACACTTCCATTAGACCTAGGACACTTGCATATATGCAAGTGTCATGATCCCAATAAAAAAAATTGATTTAAATTATTAAATATATTTTTTAATATCCTCCTAAAGTCTTATATGTTTTTTGTTACATTTTTACTAATAATTATTATTTAAGTGCATAGGCTGTCGATGACTATTTATGGATCAAACCCTATATTTTCACCTTAGGTATTTTGTACCTTTCCAAAAATGGGATAGTGGGCTCACATTCTTGAGCTTATATTAATGAACCCTCTATCTATGAGAATCACCTTCATAGCAAATACTCCAAAGAGGTCCTTATAAATATTTATCTCACCCCTATGTGTAGGATTATGTGTGCACAAGGGTGAAACACACTATATGTAAGGGAATGCAATGATTTATATTGTAACTTGAAAAATATTACTCATGGTTTTTTTTATTAATTCAAACTTGAAATTTGACTATTCCTATGAATTATATGAAAGTAGGGAAGAAATAGGGTATTAGAATGCAATTATGAAATTCATTGATTGATTTTGAATAGATGTTTCCTTGACATTTTTTAGATGAATAATGAGTAGGCTTACATTTGTATTTATATGACACCATTTGTAAAAATTTCAAAATAGGATTAAATAAAATATATATTTGAACCATAAGATTTGAAATATTTTCCAATTATATGAATTTTGTGGAGTAGACACTTTATAAGATTCTAGACACGTACATCCCTATGTGGGATACAAGTATCCAACACATTAGAAATATGTTTAATACATGAAACCAAAAGTGAAGGATATATATTACTATTTATGATATCTCAATATTTAAATATATATCAATCATCAAAAACTATATGGTCAAATCATAAGATAATAAATTAGACACATTGAGATGGTCAATGTGAGCCTTCTGATAGTAGGAAGGTCTACAACTAAAGAGTAAATCCTTGATAGGTATTTTTAAAGTATAAAAAAATAATATAATATATAAATAATATATTATTATCTAAATTTCTTCACCCCCCCTTCCCTGATTAATATAGTAATGTATAAAATGAAACTGCTAGTTTACAGAAGTTAAATGTGTGCCTAGGTGTGTATAACACTCTTTTCCTTTTATTTATAAACTTTTAGTGTTTTACTGGTGTATGACATGTAAATAAGTGAATGTTATACTATAATAATTTCATATAATTTTAAATTTTAAATAATTTAAATGTTTTAAAATAAAAAATCAAGGAAGGAGTACACTGCTTAGCCATCAAATGAGATCTCTCTAGGTTAGGGTTACTGTTCACCAAGTTTGACTTTTAGGTAAAACATGGACCTCTATAGGTAAAAAATGTTTTATTAGATGATATATGGATATAAATATATTTATATGGGAGTATTTTATGTAATTTTATGTTATTAAATGCAATTACATCCTTGGTCGTAGTTACATTAGTCAATTTGTCAATTTGGAGTCATTTTATGTGCTTTTAAGGGTCATAAATGAAAGTGGCATGTTTATCAACGTGTAAAAATGTAATATTTTATTTTATACCATAAAATAGGTAATATAACATGTCATTTATGTTAGAAATATCAGAATATGGTAGGTTCCTCAACTAAAATTACAAAAATAACTAAAAAAGAGAGCAAATGGTGCTTGTATGACCTTCTTGGGAAGTGTGCCACATGTAAAAATATATTTTGAGGCATATTAATCTTCCCCACACTCATATCCATGATTAAATTTATCAATAATTTCCATTTTATATCAAAAACCATTCTACCCATTTTTGGGTTTCCTAGACACACTAAAGTGATCTTCATGTTTTTATTTGGCATGGATAGCACATGAAGTTTTAGGGAAAATTATTTTGGAAATTAATTTTATAATAAAATACATTAATTTTAATATAATCAAATTTATTAATTATTACATGTACCTTATGAACCATCGCTAACAAGTTGGTTGTGCTCTTTTACTAGCTGTTTTATGCAACCTATAGGTTTTGTTCCATTTCTTCCAAATCAATATGAACCAATTGGTGATGTTGGCTCTAAAGGATTTATAATTACATATTATATTTTATAAATTATTTTTTTCAAGTTTCATAATCTTTAGATGATTAATTTAATTCATGTTGCAAGAAGGTGTCACTAGGTGTAGTTCCAGCTGAAGTGCTTTATGTTTGTTGAGTGTATTCTCCTGTAGGTGTCTCTCAACTAGGAAAGAGTGTTTCATAATCCTATAGGTAATGTTTCCACTTCCTTTAACTTTTGGGTTTCACTATGTTACCTCTTGGTTTTCTCTCAATCTTGTTTCTCTCAATTGTTAACTCTTTACACATTTTAAGCTGCAATCTCATGCATAAGCTTGTCCCTCCTATTATAAAGTGGTAATAGAGGTGTATTGGCATATAAAATAATTTAAGAGTTTAATGAAATTATTTTATATTCTTATGGAGATGTAGGTTTCACCATATGCTCATATGCCATTTAAACAGTCATGTGATGCCCTTGCTTGCTATCTTTCATGTCCATACAAGTGATTTTCATGTTGTAATTGGTGTTTTGAAGCTAATTACAAGGTAAAAAAGGATGGAAATCCCATTTTTGAATATTTAAAATGGTATTTGGGTAGTCTTAAAGCTAATTCATCATGTTTATTCCACATTTCATCGTTCTACCTACATAATTTGCCTAATGCATACTCATAAGACCATTTACTGACACCATACTGAAGTATGAGGATGTTGATTTGGGACACAACTCATTAGTTCTACCTGAGGTGAATTTTTAGTTTTTCCAAAGTCATATGAGTTTATTTTTCACTCATGTTTCTAGTGGTTCATATGTAATCCACTATTTGAACATCAAAACACCTACCTACAAGTGGTTAACCATGGGGTTGGGGTGTTGTATGAAAGAGATAAAATAATGTAACATTTCTTTGAGGTATTAAGATAAAAAAAGACATAATATAATTATGAAAATATCCTAGAAGGCAAAGGATAAATTCAACCAATTTGAGGGTCAATAATTGAGTTTGGGTATGGAATCCCTAAAAAAGCAAAATAGAGCTCTAAAGGGTTTTGGTGGACCTTCTACAACATGTTTGCAAGGTGTGTTAAGACATATAAATGGGTGAAAATTATATCCATATCATATGACACGAACCCTACTAAATTTGAGAAGGAACACACTAGTGGCAGATGGTTTTGTAGAGCTTCAAACATGCCTCAAAACACATTGAGACCCTTCATTGACATCTATAGGCCTATAGATGCAAATGACCTTTTGGTCACTCTAAGAAGAAAAATCAAGTAAATGGTTATGTTAAATGGTTCTCCACTGATATATTAAGGTATATTGAAGTATAATACACCAATAAAGGACTAGGGAAAAGAATTTTATACCCCATGACCATCTATAGGCACCCTTTCAAGCTTAAACTAATAACCTATAGGGGTCAGACAAGTAGGGTGAAGAAATAATGGTTTATGCATGGTTTGGAAGTATTTTTAGCCAATCCAAGGTGAATTTAAAGAAATTATAATTCTATATGTTTCAATATTAATCTATAAATGCCTTTTCCTCATCAAATCACCCCAGCCAACCCTTATGATCATCTACATATAGGGGTCTCAATCATGATCTTAGTCAAATACCTAGCTTGAACTAAGAATGCATTTGAAAACCCAAAGGATGAGTTTTGATGATATATAATTAATTTTAACACCTCAATGTAAAATATTTTGATATCATGAGAAACAATATAAAAGATACAAGACATATATAAGGTTCTAAGACCCTTGTTCTCAGTCATACACCAAGGTATAACCTAGAAAGCCAAGTGGAAACATAAACTTGTCCAAGGAAGAGGTGAAGGTTAAAATAAATTTACAATGATTCATGATAGGTATTTAAGTTTTTATACAATCCCAAAATCCTACCAAAATGATCATCTTCATTCTCTACTTGGCCAAAGGGGCAACATTTTGTACAATGAGCTTGGAAGCTTTTTGCCCAATAGCCAAGTAAGAGATTTCAAAAGAAAATGGGTTGTTTAAGTGAGTTAAAAGATATATAAGAATTAAATTAACATGTTAAACATGTTTAATCCACCTATAGGTAATTTTTGGATTTAAAAGGTCACTCTTAAGAGGGTTTGAGAAAAATACAAGGAAATAGGGGTTTTGAGGCCTTTTTTGGGCATTTTGAGATGGTTATACATCCAAAACATGGAATTAGACCAAACCATCTGGTAAAAATAGTAATTGGTAATTTTAGTATCTCAAAAAACACTCACTTTACCTAATGTAATATGGATATACCTCTTTATTTTATCTCAATAGTCAGCTAGTCTAGGAAAATCAGACTTTGGCAAGATGAGCTTTTGAGGTCAAAATGAGCAAAGGACTCAAAAATGAGATTTATAAACTTCATGAAAACATTTTATGAGGTATATCTAAGTAAAATAATTTACAATAAATAATATATCAAGATTATACTTATAAAATTATCCATTTTCCCTTCACACACAGTCCAATTAGACAAGGTTTTTACTAGGTTTAGTTGGTGAATGAGAGGGGTTGATAAATTAAAGTGATTGAAATGGTATGTATTGGCATAAAGAGGTAAAATGGGATGTAAATATTAATAATACACCAATACAACCATGAGGTACCAATCCTAACATATAAATACATCAAGGTACCTTGTAAACCTATTGGGTTTTGAGAAGGCATAATGCCAAATTGTAGTCCATCTTCACTTATAACTCTTGGTATACTATAAAAATTATTGAGGTATGATTTTTAGGTCAAAATACAGGTGTGATATATTTTTTAGTGCATATAATTTATCATTAGAGCCATCTTTGAGCTCAAAACCACTCACCCTTGTGTAAAATTGGAAAAGGAAGCTTGATAGGGCAACTTTTGGAGCTCACATCTCCTTGGAGGGTCTACATGGGAAAAAAATGATATAAAATTAGTTATATAATGTCCTTGGAAACTAAATTTTGGCATTGGTTTATAAATTTAATGTGAAATATTTATGAATAATGGTAAGAGCAAGAAATTGATCAAAACCCTTGCAAAACCTTAGTAGAGACCCGATGGGTAAAATGAGATGGGAAATATTATTTAAAGACATATTTTGGAAATAAAATATATTTAAAAATGGAGAATACTCCCTCATGTTCCCCCCATGAAAATGAGTTGTACAAAATTGTACAGACAACATGCAAAACAAGGTTTTTCTCACCATTTTTTGTGTTTTTTAGGCTACGAGTGGAGTTTGAAAGTGAAATAAATTTTGGGTGGAATATTATGTATTATGATAACACAATATTTATATTTTATTCCAATAAAAAATTTCTAAGTGCTCAAAAATTTTCTTTCCTTTCAACCAGTCAAACTTAGCATAGTGAACACAAAGGTGACAAGGGTGAAAATTCAAATATGAGCCTTTTCAAGGTGTACCTAGGTATTAAAAATCCATGTATATCCTATCCAAGTTTAATTAACTCCATAACATGTATTTTCAAGAAAAAATTAAGGCATTTATGAGGCCAAGTGTGATGGGTGACAAAAAATGGATTTTTTTAGACTACAGATAGTGATGGATTCTTTCTAGGAGTTTCCAAATGAGTAAGAAAGAAACCAATGCATGTAAATGCATGAAATAGGGCCTAAAATATTATCCTAATCATAATATATATTAATAATTAGTGGTGTGATTTTTAAAAAGCACTAAATGATGAAGGCAGTTTTTAAATCTAGGATAAGGAAATTTGTGTCACTTTTAATAGTTTTCATGAATTGTATGGACATTTAGACTTCCTAAATTTTCATGGTTCATCCCATTCATATTTATACTAAAAATTTTAACCCATTCTATGATACTTAAAAGTATCCAATTGACTTTTTGACTTCTCTTTCATTTTTCTTCTCTCAAAGGCTATAAATATTGACTCTTTTATCTCTTTAGAGTAGTCTTCATTGATTAATGTTGAAAACCTGGCCAAATTTATACTTGAAATAATATTTAATAAATAAAAAAGTGATTTTTACTACTAAAATTCTATTCAATTGAGTGTTAGTTTAATATTTTTGGTCTTGTCTAGTAGAAGAATATATTTTCTAGCATGTTATCCTTAATTGTTCACCAAGTGTGTAGAAAAGTGATTGTTATAGGTTTTTGTTAGTTTTATTTTCAAGTTTATAAGTGTATTATAAGTTTTATATTAGTATATTATAACAATTAATAGTTACTTTCTCTCCTATGTATCAAATACCTTATTGAACCTAGCTTATGAAACACTGATGTGACAATACAACTTAAATTATGAGTTTTATGTAAAAGATGTCTTATTTTGACTCTAATTTGTAAAATTTTAGTCAATAGGAGGAAATATACTATTGATTAATCACCTTTTTAAGATTTATTATTTTTTTATTAACCCTTTTCATCCAAATTTTATAGGTAAGAAAGTGTTTTCAAAGATTGTATTAAGGGAACTAGCCCTTCTAGAGATTCATCTCAACAAAATTATCACCCATAGAAAGAGAGATGTTTCCATTGTGCCATTTGGATGAGGATATCTCTGAATTTAATCAATGGGTTGAAATCAAAGTGACAATAGTTTTTGGTATGCCCAGTGGGACTCTAAATCCTAAAAAATTGTCCAATATTGGTGCTAGTCTTGGCATAATTGTAGCTACAAGAACATCTACATTCAATACTTGGTGACTCCACTAAAGTTTTAAACTCTTTTTTTGATGATCAATACATAAATTCCATTCCAAATGTGACCACTAGGTTTGCTACTAAAGGCATACCCATTGATTTTGTGCAATTACTTTTGTATTTTGTCGAAAGGTTTAGGTTTGTGAACACTCATCCTTATTCAAGAGAGTTGGTGTTTAAGAAGTCTAAGTTCATGTTTAGTTAAATCCTTAGTACTCAGATTTCACATTCTAGGATGTCTAGGAACCAACTTATTTTATCCTTCATTAGATCATCTCATTTGAATCTTGCCCAATATGACCAAATTCTAGGAGCAACCCTTAAGAGTGTTCCATCTTTTATTGGAGAGGGTCTTATTACTACCATTGATCACATTAGTAACATATAATTTTTTTGAAATATCCATAGTATAATTCAATACAATGTGTCTATTAGGTTTTTGTAATTATATTTCAAAGGAAAAGCATTAGATTGGTATGGGACTCTACCTAAAAATTCTACTGGTTCATGGGATGAACTAGAAGATCTATTGACTAAGAGGTTTGGAGAGAAAAGTGATCATCTATCTCTAGCTGAGCAATTAACCACTATCAAGAGTGAACCATAAGATTTTATGAAATATTTTAACATGATGTTTCAAAAAACATGGGATATGATCCCAACCCTTCTGAGACCTACTCCAAACTATGACTTCTTGTACTACCTAAAAGCATTAAATAGTGATGTATCCATGATGATCTAATCTCTGGGTGGGAATACACTCCCTAATACCTTAGATATAGCTATAGATACCTATAATTGTCTTGTTTATGTAGGTAAAATTTCTCACAGGCCATCAATTCCATTGTTCCCTGATTTGTAGCCTCTTAGTCAAGTTACATTACCTACCTTGGCTCCTTCCATATTCATGAAAAGTATACCTTTGTCCCAAAAAATGATATCCATGAAGTCAAGATTTTTATCCAAAGCATTACTAATGAATTGCTTTCTCTTAAAAGGAATCAAGATTAAATTTATAGGCCATACTAGTCCTACAATCAGTTTGGGCAAACCAATAGGCCTCCTTTCCAAGGTAATGCTCAAAGACAAGGTCAAATCACCCAAGCTGGACCTTACTAAATTTAAAATCCTAATGCGACCTCATCCTCTAAGGATATTTTTCCAACTCAAAACAACCTTATTCAAGATTAACTAGGTTATCTCTCCTATGACCATTTTCAAGAATCTCAAGTTTCAAATTTTGAAGGGCCAATGTAAGGTGAAATGCAATTTAGAATGGAAAACTGGTAGAAAAAATATAATTATAACTTCATAAATAATTTGGAGGCAGATTTTTGTTCCATTAATCATTTATGGAATCCAAGAAATGTGAATGTTAGTGTATCTTCTAATAGTAGGTCTAAGAAAAGGGTTATTGAAAAGACACAATGGGATAATCAAGGACCTATTTTAACTCCCAAAACATATCCAATTGTGGGTGGGTATAATCAATATCCTAATGTGTAAGATAATCATAAGTTTTAGAATGTAAGGCCTTCTCCTACACATCCACCTCCACAAGTTACACCACAAAGTATTAATGCTTCTAAGGAGCCTTCCAAGATGAGCAATCCTTCTATTAATATTTTAGACCATATGAAGAAGTTGAATATGAATATTTAACTATGTAATTCACTAATAATACTTGGTAAAAAGGACATGGTTCAAATATAATTACAAGGTCTTGGTAAGCAAGTTATATCAGCTAGGAATGAGAACATTGTCTTGGTGAATGGGATTCAGCCCATTGATGGATAAGTAAAAAATATTGATAAAACTCATCATTTTTAAAAATATATAATAATTGGTGATTTTTTAGTTCATAATTTCATCATATATAGTGGGGATAACACTTCAATTAAGCCCAAGTGTATAGCGAATAAACTAGGCCTCCAAAATAAGCTAATGGCTAAAGGGGTTTATAATTGGATGAATCACCAGCAAAGATCTTAGAAGTGGTCAAGGATTTGAATCTGATTTTACATGGTTTTCCCACCTTTTCTATTCCTCATGATGTGTTTATGGTAGATTTACCTCCATACTTTTCCCTTTTCTTGTCAAGAGAGTTTATAGCTAAGATAGGTGGATACTTGGCAGCCAATTAGTCCTATATGGTTTTTTGGACAAAGTATGGTACTAAGGTGAAGATTGAATCAGATCCTATCCATCATAATCACCTATAGCCTTACATGATTAAAGTGTAAAATGTCAATTATTCCATTATTAATGAGGGGGAACTTCACATAGTTCAATCTCTAATATCTTCTCTTGAAGGAGTTTTTGATTTGTACTTAGATGAATGGGGAGATGAACATTATAAACATGATCCTTAAAAATTCATGGAGGAAGCTTATATTGGAGTCTATTATATGAATGAATAGGAATATTTCATGCCAAATTTGATAAATCCAAGTGAATACATGGATGATTTATGGTAGCTTTTCTTTGATGGATCAAGAAGCTATATTGGGGCATGTGGTGGAGCTATGTCGATTTCTCCTTCCAAGGAAAGGTATTATTCCACTTTCAAATTTTAGTTATCTTTTACTTGTAATGTGGTATAATACAAGGTCCTAATTTATGGCCTTTATTGGGATAATAAAAGAGGTGTGAAGGAGTTACAAGTGTATGGTGATAGCGAGTTGATTGTTAATCAAGTAAGAGGCCAAACTATGACTAGGAACACTTTGTTCAAGTCCTATAAGCATAGAGTGTGGGATCTTGTGGAGGATTTAAAATATTTCAACATCACATCTATCCCAAGATAAGACAACAAATATGTTAATAGGTTGGTAAAAATTAGAGCTCAATTTGATATTCCAAAGGGGATAGGAGAAGATAGGAACCAACTACATCTCAAGGTGATTGTAAGGCCCTCCATATAAGATAATGTCTCTAATTTTAAAGTTTTTGATAGTGATCAACAAATAGAAATTTTATACAAGATTATTTTGTGTTTTCTTCCAAAAATCAATCCAAACTATAGGAGTAATATGGGGGGAAAATTGTGTAATTGAAGTCAAATAAACTCCCCAAAGGCCTAGTCACACTTGAGAGTATTTTCAATGATGATGACTAGTTTAAGAAAGAAAAGGTAATAATTTATACTAAGAAAGAAAACTATGATAAAGTACAAACATTCAAGGATAAGTTTCTTTCACTTGGGAAGGTATGTACTAGTGAAGAAAAACATGCTTTCACTAAGTTATGTAAAGAGTTTTTTGATGTCTTTGCATGGGATTATAGTGATTTAAAGGGATTTGATCCAAAATTAGATAAAACATACCATAGAGATAGATGAGAATTTTAATCCCATCAAGGAAATAAAAAGGCCAATGAATCCTAATATTGAGCCTCTTATGAATAAATAGATTAATAAGTTGATTGAGTCCAAAATCATCTTTCCTATTAAGCATTTATCTTGGTTAGAAAACTTAGTCCTTATTAAGAAAAAAATAGATAAATCAGGTTTTGTGTTTATTTTATGGACTTGAATAAAGTTTCCTTGAAGGAACATTATCCTCTTCCCTCCATGGAACAAATTTTTCAAGTTGTGACAGGTAGTGAAAGGTTTTCTCTCCTTGATGGGTGTTCTGGGTACAATTGAATTTTGGTGAAAGAAAGTGATAAATATAAGAAAAAATTTAATACTAAATGGGGTACATATTATTATAGGAAAATTAATTTTAGATTGTCTAATGTTGGATATACATTTCAATGTGTAATGGATATGGCTTTTCAAGGACTAATAAATGACATTGTGTTGGTGTATCTTGTTGATGTCACAAATTTTTTTAACGAAGTAAGGGATCACTTGAATCACCTTAGGAAGATTTTTTAGAGATGTAGAGAGTTTGGAATCTCTCTCAACCCAAATAAATGTGTGTTTTTCATCCATGAAATCAAACTTTTACGACACATTATCTCAAAGAAGGGCTTGTCCATAGATCTTGAAAGGGTGAGTGTAATCTTGGCATTGGCTTTACCCAAACACAAGAAATGTTCACAAAGTTTATTTGGAAAAATAAATTTCATAAGGATATTCATCCCTAATTTTTATAATTAATTTAAATAGTATAACATCTATGATAAGGATGAAGTGTTCACTTAGACTAGAAGAAGGAAGGAGAGTTTTGAAGAGATTAAACAAGCCATTGCTCAAGCTCCAACTCTTATAAGTCCTAATTTATCAAATAAATTTAACTTGTATACCTTTGGAAATAATTCCATGCTTATTCATTCTAATGAAGAGAACTTGGAACAACCTATTGCCTTCTTCAGTCAAGGTTTGGAGGGCTATGAGGTAGGATACACCTATGTTGAGAAGCAAGTACTTTTAGTTATTAGAAGTCTAAAGACGTTTAGGCATATGTTATCTAACAAAAAAATTCACATATTGGTACCTCATCCTAGTGTCAAAGACTTCTTTTTTAGTGGATAATTTGAATGATAAAAAAGCTGGTTGGTTCACAAAAGTGATGGATTATAATGTAGAAATCAAGACAACCAAGCTAATGAAAGGAAAAGGGTTATGTGAGCATCTTGCCTCAGATTTGAAGAAATAAAATGGGGTTGTTTTATCACTTCAATATGACCATATGATAGATTCATCTTCATCAATGAGGAGTTAGACACAAGATATGATCCATTTTTTACAAACAGGTGAGTGTCTACAAGGCCTTGATAGATCTAGAAGAAGGTATTTTAGATTACAATCCATTCCTTATACACTTATTGATGGGGTGATATTTATAAAGGACTTCTCAGGTGTGTTAAATCAGATCAAGTTGAGAAAATATTGTTTGTGTTTCATGATGGACCAACTAGAGGCACTTTTCTCCAAGAACCATAACTACTATGATTACGAGAGCTCCATAATTTTGGCATAGTTTGTTCAAAGACACCCATGATTTGGTAAGGAAGTGTAAAAAGTGTGACCTCTTTGATGGTAAATAAAATATTTTTTCCTTACCGCTTCATACAATTCAATTTGATAATCCATTTATGAAATGGGGTTTGGATTTCATAGGCATAATCAATCCACCTTCTTATGCTAGTCACAAGTGGGTATTAACTACTACAAATTACTTTACAAGGTGGGTAGGGGTTTTTGATATAAAGGAAGCAAATGAAAGTTTAGTTGTAGACTTTTATGAAGGCATAGTGACAAGGTTTGGAGGTTTTTCAACAACAATTTTAGATAATGCCTTAGCTTTCCTTAGGATGAAGATAAGTGAATGGGCCTTGAAATATGTCATATATATTAGTAACTCCTCCAAATATTATCTAAAATGGAATGAATTAGCTAAGTCTACCAATAAGAATATATTTAGGATCAGAAAGAGAATAATGGAGGAGAACCAAAGGACTTGGCATTCCAAGTTGAAGACAAATCGTTGGGGTGATAGGATCACCCTAAAAAGAGTAATTAAAAACTCACCATACAAAATTGTTTATGGTATATAAGATAGAATACCTATTTCACTTGAGTTACTAGCTTTGGATCTTAGTTATTAGCTAAAAATGATGGAAAATAAAAGCATGGAAGTCAGGTTGTGTGATTTGATAGAGCTTGATGAGATAAGAAGTCAAGATATGCAAACCATGAGATCTCAATAAGATCAGACAAAGAGATACTTTGAAAAAAATGTCATGCTAAGGAGTTTAAAATAGGGATACATTATCCTAAAGTGAGATGAAGATAGGGATAAGCTTGGAAGACACACAAAGTTTTATGCTTTATGGAGTGGCCCTTATGTTATCACCCAATGCAAGCAACACAATGCCTTCCAACTCTCAAAGTCGTATGGAGAGGAGATTCATAGCCCAATAAATGGGATATATCTCAAGTAGTTTTTACTAAGATTCTCCTCTCTCTTTTTACATATTTTATGTTTCCCTTTGTTTTCCCTAAGTGCTTATGCACATGAGTGAGTTAGTTTGGTGTGTCGCTTTGTATTTTTCTGGTTTGGTGTGTTGTGTTTGTCTTGGTGTGTTTTAGGCTATTCCTTACTTTTTGTTTTTAATAATCCATTGACTCCATTGAACCTTGATAGGATAAAGCTATTGGTCATTAATATAGTAGGCATACTACCCTTGTGAGTCATCATCTTATTGACTGAGTTTGACTTTAAGGTCAAATTTGGACATTTATAGGTAAATAAATGTTTTTATAAATGATATAAGGGTCTAGATCTATTGTCATTGGGTTATTTTATGTCAATTGATGTTATTCAATGCAATTTTAGCCTTGGTCTTAGTTACATTAGTCAAATTATCAATTTGGAGTCATTTTGTGTGCTTTCAAGGGTCATCAATACAAATGACACATTTTATAAGGTGCCTAAATGTCATATTGTCTTTTGGAAAATCAAAGAGGTCAGATTCCATGTTAGTTATGTTAAAAACATTATAATATGGTAGGTTCCTTAATTAAAATTATAAAAATAATTAAAAAAGAGAGTAAATGGCACTTGTACATCCTTCTTGGGATGTGTTCCACATGGAAAAAGATCTTAGAAGAAATTTACATATTCCCCACATTTATATCTATGCCTAAATTTATGTGGAAGTGCCATTTTATAGCAAAATCATTTTACTCATTTTTAGGTTTCATATAAACACTAAAGTGACCTCCAAGGTTTTACTTACTATCGATAACACATGCAATTTTAGGGAAAATTATTTTGGGATGTTATTTTAAGCTAAAATACCTTAATTTTCATATAATTAACCCCATAAATTATTATTTATGCTTTATGAACCATCGTTAACAAGTTCGCATTGTTCTTTTACTAGCTATTTCATGCAACCTATAGGTTTTTCTCCATTTTTGCCAAGTCCATATGAAATAATTGGTGATGTTGGATCTAGAAGATGTTTTACTCATTATAAAATGGTGTCCATTATTGTTTTAAAGTTTCATAATGTTTGGATTAGTAATTTGGTTCATGTGACCACCTCCTTTCATGTTTGGATTTCACCAAGTTACTTCTTGTCTCCAAATCTTGCACCTTAGAAGAGGTCTATTCAGTCCTCCTTCAGATTTGGGCAATATTGGGAAATTTCTAAGCCTATGGGTGTGCCTATAAGTAAATTTAAACCTATAGGATGAAAGGGATAGCTCCATATAATAGCTTTTTATGTAATAAAACTGTTGAACCAACTTGTATGAATGGAAAAAGTCAAAAGTTTGCATAAATGAAAAGCCTAGTCTAAAATGGTCATACACCAAGAATTAGGATCCACATGTATGCCCTATACTCATCCAAAATATAGTATAATATATTCTATACCTTAATCTCTATAATATTCCAACATAAGTAATTCAATGTAGAGACAAAGTTGAATGAGATTAAACAAGGTAAATGAATGAACCAACAACTTGTATATTATAAAAAAGGGTTACACATGCAAGGTGTCATATAAATTAAAATGTATTCTACATGCCCTGTTGGATTTTATCTTTACTCAAAATCATGGAGGATAAAGGAGAGAATGATAAACCATCACATGCTATCACTCTGTATCTCTTACACACCCAAGAAAATATACAAAATATAAAAAGGGGATAGACTAATGTTTCTTTGCTCAAAGGCAAGAAAATTACAAAAAAAAAATAGTAGGGCTTCATCATACTATCTTTGGATTATTTAAAAAGAGAGAAAGGATCATACTTATATCAAGAAAAGGGAGATAGGAGAGAGCTCTTAGGTGCCAAAATAGAAGCCTCCAAAATGGTTTGCCATCACCATCCTAGTGAAACCAGTTTTAGTTGCTCTCTCATTTAACTGGAGTTTGTCCTTTTCTTTGATTCACCATCTTAAAATGACCAAGATCATTGTAAAACCAATGGTGGGATGACCCTCTATAATAAATGGCTTGGATCACTACTAAAAACCTTAGAATCTTCTTGAAATATCCCATATATTGCACTTAACATTTGTTTTTTCCCTTCTCCAGTCAGGCTCTTACTTATTTATCTTTTGATAATATCTTTATGTTATGTCCTTTACCTTTTAATGAATGTCATTACCATTGTATTTTATCATTATACTTTAAAGTATTCATGTAATTATCATTGGCTTTGCTATGGGCTCTTTTTATTAATAACTTTACGAATGTATTTTGCCATTGTCTATGTGATTCCTATGGGCACCTTTTACTAAGGCAAATGTCAACCTAGTAACTAGTCCATGTCATTTCTATGTGTTCCTGATCCAATGTCATTACCATTAGTTATTTTAAACTAGTACTTCATATTAGGCTCTAGGATTGCTTTAACTTTCTTTCTTTAGGCTTTCCATTTCTCATGACTTATGAAACTTCATAAGTGAAGTCTTTAAAAAATCCTGATTTGCACTACAGACCCATTCAAGTTTTATAAATGGATTTACTTACAAAAAATATAATTTAAGCATGTTGGGAAACCTAATTTACACTATAAAGGTTGCTTTATCTTTTGATTTTTTTGATTTCTTCTAATTATAAAAGTTGTTTGTTCTTCATAACCTTTTGCCCTAAAACTAGATCTTAACCATTTAAAAGTTAAGGAAAAGTTGCTTTTATGTAGGTTCAGGTGTTGTCTCATCAATAATTGGTATTTTCCAACACTCACAAAGAAAATTAGGTTTTCAGAATAACATTACTTGTAATATTTATAAGTAATAAGTAAGAACACTTGACAAACCCAAAAGGGTCCATGGCCAGTTCCAATGCAAGTCAGGTTTTGAAAAGTACTTTAATTGCCAACTTTCATGAGTAAAAGCTAAAGAGAAACTTTATAAGGGTTAGAGAAGTTCAATTTAGGTTTATGGGATTACTTGGCTTATGATATTTCATGATTTGGAGTCATTCACAAACCTAGAAGTTTAAGGAATAAGCAATCGGGTTTTTGAGATGTTTTTACTTCAAAGCTTTTTGAGTAAGTATTTTAGAAGAGCTTGATTTGGTCTTAGATGCTTCTTAAGGCAACTATTTTTGTATGGAGGGTACTCAAGAATTCTATAGGGTCATTTATAATTTATCCAAAGGGTATGTGCCCTTGTAGGGGCCACTTCAAATATGAAATGAACATTTACAAAACTTCTAAAGAGTATGTTTGAAGGTAGAATGGACCTTGTGGAGGGCTTTTCATCAGCATGAGGACCAATACAAAAGTTCTAAATGAAAACCTTTTTCTTGAAATTACCTTATGGAGGCTAGTAAGTTGAAGCAAATGGGAAAAGACAAGAATCCCGAAGGACACTTTCCCTTTGGGATAAGTCCAAAGGAATTCCTTCAGACATTTTGTCTAAAGGAAAATTGAAGAAGGCAAGCCAATGTCAAATTCTTTTAAGAATTTTGTCTAAAGAAATTTGATGATCACAGAAAGCTCAAAGGCTTACAATACAAATAAGCAAGACAAAATAGGAGAAACTAAGGCAAAGGAGAATTTGAAGGAAAGAGACAAAACATAGGTGATTACAAAGTAGAAAAGACAAAACTTAGAATAGTTCTAACTATTGACAAAGACAAAGGGCATAATCAATGACCGCTTAGACTAAGACAAGTGGCATAT
Source organism: Torreya grandis (assembly GCA_037957365.1). Taxonomy (NCBI): domain Eukaryota; kingdom Viridiplantae; phylum Streptophyta; class Pinopsida; order Cupressales; family Taxaceae; genus Torreya; species Torreya grandis. The sequence continues at coordinate 1,643,160 of JARHVA010003427.1, forward strand.
AAAACTTATTAGAAGAATTTAATACATTTATGTATAATATATCTATCAAAAACTAATAAATCGATTAGTTTTTGAATAATAGAGGAGAGCAGCTTGTGTTTTCATGCTTCACCATTAATGCATAGCTAGTTGTGCCTATCATTGAAGAGAGCATGGTCTAGACACAAAAACTTGGGGATGGCTTTGTCAATTGGTAGAAGGAGTATCCCATGCTTTTGTAGTCCTAGGATAGAAAGGGTCTTGGCTTGGACATATACAACATGGCTCTCCCATACGTAGTTTAAAGAATATGATAGTAACATGGTATCTTGTCTGAGAAGCATTTGACTCTAGTATGGGTCACCTTTCCTTATTCTATTAGCATGTTGCTCTATATAATTATAACTTCTCATTTCGAGAAGGAATCTCTTAGCTTTTATGGTGAAGCCCCGTAGGAATTTACCTTGAATTAAGACAACATTTTCACCTCATTTGAGTTTGCACTTTTGCATATGTCTATGGTTTTGTCTTGTGTTAAGTCATTTTCTTTCATGCTTTCATAAAATTATTCTAGCATGTCTAGTGTATTGTGAGTTCTTCTTTTATAGGTCAACAATAAGTGTCGATAACAGAGTATATGTTCTTGTGAATAGGCTACCATAGTGTGTCTTAGAACACCTGTAGTAGTTCTTCCTCCCTATATCTCCATAGGATCACCTATTGAAACACTGATGTAGAAGAGATTCTCATGTCAAATGAAGTATTTATCAGCTTGTTCTTGGTGTAAAGTGTATGTCAAAGTTGAGTAGACCAACCATTTTTGTGCATCACCACTTTAGTTTAGGTTTCAATTTTAGTATTTCTCTCCCTTTTCATCCCCCCCATTATTAATAATAGGAAATCTAGGGCCTCAAGATACATCAAATGGGAGCTAGCCCCTAATCTATAAACTCATCCCTCATGTTTTCCACCCATATCAAGAGGGATGCCTCCATTGTGTTTCATGGATGAAGAGGGTTGAGCCTCCCTTTAGAGGGTGAAATCCATTGCATCAATAGTTTTTGGCACACCCATTGGGACTAGTTTTTTGTCTAAAGAGTTGAATAATTTTTATGTGTTATTCAACCAAACAACCTTTGGAGGATTTTCATTAACGCCAATGGTGACTATGAGTTGAATCAACTAGTTAAGTAGTCTTGGTTCCATCAAGAAATAACTTTGGTATGTATAATCCCATTATTGAGTAGTACGGGCCTTGTGTTCCTTCATATAGTTTTGATCAAGCTCAAGTTGTTCATGGAATCACCTTAAGTATATCTCTTAGTTTCCCTTCACCTAGTGTAAGGGAGATAATGTTGGAGTTTGATAAGAAAGTGATGGAGATAGATAGATTGGATGAGTAAAATAGATATTAGCAAGAGCTTATGTACAAAGAGGAGTGTTTGTTTAAGAAAACTCAGTCCTTGAAATCCATGAAGGAAGAACTAGAAAAATGGAAGATTCCATTCATTTAAGGCAATCGGCCTTGTGTGCATTCTCCCATTCTAAAGCATCCCCCTCCTATTATAAAGAAAGTCCCCTCTTGTTCACCAAATCCTTTCTACCAAATAACACTTACTCACTTTAGCTCATCTAATACATTAACCACTCCTGCTCTTAATCGCTTACACCTATATTTTCAACACCAAAGGGCATTAGAGAAGCCTCCCATGGAAATTAACCTTCTCAATTCCTTGGATTGTGAATCCTCATTTGAAGGGAATCATCTTATGACTTTTGAATAATAACACGTCTCTTTTTAAGAAACACTTCTTGTGCATCAATAGTCTCTTCCTAGTCTTCCTCAACCTCCTCAAGTCTTTCAACATGATTTTAATATTCCAATTTGGAGGAGGGAATACCATGAACTAGATCAAGGCCTTATAAATGATGAATTTGTTACCCATTCTCAAGAGAAGATTTTCAGCCCCAAGGTCATGAGTTGGAAGGCAATAATGGAATCATGGGGCACGAAGGAGCAGAAGAAGGTTTTGATTGAAACCTTAAAGAAGGTAAAGTTTTTCCTACTCATGGTGATCCTCATGATCTCCAATAAAGGCTCTTCCAAGAGTATATAGATAGAAAAATTATAGAGTTAGAGTCTAGAATGAGGTTCCTCATCCAAAGTATGATGGATGGTTTAGACTAAAAAGTAGATTCCATGTCTGAACACACCCCATATACACTCTTTCAAGAGAGATATCAAGCCACATCTGATGTAGATGAAGTGTTGGCCAAATATAAGGAAGAGAATCATTTGATTCTAGGTCAAGTATTGCCTCCTCTTCCACATGAGTTTATCCATCAACCCTCCACTCCATTCCTTCTCAAGGAGGAACCTATTTTAAAAGAGGAAAGTGAAGAAGAGAGGATCCAATATGTAGCTACCTAAGAGGCTATCATGAGTGAAAATGAGGATGAGATCATCATGGATGGTCCCTTTGAAGACATCATCAATAATGGAGAAGACATAGGTCATACATACATGCAAATGTTCTATAAATATGAAGAAGAGGTTGACAAGATGTATTTGTCAATATTGGATGATGAGGAATGTAAGCATGGTGATCTCTCTCCTCCCTTATTTGATGAACTTACTTGATACTTTGATGATGAGAATAACCATGCCATAGGACTCAAGTTAGAGGAGGATCAAGAGCATGTTTTTGAACAACTAGAGACTCTTGTTTTTTAGAAAGAAAAGAAGAGGCCTATCTATCTTGATGAAAGATAAGAAGAAGAGAGCCTTAAGTAAGAAGGTGATTTTCCTATGGGATGATAAAATAGTTTATGATCTCATTTAAGCCATCACAATAGTCACGCTTCTTCAAGAAAGCCATGGTGAAGTAGAATATTAGTTTGATAGGATCTTCAATGAGGCAGAAGGGAATAAGTCAATCCATGATGTATATCAAGGTGGTTATGTGCTAGATGAGCCCTATGGTGATGAGATAGTAGCCATTAACTTCTTGGTGAGATACATTAGCATGAAGGGCCAGCATGAGGTAAGCTTCTAAAAGAAATATGAATACATATATGTTATAAGTATGTTTGACCCTTATTTATTTGGATAAAAGCCAATCAAGGTGGTAGGCAAAAAGAGTAAGTCACCAAGTCTCCATTCCATTTAGCCAATTTTTTATTACCATAAGTTTTCTTATTGTGAAAGAGACTTAAGAAGTTTTCCATTTGATCTAGGAGGGAGGCAAATGTATCTATTTAGTTTTACATATTAGTTTTATTTTAGTTGTGTGTCTTTCATTTCCCCTGAGTGCTATTACACATGTGTATGTAGTTTTATAGCATTTTTTTTTGTGTGTTTTCCTTTGTGTTTGAGGTAAAATATTTGTTGGTTACAAGGTTGTTACCAAATTTTCAAGTTGTATCCTCACTCCATGCCCAATGATCTTTTAGGCCACCAATCTTCCCAAGCATAATAGGCATTCTTTCCTTGTGAGTTACCAATTTATTGACCATTTTGTGAATCATGCATGCCTAAATGGGTACCCCCCATTTCTTTTCCTTTCCTTGTTATTCATGACCTTTTACACTAAAATGTGTTATTAACCCTTTAAAATTTAATAAAAAGTTGCTTTTGTGTAGGTGCAAGTGTTGTCTCATCAAGCATTGGTCTTTTCTAGCACTCACAGAGCAAATCAAGGTTCTTAGAATAGCATTACTTATAGGTTTTACAAGTAATAAGTAGGAGCAATTGACAAACCCAAAAGGGATTATGGCCAGTTCCAGTGAAAGTTGGGTTTTGCAAAGTAATTTGCTTGCTAATTTTCATGAGTAAAAGCTAAAGAGAAACCTGATAAGGGTTAGAGCAGTTCAATTTGGGTTTGTGGGATTACTTGGCTTATGATCTTTCATGAGTTAGATTAATTCACAAACCCAAAATGGTAAGGAAGAAGCAATCTAGTTTTTGAGACATCTTTACTTCAAAGCTTTTTGAGCAAGTCTTTTAAAAGAGCTCGATTTGGTCTTAGATGCTTCTTAAGGAAAATGTTTTTCTGTAGAGGGCACCTGGGCATTCAGTAGGGTCATTTTTTATTTTGATGAAGGGTATGTGACCTTATGAATGGCAATTAAAAGATGAAATGAACCTTTAAAAAACTTTGGAAGGGTATGTTTGAAGGTACAATGGACCTTTTGGAGGGCTTTTCATTAGCGTGAGGACCAATACAAAAGTTTTGAAGGGCAACCTTTGGCTTAAAATACCCTTATGGAGGGAAATTGATTAAAGCAAAGGGGCAAAGACAAGAAGCCTAAAAGAAACTTGCCCTTCAGGAGAAGTGAAAAGTAGAAGGAATTTTCCTTCATAAAAATGTCTGAAGGGAAATTAAATAAGGCAAGCCAAGGTCAAATTCCTTCAGACAAAATATCTAAAGGAATTCCTTCAGACATTTTGTCCAAAGAAATTTGATGGTCATAGAAAGATTGAATGCTGACAATGCAAAGAAGTAAGACAAAATAGAAGAAACTAAGGCAAAGGAAAAGTCTAAGGAAAGAGACAAAACATGGGTAAAGATAAAGTAAAAAAGATAAAACTTAGAACAATTTTAGCTATTGAAAAAGACAAACAACAAAATCAATGACCCCTTAGACTAAGACAAGTGGCATAGAAAACATAGCAAAAGGACTTAATACATTTAGGTATAATATATCTACCAAAAAAAATAGATGGGTTTTTGAATTATAGAGGAGTGCAACTTATGTTTTCATGCTTCACCATTAATGCATTGCCAATTGTGTCCAGCATTGAAGAGAGCATGGTCTAGCCATAACAACTTGGGGATGGTTTTGTTAGTTGCTAAAAGGAGTATGCTATGATTTTTCAAGTCCAGGATAACAAGGGTGGTGGCTTGGGTATCTACAACATGGATCTCCCATACATATTTTGAAGAATATAGTAGCAACATGGTCTCTTGTCTTAGAAGTGTTTGACTCTAGCATGGGTCTCATTTCCTTGTTTTGTTAGCATCTTGCTCTATATAATTATAACTTCTCTTTTTGAGAAGGAATCTCTCAGCTTTTATTATGAATCCCTATATAAATTTACCTTGAATCAAGATAACATTTTTACCTCCATTTGAGTTTGCACTTTTGCATATGTCCATGGTTTTGTCTTGTGTTAAGTCATTTTCTTTCATGCTTTCACAAACTGATTCCAACATGTCTAGTATATTGTGAGTTCTTATTTTGTAGGTCAGTAAGAAGTGTCCACAGTAGAGTATAGGCACAAGTGAATAGGCTACCATAGTGTGTCTTAGAACACCTTTGGTAGTTCTTCCTCCTTATATCTCCATAAGACCCCTTATTGAAACATTGATGCAAAAGAGTTTCTTGTGTCAAATGAAGTGTATATAAGCTTTTTCTTGGTGTAAAGTATATGTCAAATTTGAGTAGACCAACCATTTTAGTGTGTCACTACTTTAGTTTAGGTTCTAATTTTAGTATTTTTCTCCCTTTTCATCCCCTCCCATTATTAGTAGTAAGAAATCTAGGGCCTCATGGTGCATCAAAGGGGAGATATCCCCTAATCTAGAGATTCATCCCTCATGTTTTCCACCCACAACAAGAGGGATGTCTCCATTTTGTCATGTGGATGAAGAGAGCTAAGCCTCCTTTCAGAGGGTATAATCCATCATGTCAATAGTAACCTTCGAGAAAATGGTCAAAAGTGACCCTTTAAGAAAAATCTTGAAGGGAACTTGGGCAAAATGTCCCTTCAAATAAAATATGAATGGGAATTCAAGAAAGACCAAGGCAAAAGTGCCATTCAAAAAAATCTGAAGGGACACTTGGAGGAAAGTACAAGGTGAAGTGCCCTTTGGAAAAGTTTTGAAGGGATGCTTAGATGAAAAAGTACCCTTCAAAACTTCTCTAAAGGGTCACTTAGAAAGTGACAAAAAGTTCCCTTTGGAAAATATATGAAGGGCACTAGGGGAAAAGTAAGGTAAGAAAGTACCTTTGGAAAATTCTAAAGGGTACTTTGAAGGGAAGCGGCCCTTTAGAAAATTTTTGGAGGGCACTTTGGGGCAAAACAAAACAAGAAAGGCTAAGGCAAAATCCCCAAGGAAAATAACATCCTCAAGGAAAAAACCAAGGGGAAAGGTAAAGAACAAGGGAGAAGAGCCTGAACTAGTAGAGGCCAAAGGGAAAAGACAAACAACAAAGTAAGTGACCAAACATAGAAAATGAGTAAGGGAGAAATGAAACTATCCAAAGGGAAAACACAAATTATTCATGTAAAAATAGTCAACATTCTAGTGATTTATAGGGGAGACATGTCTGCTATGTTATAAGACCAACTACCTAAATCCTTCCATTGGGCATGGAGTCATGTAAGTCAAATAAGAGTTAAAACATAATCCATGGTGGAACACATAACTTGGAGAGACACATGCATAGCTAAGAAAAGGAAACAAAACACTTGAAAGGGAAACACTTGTGCTGTAAAGCACTTAGGGAAAAAACACAACAAAGGAAACACACCAAAATAAGGTATATACAAGACATGGCTAGTAAGGGTCAAAAGAAAGACTTCAAATGGATCCCATTCACTAGAATAGGTAACTCTTCTCCATCCATCTTTGATATCTACAAGGACTTTCTTTGCATGCACTTGTTGATGATGTAAAGACCACTCCAAAAAGTATCAAACTTTATATACTTTCCTAGTTTTCCTCTCTCTTCATACCATTTCAAGATTCAGTCACCTTATTTGAACACTCTTTCCCTTGTCCTTTTATCAAAGGATTTCTTCATGAGAATTTGATGGTGTTCCAAATCTTTGTGTGCATCATCTCTTGCCTCCTGTATCTAGATTAATTCTATCAATCTGACCTCCATGGGAGTGATTTCAAGTAATTATAGTAATTGTGCAAGTTCCAAGGTAGGGAGATCTTGTGATATGGATAGTATATCTTCTCTCCTATAGACGAGCATAAAGAGAGATTTACCAATTAACTTATTGGGAGTGATTTTGTCTACCCATAAGGCTATCTTCAGCTTGTTATGCCATTTTCTTTTATTAGTTTCCAACATCCTCTTGATTATCTTGATGAGTTTCTTGTTTGTAGACTCAGCCAATTCATTATTGAGGGTACTAGTTGGATGAGGTACTCAAATGAACTCCACTCTTTTCTACCCAATCAAAAGTTTTATCACTTATGAAGGCAAGTGCATTATCTAAGATGATGACATGGGGAACCCCAAACCTTGTTACAATGTTGTCATAGAATTCTAAGAGAGCATTTTCATTTGCTTCCTTTAAAGCAACAACCTCTACTCATCTTGTGAAGTAGTCTCTAGAAGTCAATATCCACTTGTGTCTAACACTTGATAGAGGATTGATCATGCCAATGAAGTCAAGGCCCCGTTACATGAAATGTTGGTCTACTTGGATAGGATTCAATGGAAGAGTAGTAAGCTTTTGTTTTCAAACAAAGAAAGCACATTAAGTACAAAACTTAGCCTAATGATAACAATCCTTAAAATTACTAGGCCAATAGTAACCATTTCTCATTATTTTTTTAGCTATTGTTCTAGGAGAGAAGTGACCACCATCTACACCATTATGGAACTTTTCTAATAGCATATCAAATTGGTTATTATGAATGCATCTTAGGAACACATTGTTCACATCCTTCTTAAATATAATTCCATCCACAAGATAATAAGGAATAGCTTTCATCCTAAAATACCTTCTTCGATGTTTTTTCAAGCCATTGGGACGATCACCATTTTGAATAAAACTAGTGATGTCTTGCATCCAACTTTGATTATGTATTTGATGAGTTGGCTAGTCTTAAACTTGATTTACCAAAGTTTGCTCTTTTGGCACTTGAAATTCAAATGCCATGTGCTCACACAAACCTCTTCCTCTTATAAATCTGGTTACCTTGATGTCAATGCCATATTCCATCACTTTTGTGATCCATCTAGCTCAATTCTCATTAGGATCCTTGCTTATGAGAAACTTATTAGTGGTAAGATGGGAAACCATGACATTAATCTTGTTGTTGGACACCATATGACTAAGATTTTTCAATCCTCTAATGATGGTTAAATATTTCTTCTCAACAAAATAATATCTCACTTCATAGTCCTCTAAGCCTTGGCTAAAGAAAGTAATTGGTTGATGAACATTTTCATCATTCTTTTGCATGAGAAAAGCTGAAAGTGTGTCAAGGTTAGTAAAAGTATAAAGTATGAAATATTTTTAAAAATTTGGATTTAAGAGAGTGGGAGATGCTAAAATTTCTTTCTTGATTACCTCAATGATACTCTTACCTTCCTTTGTCCAAGTAAAAACTTGGTTATTTTTTAGCGTGGCTATGATAGGATTTACCAAAGTTGCAAAGTTTGGGATAAACCTCCTTACAAAGTTTATTTTCCCCAAGAAGCTTACAACCCATTCTTGTGTTGAGGTAAGTAAAAACCTATAATAGCTTCAATCCTTTTAGGGTCAATAGATAAGCCTTCTTTTGAAACAACATGACCCAAAATCTTACCTTTATGGATAACAAAGATGTACTTCTTTGGATTGAGGGATATGCCATAATCCATAAACTTCTCAAACACTTACCTTAGATCTCCCATATGATCAAAAACATCCTTTGAAAAAATGGTTATATCATCAAGGTAAATAAGCAAAAAATTATTGATCAAACCTTTGAAAGCCATGTCCATTACCCTTTGAGATGTATCTCCAGCATTGGATAAACCAAATGGCATCTTCTTGTCGACAAAGTTCCCCCATTTTGTGGTGAATGTTATCTTGAATTGATCATTTTCATTTACTAATATTTGATTATAACCTAAATAACCATCAAGAAGTGAGAAACATTGAGAACCTGAAATAACTTTAAAAGTTTGTTCCATGGAAGGGAATGATCATGATCCTTAAGAGACACTTTATTTAAATCATGAAAATCCACACAAAATTTTATTTTTCCATTCTTATTTCTAATTGGCACAAGGTTGGCTACCCAAGTTGAGTGCTTGATAGGAAAGATAATAATAGACTCAATCAGTTTGGTCAACTCTTTCTTCATGATTTCTTCCACCTGAGGATTGATAGGCCTTTTCTTTTGTCTTACCAGTTTAGCTCCATGTTCCAACTCAATGGTGTGATGAGATAGAAGTGGATAAAATGATTTCAATTCCATTTACTCCCACATAAATATGTCATGAAACTCTTTGCATAATTTAATAAAAACTTGCCTTTCTAGCTAAGAACAAACCTTGCCAATCTTCAAAAGTTTGTCCTTGAAAATTAGAACTCTTTCATAGTTCTCTTCTTTTGTTGACATGATCATTCTTTGATTCTTAATTTGATCATCTTCATTGAATACACTCTCTAAGGTAATCAATGCCTTGGGTATTTTATTTGGCTTTATCAATATAATTCATTCTTCATAATAATCATGCAACTCCCTTTGATTTCTTGAAGAGAAGCCTACCTCATTTCGAAAGAAGTGTGGAATATTTTCATCACTTTAAAACACTTGCCATGACACTACATTATTTTAAATGGAATATTTCACAATGATGTTCATATGGGATTGATCCTTCTCTTGTTCAACATCAGCAGTTGAGTCAATATGTGCTCTTATTGTAGCCAATCTATCATCATACTTGTTCAAGTCTCTTAGTATGGGTTGAATGTTGAAGGCATCGGAATATTTAAGTAAATCTCATACCCTATACTTTTAGGAATTGAGCAAGGGGTTATTGGATATATCTTGACTTCTTACTTGATGAATGACTATCTCAATATCTCCATAGACTTTCAAAAGTTTGATTCCTCTCTTCTTTGCCCATTGGAGACCATGAACTAGGCCTTCATATTCTGCCATATTGCAAGTGTAGCTAAAGTGAAACCTATAAGAAGATTAGTAATGATGATGGAGAAAATAACATGACATCAGATCCTACACCTGCTTTTCTCATTGAGCCATCAAAGAACATTTCCCACATGCCATCAAGTTCATGATCTTCATTGGTGAGTGAAGGAATTGGGATATTCTCCTCATGCATGTAATAAAATCCAAAATTAGTCTCTTTAATGAAAGTGTAAGAATAAATGCCATGCATTTTAGTGTTGTAATTGTCAACATAGAGGTCAAAAATACCTTCAAGAGGAGAAGATGTTTCACCATCCATGACTATTTCTTTCACTTTGTTGATTAGATAATTTTGATTTGTCATTTTCTCCAAGTATGGCTCAATGTAGAACCTTGCTAAGGGATAAGTCCTTATGGTTACCTTGGTTCCATAGTTTGTCTTGAAAGATAGAAAGGATCAATTAGTAGAAAGGCATCCTCTTATCTTGGCTATAAAGTCCCTTGACAAGCATATAGAAAATTATGCTATAAGGTCCACCACCATAATATCTCACATGATAGGGAATCTTGAGTAGCCATGTAAAAACACTTTCAGACCTTTGACCAATCTTACCATCATGGTTGGAGTTCCATCTAGCTATAACATGCCTTTACTATGTGGCTTATAGTCTAAACCTAGCATATTATCTACTACTTTAGGCATAACAATAGTGCTTGTTCCACTATCCATAATACAATTGTGGAATAACTTATCTCCCACAATGAGTGTGAGGTAGAAGGGTGGAGGCTTTTCATCTTTAGTAGAAGGCTCTAAAAGATTATTTCAATAATTTTTGAGAGACATGCTATGATTCTTTGAAGATTGAGGAGCCACATGTATTCTTGTTAATTGATCTTGCAAATGCTCCTTTTGACCAGGCATATGTAGATCCTTCCAAAGGGATATGCTTGTCGTAGTGATCTTCAATGAGTCCATAATATTTAGAGATTGAGCATTTACTTTTTCTTACATTTTAGATGGTAAGGAAGGAGTTGTATCTTACTATGTTGAAATCTTGGTAGCTACATTTACATTCTCATTTTGTTAAGGAACATGACTTGTAGAAGGTGTAGCACTTTGACTGACACTTTTTGGCCTTAAAGAGGCATCATTTGGAGCTACTCATGTCTCCTAGCCTTTTCCCAATGCTCTCTTCTTAGCCCTTAAATTGGATAAAATTGGCATGCCTTAAGTTAACACAAAATCATCTTTTACTTGAAAATATATCATTCCCACACTTAGGATGATGCCTTCTCCATGACTATCCATTTTGCTGGGACATGTTTCTTCTACTATCATGTAAGGAGTAGCTTCCTCTTATCTAGTCAAAGCATAACTAGTTTCTCCATCATCATGTATAAACTAACCTTGAGGCTTCCCCCATTAGTCCACATGATCTTCTCCTTGCACTATATTTGCATGAACTAGAATAATAGCCTTTACGGGAGGAGTAGAATTTGGATTATATGCATTGGGATACCTAATGTAACCTTATTGATTATGTCCTCTCCCTTGATAATTATATTGGGATGGAGATCTATATCCTTGTTGAGGATAGTATTATGCATTAAGACGAGCACGTACTTGATATTGAGCTTGCTTGAGCTGAGCTCTCAATGATCTAATTTCTTCATCCTTGTCCAAAACATTATGCACCTTCTTAGGAAAGGGTCTTATATTCACATTGGCATTCAGAAATTATAACATGCTTGGAGATTCAACTAAATTATGGGGAAACAAAGGCATGAAAACTCTTGGAGGAACTCTTCCATCTTGAATTAAGCTATTCTCAGCATTAATTGCTAGTTCATATGTACCTAGAAAAGTGAATCCTCCCATTGAATGCAACATAATTGTAACATCAGTACCAATCCCTTTAAGGTATGTTGGGAAAACAAAGCTAGGAGGAGGTCTCATGATTAGTGGCACCCTATACCAGGTTCTTTGAAATCTCTCATGGATTCATTTGGACCTCTTCTTATTACATTAAGCTAATGTATTAGGGAAGCATGATCACTCTTATTTTCAAATATTGTCACCAATAGGTCTCCAAAGCCATCCCAACTTGTAACGAAACCCCCTTCCAATGTTCTATACCAATCAAGTGCTTTGCATTTTAAAGACATAACATGGAAGAAGAAGTCTATATTAAACAACTTGAATCTTTTTAGCAGATCGATGAAGAAGACTATGTGTGTAAATTAAAGAAAGTTCTATATGGTCTAAAACAGGCACTTAGAGGATGGTATTCAAGGATGGATCAATATTTTCAACACTAAGGATTTATCAAAGGATGTGTAGATAGTAACTAGTATGTTAAGTCTAAAAATGGGCATATGTTGATCATAGTTTTCTATGTTGATGACATCATTTATGGTGCAAACAATAATATGTGTAAAGAATATGAAAATCAAATGCAAAAGGAGTTTTAAATGTTCATGCTGGGATAAATTTCATTTTTTCTTGGTCCACAAGTTAGATAATCTAAAGAAGGGATATTAATATCCCAAACCATGTATACAAAGGAAATGTTCAAGAAATTTACTATGGAGGATAGTAGACTAGTTAACACTCCCATGATAACTGGATACAAGTTGAGTAAAGAAGATGAGTCCCCTAATGTGAATAATACTATGTACAAATCAATGATAGGTAGTCTATTAAACCTAATTACATCAAGACTAGACATCATACAAGCTGTATGCATGGTTGAAATATTTCATGTAACTCCTAAGGAATCACATGTCATTGTGGTGAAAAGAATCTTTAGATACATCAACAGCAAAATTGACTATGGTCTGTGGTAACCTATAACTAAAAATCTCACTTTGATTGCATATGTGGATGTTGATTGGGTAGTAAGTGTGGATGATAGGAGAAGCACTAGTGATGGTGCATTATTCCTTGAAAATAGAATTGTGTCATTATTGAGAAAAAAATAAGAGTTAGTTACACTTTCTACATCAGAAGCAAAGTATGTAATAGTATCATGTTATGCCCAAGTCTTGTGGATGAAGCAAAATCTTAGAGACATCAAGGTAGGATCCCAAGAACCTATTTCTATCTTTTGTGATTACTCATGTGCCATAAACATATCTATTAATCCAATGATGCATTCAAGAACCAAGCATATATCCATCAAATATCATTTTTTAAACAAAAGGTTGCAGATCAAGAGGTAAAAATTGAGTATGTGCCAACAAAGGACCAAATTGTAGATATATTTACCAAACCTCTTCTCAAGGATCAATTTGAGTATCTAAGATAGGTTGGGAGTAGTGGTTCCCACACCACATCACTAGATTTTATTTATAGGACATGAATCTAGGGGGAGTATTAAAGGAACATTATTAACTCCTAGATTAAGAGGAAAGGCAATTTGGTGAGAAAGCTATAGTCCATTTGCTATTTGATGACAAAGGAGGTGTCAAAGGTGTGTTGGCTCTAGATCATTATGCCTATCTATACAAAATATATAGATTATTGATTGGTCTTTTAAGACCAATGCTATATAAATTACCATTTGTAGAATATTGGAGCTAAAGGAGCTAGATATGAATGTGTTTGCATAGAGTTTAGGAAAATGTGCCATTACCTAAGGGGGAGTTCCTCACAAAGTGTTCTAGACATAAGGTCTAAGGACTAGAACAACCAAGATGCTAATAAAGGAGTATATTATTAGCATATAATGGAAAAGAATCTTTATTATTAATGTCAAAGGGGGAGAAAGAAGAATGATGATGAATTTCCATTAATGACAAAGGGGGAGATCATTGGGCATAGTCATTGAGGTCTAAAGAATTGTCATTGATGTCAAAGGCACCATGTGTTATCATGCATTAATGACAAAGGTGTTCAGTTGAATAGATGTGTCTGTACTTTGAATGAATTTTCTCACATGGTTATCTTGACAAGATATGGCTAAGCACATAGGATGATGGTATCAACATTTTTATGTATGATAACATCTGAAGGAAATGATCACACTATGATAATTAAATTTGTGTATATTCTTTATGGTCTAAGTTCTATGTCATAAGGATGAATAGGCAAAATGTTACAAATGCATAAGGTTTTTCCTTAAATAAAATCATACTAATTTTCTATACATATTTTATTTTTCACATTGGTATTTGTTAGGGGAATTCTTTTAGAAAAATTGTCTCGAAGGAAAGTCTTGAAGGAAATGAGTCCCATGCAAAAAATTTGAAACGTAATTTTGAAAAATGTTGAAGGGTATGTAGACCATTGAAAAATTTCCAAAGGGTATGTGTCCTATACAAAATATCCAAAAGATATGAGTGAAGAATTGAAGGACAATTCAAAATTCCCAAAATGCACTTAGACATTTTTCATTGAAATTGTCCCAAAGGGCACATAGAAAGAAAACCCACAACAATTTTTTTGAAAGATAAGTGTGAAGGAATTTTCTCAAGTGTTGAAGGATCAAGATGTAGTTAAAGTTTGAGCAATTTTATAAAGATATAATAGAGTGAAATATCTCATTAATGTGATGATAAGTGAGATGAAGTCAAACATGTCGAAGGTTAATGACTAGCTTAGTTAAGGATCATGCACCTACAAAGATAGGATGATACATAGGAGCTTAGATAGGAAATATCTAATTAAGTGTAAAGACCTAGATGGAATAGAGTGATCACTATTAGTCACATAACAATCATTTAAGGATTGAGCATATTTTAAAGAGATCAAAGGAGCAAAATCTTTCCTTTGTCACCAAAGAAAGTGAGATGAAGTCAACATGCTGAAGGATAATGACCAAGTCAATGTAAAGAGCATGCATATTTAATGATCCAATGATGCATGGAAGCCAAGAATAATAATATCCAATGGAGCAAGTGGATCAAAAGGTTTAAGGTACTCAAAGTTTAATGGCATAGTGGTAGAGTTAAGTTCAAGCATGTCGTACAAGATCCAATGGATCAAAATAATTCTAAAGACATAGGATGAAATGAGATGATATAAAAAGCTTGACACCTAACTAATGTGTTAAGTAAGGAAAAACATTTGAAGAATAAAAAAAGTGAGGTAGTTACAAAAATTTGGTGAGATGGTTGAAGAAAATCAATAGTCAATTTTTTGAATAACTATGAAATAAAATGATTAATCATCGATTCATTTCTATTATGTGAATTTTGTAAATGAAGTGATAAAGGAGAAATTCATAGAGGCTCAGAGAATGGAAGTTATATAGTCATTTTCTTGGAATGAGAAAATATAAAGAGAAGAAAAGACAAATAGTTAATTTTTTTTAATGAGAGGAGTCAAGTTGTAAGTGCAAAAATATGAGACTCATTTGAGTATGGAGTAATGGTCAAATTGGAGACTATCAGGGTGTCAAATAGATAAATTTAGACATAGAAAAAGGGTGAAGGAAGAGTGAAGGACACACAAAAGTGTGTTGAAGGAGAAATGAACAGTTGCAGATTAGACTTGCAATAAAGAACAGAGACTCAAATTCTTTTATGAATATGATTCATTAACTTATATTGTAATTGAAGTATCTAATTGGTTATTTCATTTAGATTTTATTAGGTTGGTGCTCAAAATAGGGAGTGGGTGATTCTTTATATTTAGTGCTCTTAAATTCAAGGGATTGGTGTCTCCTTAGGATGGGTGTCCTCAAATGTAACTAGTGAGGTTCAATCAGTGAGACAAACTTTGTGAGGCTGGATTAGAATAGTAAAATCTAGCAAAATTCTCATTGTGGGTTTTTCCTTTGGGTTTCCACATATAAATTAGGTGTTATGTGCTGTGCTTATGTGCATGTGATATCTTTCTTTGAATTTCTTAAGTTTATATTTGTTTAACATTCATCTTAAAAATTGTAAGTAATGAAGTTTTTGGGACCTACTAATTCACCCCTCCCCCCTCAGTAGACAGGTGTGTTTAACACTTAGGTATAAAAATGGATTTTAAAAAAGGTTCTCATTGATTTGGTTCCCCCAACATTAAAATTTAAATTGAGGGCTTTAGCTAGGGTTTTAAAACATGAAATTATTAGGGAAAATACCATGAAACCTACAACAAAAAGCCATAAAGAACATTTATTATCACTATTATCCAAAATTAAAGAAAAACATAACTAACTTTTCTCTTGATAAATTGGATGATATTTAAATTCCAAAAATGACCTTAACATTCTAAAATTTCATGTTTAATTTTTAGGGTTTCTCTAGGGTCTGAATTTTCAAAAAAAAATGGGGGTATGTTAGTCCCAATAGTTTATTCCTGAGAAATTCATGTTTTAAAACCCTGGCAAAACCCTCAGTTTAAATTTGAATACTAACAGGAACCAATTGGTGGGAACCTTTTTAAAATCCATTTAAGACCTAAGTATAAATTTCATATTTTAAGCTTAGTCAATTTTTAAAAATCTTTAATAAAGGTCTTGTTACACTGGAAAACATCTTCAATTTAGATGACCACCTAAAAGGTGAAAAGAACATTATAGTCAATAAAAAAGATTGTGAACCCATCATCGAATTAGAAGGCAAGTCTCTCTAAATAGGCAACGTATGAATTATTTTAGAGAAGCCTAATTTGTTTAATTATGTTAGGAGTTTGATGATAAATTTTCTTGGATTTATCATGAATTAAGAGGATTTGATCCAAGTTTAACACAACACACTATAGAACTAGATCCAAAAACAAAACTTGTTAAGGAAAAATAGAGACCCATCAATTCAAAGATTGAACCCTTGATGAAAAATGAGCTCTCTAAGTTGATTGAGGCTAATATAATATTTATATTCAGAAATTTCATCTTGGGTAGCAAATATAATCCATATCAAAGAGAAAAATGGTGAAATCTAGTTGTTCATAGACTTTAGAGACCTGACCAAAGCATCATTGAAAGATCACTATCATCTTCCCCCTATGGAACAAATTCTATAGATAATATTAGGATCTTAGAGATTTTTTTATCTAGATAGTTATTTAGGTTATAACCAAATCTTGGTATCGGAATAAAAACAATTTAAAACCACCTTCACCATCAAATGGGGCATGCATGTATACAAGAAGATGTCATTTGGACTAACAAACAAAGGCACAATTTTTTAGAGTGCCATGGATATGGCATTCAAGGGTATGATAGACGATATAACTTTAGTATACCTAGATGAAATTATAGTCTACTCAAAGTGTGTTGATGCACATATAGACCACTTGAGAAAGATTTTTGAAAGGTGTAAAGAATTTGGGGTTTCCCTTAACCCAAATAAGTGTGTATTTGTAGTGCACAAGGGAAATCTACTAGACATAATGTCAAAATAATATCTTGAAATAGACATTAAATGAGTTAGATCCATAGCTACATTAGCTCTATTGATTCATAAAAAGGACTTACAAATCTTTCTTGGGAATATCAACTTCATGAGAAGATTTGTACCAATTTTTACCTTTTTGGAAAATCCCCTTGCTACAATGCTAAAGAAGGCAACTTTTTTTAAGATAGATGTAGGATGGAAAAGAAAGCTTCAAATCCATCAAACAAGCCATCTCCCAAACACATACCCTAGTTAACCTAAATTATGAGAATGACTTCATTCTCAATGCATTTGGAGGGGAAGGAAGTATCTCAACAATTCTAACTTAGCATAATCAGAAGATTTAGAGTAAACAATATCTCTTTTTAGCCAATCTTTGAAAGTTTATGAAGATAATTATAGTTTTGCAAAGAAGTAGGTTTTGGAGTCAACATACCCCCATTTTTAAAAATTGGGACCCTTGAGAAACCCTAAGATTAAACATGAAAATATGGCATGATAAGATCATTTATAGAATTTGAAGATCATCCACTTTATCAAAAACAAGCTTAGTTATATTTTGCTTTAATTTTGGCTAAGAGTGCTAATAAATGATCCTCATTGATTTTAAGTTGTAGGTTCCATGGTGTTTGTTCTTAAGAAATTCATATTTCAAAACTCTAGCAAAACCCTCAGTTCAAATTTGAATGCTAGCCAAAAACCTTTTAAAAATCCATTTTGGACCTAAGTTTAAAGTTCATAGTCTAAGCTTAGTCATGTTTTTAAACACGACTAACACTTAGCCTAAAATCCTTGGTCCCCTTTATTATTTCCCCCTTCAAAGTTCCTTATGTGCCTAACTAATATTCATTCCATAGGGTCCTTTTAATATTTCCTATCTTAGCCTAAGGTTTTAATCCTAAGGCCCTAATGCATTTATTAATACAATCATGACCTTAGTCTTAACACCTTAGCCTAAGTCTTTTTATATATCACCATGGTCCTAACTTAACTTACTTGTATCTTATAGGATCCAATGACCCTTGCTTTATTATGGTATTAGATTTGATGGAGTGAGAAAAGCTTGAGATTTGACTTAAATAACATGCATCTTAAATGATCTAATGGCTTATGCTTCCTTACAGCCTTCTGATCAAATGACATGAGGAAAGCCTAATATAATATTGCACATAGTTCATTAGATAAATCACATTTAATCCCTTAGATCAAGATCAACATTTCTCAATTCATCATGAGGACCTAATTAGATGAAGTGAATCATAGTTGAAAAATTAAAGGATTATAAAAGGCCTATAAGATCATCATGTGACACCCTGACATTTGATGATTAAAGGTAAATGGTTCCCATTTGACAAAGTAAACAATCATGAACTAGATTCTAGATCATGATCCTATGACTATCACTTCATCATAGATTTTGATTTGATAGAGTAAATGAAGTCGAAGATCCTTGGAAGACCCACAAAGGTTCCAAGGGGCACTCTCACATTAGGTCATAATAATTTGATGAGCTTTAAATTTACATTTGTATGACCATCATTTGATGTCTGTGAGGATGTATTTGGCATCTACACAACTATCAACTTTAATCCCATTAAAATAAAAGCTTCACTAGCTTAAAATTAACATTTGCATGACCATCATTTAAAATCCACAAGGATATGTTTGATGTTTTTGAGACCATAAAATTTAAGATAATTAATTATTCTACCTAAGATCAAAATACACTCCAAAATCTTGTTGGAAGGCTCAAAAATTACTTTACAAGCTAAGGTAAGTGCTCGAAAGATTCTCAAACATCAAAATTTTCAATCTACAAAGACTTAAATGGTCTTATATTCTAAGTATATGAAAAAATAATTTAACCTAATTTTATATCCTAAGTTCTCCATCGCATGTGGTCTAAATGATTTGAACCTTAGCCTAAACACTTATGCTAATTCTCATTTTAAAACGTCTTTGAAAATGTAGAACTTAAGCTAAATACATATAACAAAAGGTTTTCATGTGTTTGTTATTACATTAAAAACCTATCTAATGTTAGACTATTACATCATGTTGATCCCTTTGACCATATTTTATAAGACCTTATCACAAATATTTTAGACCAATGCATGTATTGTGTTTATTAAACACAATGTAAATATTATATTAGAACATTTAGCCATGATCCCCTTTATATAATTTGGAAAACTTAGACTTAAATACCTTAGCCTAAAGTTTGCTTCATGCGTAATAAACATGTAACAAACTTTATCCTAAGGGACTTATGCTTAATTCCCACTTTAATGATGTGTTAACTTAAAGTTTGAACATCTCTACAAATCAACGGTTTGCACTTTGTCATTGGAGGATGCTCCACTAAAGTGAAGATCTTGTGTACTTTATAATATAATCATAAGATCCCAAAAACTTGATGTGTGGTGAAAGTGCATTCGAGGAAAATTTGATAAGATGATCTAACGGTTCACACTTTATCACTGGAGGATGATTCAATGACATGAAGGTGCTCATGAATTTTTAAATCCCAACGAGCTTATTGCATGGCCAATGCTTATTTAGCAAAGCACTGACATAGGATATGAAGCATGGGAAGGCACTCAAAGATGTCAAGTGTCATAACCATGGGGCTTGGTTGAAAAGGAGCCAATAATAGGAAAGATCTTAGATTACAATCAATGGCTTACGCTAATCTAGGATTTTGATCTGATAGTCTAAAATAAAAGAAGGTATTTTAAATACGAATGGATAGTGATTAAAGACATTTATGAAAAATGCTACAAAAGGTATAGACCAATGCCACATAAGTGCCACACAAGTATAAAAAGAAAAAATGAAAGATCTTATTTGCTTGGAAATGATAAAGTATAAAGGCAAAGGTCAAAACCAAATCCAAGGCACATATAAGCCAGAGTCTAGATATATCATGACATTAAATCTCCAAAACCCTAAACCCTACATAAAAGCGACCCAATTGAATTCATTTGGTAGCAATTTGATCTAAGAAAAGCTTGATTGTGTTTTTTAGCATAAAACAACTTTTATAGAGACCAATTTTCAAAAGTGTTAACAATTTGTAGAAACAGAGACCATGGCAGCTTATAAATAATAATTAAAGGAGGAGCTCGAGCTCTACTTGTTGATACATAATGAGGGGAAAATCTTCAAGGACACTGATTTAGATATTGTAACCCTAAATTCCATAGGCATTAGGATATTGTCCAAACTCTTCTTCATGGTGGAGGACCTAAATCTCATAACAAATGAGGAGTAGAGGATTGCCATGGTTAGTCAAAGGCATTATGACTTGGTTGTTGTCTAGATGACTGGCCTTCACCATGTTACTACAAATCTTGAGGTACTTCATTATATATACATCCTTGTTCCTATCTTTGTTGATTTTAGGGTAGATAATGAATGGATCATTTGAGAAGGGAATTATAAGAAGATAGCTTATATGTCTCATGTAGATTTTTAAAAATATTATAAGCTCCCTCTCCCTAACGTAAACTTGTCCAAAATTAAATATTGGACCAATACACATGAATTGGACTCTATCCTTGGACCCTCGCTACTCCAAGGATCCCATTAATTTAGAGACTTTGAGAGCAAGATCACAATAGTCCAATTCAGGGAGGGAATTAGAGTTATAATGACCCTATTAAATTGAGCCATTGTATCCCCTTCAACTACCTATGAAAACAAAATATGGGTCCCCTATGTACATTTCATGGTGGAATAAAAGCTCACCCCTCTAATTGGAGATTTGATCAGTGTCTTCTTATCCAAGCAATTCATTTCCATCAAAAGGAAGACCTCCAAGAAATTTTATATGATATCAGACCTATTGGATGCCCTTATTTCCTCAATTAACTTCCTTGGTATTATAAATTGATCTCCTAAGGAAAAAACTACAATTTCCCACCATTACTCTAGATTACATATCTTTAAGTACAAGAACCATATGCAATTTATTTGTGACTATGTCTAGTTATCCATAGTCGAGGCCATCATAGGTGTTACCTTGCCTATGGTCCATGCACTAATAAAAAATTATGTAGAAATTATGGGTGACATCTATTCTACCCTAATTGTATAGTTATTAAGATTAAGGGGATCCTATCCCATCCCTATAGATTTTTAGTATATATTCCCAACAAGATAGCTAAACAATAAATTGCCTCCCAACTTATCCATGGCATTGATGGAGTTTGAAAAGGGAAGAGTAAGGGTCTTTTTCACCCATTCCCTCTGACTATTGGAAAAATCATACTTCAAGATTGGAACCAGGTTGATACCATGGATAATTACATGGATTCATTTAGGTTTCATCATTAAGAACTCAAAATGTGTGATGCTAAGAAAATACTAAACTATCATTTGAAGGAGAAGATGTTCCCTAAGCATGAAGGCATGCATCAACTCAATGTTCATGACACCATTTAAATTAAGATCAATAATTATTAAGAGGTTTTGTCCAATATCCAAGGGTACAACTTTAGACATGAACAAATATTGGACAAGGATGACAAACCATCTAGGGAGGCATGTAAAATGTACACTTTCTAATACCACTTTCTACCTGGACCATCTAGGATAGCCCAAGAGCAACCCCAAGTAGATCAATAATAGCCACAACCTCAAAGGAAAATTGTGCAAAAGCAAGATGAACAAGTCCATGGAAAGGAGAAATTTTGAGAAGTAAAACTAGAAGAAATACCTAGGGAGGGGCCCTCATCTTCAATACTCCCACAAAATCCACCTTCCCCAATAGAGTATTTAGATATGATTACCTTATATCTAAATGAGACACTTGAGGGTGCTCTCAAAGAACCTATATAGGCATATAACACTAACACGGAAGAAGAATAGTTTGGAGAAGCTCAAGTCCAAGTAGGAGAGACTGGGGAGGATGAAGGAAAGGATCTTGCTCTGGCTACCATCTCATTAGATCCTAGGGAGAAAATAAAATATGAAATGACATTGGTCCCTCTCAAACCCAAAAGACCAAGGTTGACTCTCACACACCCAACTAATGAGATCAACCTATTTAGTGATGAATTCCCCATTCATGGATCATTCGTCCTTGATTGTTTCATTTATGGAAAATTGTAAAAGATCCTTTCTCTTTCCCATTCATGGGCCATGACAAAAGTTACCAATGTTGAAGTACAAGATGACCTAAAGACATGGATTAGGGATACGATTAAGGAGAAAGAAGAAATGAGAATTATAGTCACTCCAAGACTATAAAGAAAGAAAATGGATGATCTTGGATCATCAATAATCATATGTGTAGAGGTCTTAAAACCTCTAAAATTCATAGTGTCATCCACCACTATGTAGTTTAATCCATAAATAACTAGATTGGAAAGAGTCACCACTAGGACATCCATGGTGGGAGCTAAGGAATTCACCTTCCAAAAGGTGAAGCCCTTTGTAATATTAATCCCAGTGGGAGGTCAACATCTTGGTGAGGAAAATATATATAAATAATATGTTGAGAGCTTGATTGAGGCACAATCAGCTCAAGCAAAGACTAGGGTTCAAAGGATGAAGCAGAGGATTCAAAACTTGGAAAGAGAGAAGGAAAATCTAGAAACCCAAGAAAATTTGTCAATCATTGACTCCATGATGGAAATTTTGAGGCCTCATTCTTTGATATGTTCAATTATTTAAGTTCAATAAAGCTAAGGTAGGATGCTCTAAGCCAGTAGGGTGAAATAACCAAGGAGTTAATAATGAAGTGGCAAAAAGTAGAGACCCAAGTTAGGGATCTCATTGACATCTAGTTCAAAACTATCACCTTGGCATATATAAAAATCATACTAGGAGTAATAGTGGACAAGGTCCAAGGTTTAAGTACTTGAACAAAAAATTTGAATAGGCTATTGGTAGATGATAAAAAGATTAATCATTAGAATTGAGTAGCTCTTAGGAATAATGTTATTAAATCCTACCAAGACCATTTCAATTAGAATCATTGATGATAATGAGTTCAAACACACTGTCACTTTTGTCATGATGTTAGTTAGGTGCAAGATCTAGGGTCAGTTTAGTAGGGACAATAGGGGAAATTTGGACATGATTTTCACAATAGAAGAGAAAATTGTAGAGGCAAGGAGCATAATGGAAGCCATGGCCTGGGATGATCAATAATTGGATGACTTGGTTGATGTTGAGGAATTTTTCCTAATGAATCTAGATGTAGACATGGAGATCCTCAAGGACCAACACTAGAAGGTAATGGAGATATTGTAAAATCAACAAGGCGAACCTTTGGCAATGGGTTCACCTAGTAGCTAATATTCCTTTTGTTAAAAACATTTTAATAGCCATGATAGGAATTTTTTTGTAAGGAATATGCTAGTATGTTATCATATTTACCCTAGTTCAATCTAATTATGAATAAAAAGTTTATTTTAGGACTTTTAAGGATAACGATCCCTATCTTTTGTACACATGTATACTATAATTGACTGATGCACTACCTTGTCTTTCTATAAAAAGTCATATATCACCATCTTGTAAAGGGAGAGAATTTTTGAGTGATTCTTTTACACTTGAAGAATTTAATATAATCAAGGAGTTCTATAAAGAGTATACACATTTTTATATGTCAATTACTAATATATATTTTCTCTCAATTGCTAGTCGATGTCTTGAATTTGAATAGTTTCTTTGAATTTTGGGTTACATGTTCTAATCTCTAGACATTTTTTTTATATCTAGAAATTATTTACATCTTCCTATAATAAGTCCCTTTGTGATGGTATAGAGAGTGTTTCCCACATAGTGACATTCAGGTTAGTATTATTCATTTGATAAACTATGCTAAAAGTGATATTACTAACCTTTGATGGTGCTTTTGTAGGGGTTGCATCCTATTTTACAAGATTTGGAGTGGGTACAATTTATTTGAATTGATTTTTAGGTACAAAGGGTGGCCTTTGCATTGTGTTTCTCTTCACTAGTACTATTGTATCTTTAGAATCTAAACTTTGCTCTACCTTAGGGGGCTGATAAGATTTTATTATTCTTTTAATGGAAAGAGTATTAGCTTATAGTAAAAATCCATAATTAAAAAATACTTCATCTTGTATTATCCCACCAAAACTATCTTCTTTCTAGTTTAGAAGATTTTCTTGACTTTGACCAGGTTCTTATGTTTATACTTGTTGGGACGTAGATTCTTCTTGTTATCCTTACATGTTTGTTATGCATTGCACTATCAAGGCTTCACTAGTTACACCATTGGGGAATGTGTTATTATTATGGGAATGATTTCAAGGATAACACCACTCGTAATTTTGATCCAAATTATTTTGAATAGGGACAATGGTTTTAGAAGCTCTTGGTATTGGTAAAGCATAGGTGTTTAGAGGTCTTGCCTATAAATTTTATCTTTATTTCTAGTTGTTACCTTGATATGGCTACCTATTCCATTAGTATTTAGGGTTATATGGATAAAAAGGCTTATAATTCTAGGTTTTATCACTTTTCATTGCCACTAAATCAGTTACAAATCTCTTAAGTAATGAATTTACCTCATATAGATCATCTGAAGCTACAACATCAAGACAAGTGAAATCCTATGTGATAACACTACCCACAACTAGTTGATGATTTTGGCATTACATAGTGATAAGAGTGGAGTCTAGGGTTTTAGTCCTTAGATATATTTTTTAATTTATCCACAGAGATAAGACATAACCATTAGATAAGTTTGGATATAGGTATGGAGACCTAACATAGTCATACTCAATCAAACCTATAAGATAGTCATCTATAAAATTTAAGAGGAATATAGAATGCATAGTGTTTCAAAGAGTAAAATAAGGTCTTAAGTACTCATATATCTCAATGGCACAACAATATTTTGAATATTTCAATGTTGAATAGGGTTCATAAAACATAAATTAGGAAAATTAATTCTAAATACATTAGACAAGAAGGAAGTCACCTATATATGTATTTAAACAACTCAAGTCACTCAAGACAATGATAAAGTTCTTAAGGAGAATTGATGTTTAACTTAGAATATGGTGAAGGTTAGTAAGTCATCAAAACATTGAGGTTGTAAGCATGAGTGGAGTGAAAGAGACCAAACATGGATCATATATCCATATTGCACATATAGAGTTTTACCTACTTACTCAAGAAAATAGTTGTTTGATTAAAAGTTTTTGAGAATATTCAAGAGAATTTTGAGAGATTATAATGTTTGAAAATATTTGGTAGGTGATGAAACTACCTCATCACATTTTCAAAACTCAAGAAATAGTGAATGAAATATTCTACCTATACAATCCTAACATACACATTCCTATAGACAACCGTAGAGATGGCCAGTGAAAAGGTGAATCCAGTTCATACTTTAAAACCCTAAAGAGATGGTGAAAGATATGACATATTTCATGATCCCTTAAACTCAATAATAAGTGAAGCATAGTTGAAAAACCCTATTCGTAGTCCTCAAATAGTCCTAAGAGCATGCATAGTCCTATTGGGCAGTCAACAAAGAGATGAAAGTGAGGTTAGTATAGTGTTTTGATGAACTTTGGAGACCATAAAATGATATTTAAATACATGTTAAAACATAAAAATATTATTAGACATCTAAAAGTGAGAAAAACATAAAATTATAACCCTATTCAGTCAAGTAATAGGCTAAAGTGCATGCATAAGCCCATATGGGCAAATAGTTGAGAAAGAGTCAAGTGAGTTGGATTAGAGTTGATACATAGGAAACCTTTAATATATGTTGAAATACACATAAAAATTATGTGAAGGCTCAAAGTCTTGACAGAGAGAGTAAATACAGAATATAGTCAACTAGGGTCTCTTAGGTTGTTTGGTTTGAAAACCCTAAGTCTAAGTGGATGAGATATGTAGAGAGTTTGAGGAATATATTAATAATAAATACTATTTTAAAAGGTCAATGAGGACATTATAGACCTAATTAAGGTCATTTTTGGTCAATTCAAACTTAGACAAGCACCTATAGACCCTAAATTCTTCCCAAACCTCTTAGAAAGCTTGTTTTCAACTGATAGGCTACCTTGCATTATTTGATATGGTCAGGAGGATTTGCATGGGACCTTGGGCTCCTAGGGAAAGTTGAATAATATAATTCACTTCTATTTTATGGATTTTTTTGGAAGATTAATATGTCCATTTTTAGGAATCATCCTTAAGAACCCAAGTCACTTTCATTCTACCTAAGAGGGCTATAAAGACCATATGAGAGAGAAATATAATTATATGCCTCTAAATGGATTAAATAAACTTCAATAACACCCATAAAATGTTCAAAAATACCCTAAGAATCACCCCATGCAATTAGTTGATACAACATTATATGGAATTGTATGGATTAGGGATAAAATGACTAATTTTTACTATTTTATAGGGCCATACAATGAGTTACAACATAAAATTTGGCATGGAGGTAGGGTAGGATGCTTTATAACTAAATCACATACTTATTTGTTATTTATAATGTTTGGGTATCCTATATAATCATTTTTTACCCTCTTGGTAGGGAGGCCTAATTGAGGCCTAGTTAGGAGAGAAAGGGAAGAAAAGGACATCTCCACTCACTCTCAGAGCATGAAATTTAACTTAGATCTATAAATCCATAGAGGTTACTATAATATTCCCTTATATTCCTATCATATTTTGTACATTATTACACACAAAGAGGTTTATGTCATTTTAGGGCTACAATGAATGAGGCCTAATTTGGGATTTTGGTAGACAACAAATTTTTGGGGCTAATTTGAGGCCTCAAAATGGATTATGGTAGGTCTAAAATGGTATTAATAGGACATTCATGAAGTTTTTATGAGCTAAAGTAACTAAAACTAGGTTTTGACACTTGTGTGCAAAATAGGCCTAAGGCAATGAAGAGTCCTCTAGACACCTTGCAAGAGAAATAGGTGATGTGTCAAGGAAAACATATTGGGGTGAGTTTAGATATGTCATGATAAGATTAAATAGGTATTATAAAATTATCTAAGCACCAACAAGGCCACTTGTTATTCAACATGTCAAGAAGAAGTAAAGTTTCAAGAAGTTAGTCAAGGTGTAAATAAGCTTTTTAACTCCCATGCCACATGGAGTGTTGGATAATCTGGAGAGGAGATACACATGAATTTGTAAACATATTTATATATTTACCTAACTCCTTGTTTTAACTCACATTGACACTTGTTTACCTCCTCTCTCCTACACCCTTCATCTCTTCCCTCTCAGTTTATCTATATATTAAGCCACTTTTGGCTAAGTTTGTATCCTTCACATGAGTATTATTAATCCCTTATCATTTTCAGCCTTTAAAATATAAATAATGATATATTTTACCTTCTCCATGAGTTTTTCCAATGTGTTTTCTAGGTTAATTGATCTTGCTAAGTAATAGTTTCTCTTCCTTAGCATGTTGTCCTTACTTGCATGCATATTCAACTTAGTCTTTTTCAAGTCTCTTGAAGTGTCCTAAAGGAGTTATCATGATTTTATTGAGTTTTATATACACTATTTTCAAGTCATGACCTTGTGTTTAGTCCTCCTATCTTAAGTTATCTTCATAAACCTCTATGAGAAATACTAATACAAGGGTAGTTTTGGAGTGTCATGTGTAGGTTAAGATTATGTTTGAAGTGTTATTTAAATTTCTTGGTAGTGGTAAGGTTAAAATTGGTTGATCGCCTTGTTAGGTTATATTTATTTTAATTTCTCTCTCTCCTTTTTTATCCAAATGATATAGTAGTTTAGGTGATGAGCTTCAATAGACAAACCAAGGGAGCTAGCCCTTTTATATAGAGGATTACCTCTATTATAGCCAACCCAAAGGCATATAGGTAATCCCATATTCCACTTGATTTGGATAAGGCTTTAAATACCTCTCTAAGAGTGCAAAATTAAGTGACAACAGGTCTCTTGAGTACTATCTACCTGACAAAGGGAATTTTCTATTACTTACCCTATTGCATAAGGTTAACATTAGGAGTTTTTATAATTAACTACCTAAGTATATATTTATCTTATTCAATTGGATTTTCATATATAATTATAAAAACTATAACTACCTGATTGGCATTAATGTATTTAACATGCCCATGCATTATAGAATGTACTACTCTAAGTGTATATATCCAAGGTCATCCCAATAGCATATCAAAGACACCCATGGAAGTTATATCTAATATAGTCATAACCCCATGGGTATGACCTAATTTTAAAGGTAAGTCAATCTCACCAAGAACCTATTATGAGGTCCCATCAAATGCCCTAACTATTTTAGTCGAAGGATGTAAATCATGATTTATATAACTTGAATATGTAAATAATTTTCTATTTAAAAGTTTATCATTTGTACCATTATCAATCATAACACTATATATAGGTTTGTGGTCAACGTATGATTTAATGAATAAGGAATTAATATATGAGTCATCACCCCTAGTTCTACTTTCATCAAAATTAATTTAGGGTGTATGTATCATAGCAGGTGTGTGCTGTATATAATAACCAATAATCACATCCAATGGGTTCTCATTATGTAATGGAAAAGGATGTGAATTATATGACATTTTTACTTTTAAATATTACTTAGAATGGTCTTGTAAACGATTTTTAAATATTTTTTGTTTTTGGTGATCACCAAGTTGTGAACCTAATTCCTTTGGATGACCATCAAACGTAATCTTTTTGTCATTGATGAGTTATTGGATCTTATGCTAAAAGGTAAAACATTTGATTTTATAATGCCTTGGACCCTATAGATAGTCATAATATGCATTCACATAATACACATTGTGTAAATATCTACTCATATAAATCTCTATAGGATGAGGGAGAGATATAATATGACACTCTACAAGCCATAAGAGTAATAAAGTGGGAGACTTTGGTAAGCATGTAAATTATCTCATTGGTTCATTAGATAACACAAGATAATCAGGTTTTTGTGACATCACATTAACAATGGTATTTATTTTTTAGGCTCAAGAGGTTTGACCCTATAACTTGATTTAATAGTGAACTTGGTAGTGAGTGTATATGTGTTTGGTACATTTACTACATATTTAAATGTGTTCAATGAGATAAGTTTCATTTTGTGATTGAAAATAATAAGGCATAAGTCATCAAAAGATTTAAAATTTTTGAATAAAATGGACTCTTGTAAAAGATGAAGTATAATTTTCTTTAAAATGTCTTTAAATACTGTATTTTCCATAGGTATGGTCATTTTATCCAACATTGTCTTGTACCTGAAGACATACTCATTAATATGTTCATTGGTTCCTTGTTTAATCTTTGTAATTTAGGCATAGGAAGCCTTTTTTGTAATGTTAATATATAAATGTACAAAAACTTAATCTAAAATGGGTTTGAAGGCATTTACAAATTAAGTTGCTAAATCATACAACCACCTTAAATCATAGTATTTTAAGCTCCTTGAAAAAAAATTCATCAATATTTTATCATTTAAGGCATAATAAATACATGATACATAAAAATATTTAATATGTTATTTAGTATCATCCTTTGCATCATAAAATGTGAACTTATGTGTAATAAAACTAATTGGCAATGCGTGAAAAGATATCACTAGTGAAAGAGGGTTATCCAACACCTCTTGTGAATTAATAGCATATAGAGATTTGATTTTAAAAAAATAAATAAATATTTTTATCCATAGTTTGCATAAGTTTTATATTTTGGATAAGAGCTTGCAACTCTTACTCTTAAAATTTGGATACTTGAGAACTCACCAAATAGGTTTTGAAAATAGTATTTGAGTTAAAGCATTTAATTTTCCCATGTCAGATGTGGCAATAGTAGTTTCAAGGAATAAAGTTTGAAACACATACCATATTCTCCTTTTATAAGTATAAAGTGGTAATTTATTCAAGGGGAGGATTTGTTGTATATGGTGATGACCGATAGATCAAATAGCATGATAAATATATGTACCTACTTTCTCATCTATGTTTTTTTATATTTTGGTTTTCTATATGGTTCTTAGGATTTAATCAAGATCTTGATTTTTTTATGAATATACTCAAAAAATAATGTAATTTATTGCACTTGCTCATGATCTATTTGCTCATGTTCATCATTTTCATTTGATTCATGGTTTTCCTTATCTAAATCTTCCTCTATGGTAACATCATCAATATTTTTGTCATTATAAGCATTGGTATCATCATGATACATACGATTAGGTCCCTCATCAGGTTTAGACATCCTAAGTAGTAGTAAGGGAAGATCAATGTGTTCAATAGGCACACCTCCTAATCTAGGGTTGTGCCTAGGTTTCATACAAATTAATATAAGTAAGAAATGAGAAACTCAAATATGAAACCCTAAATAAATAAAAACACTAAAAATCATAAAAAAATTCATTCATTTGAATTAGGTTCACCAAAATTTTAACCGAAAAATTTAGATATGGGGAATCTAGGATTAAATTATGGTAGATAATCTATATAGTATGCCAATTATGTGTGAAAATTACATAAAACATATGATAAATTTATTATGTTGAGATGATTAAGATAGAAAGTAAAACTATGATAGATATTGACATGAAACAATATACTTAGTTGGTTCTGATGCTAATGTTGATTTGAATCTAGAAAAGGTA
Organism: Torreya grandis; assembly: GCA_037957365.1. NCBI lineage: Eukaryota > Viridiplantae > Streptophyta > Pinopsida > Cupressales > Taxaceae > Torreya > Torreya grandis. Next base: position 1,674,018 of record JARHVA010003427.1, read on the forward strand.
TAAAATAGACTGAATCTAGATTCTAGAATATTCACCTAATTCTATAGATTATACCTATGTAGCCACATACATGTGTCAACTTGGGATAGTTGCATAGATGTTATTATCTAACTTGTATGTAGGTTTCTACTACATAATACTTACCAAAACTAGATGTGATCACCTAAATTCTTTTGGGTTATATGATATCTTTGCTCTACTTAATTTAGATCTGGGTCATGGACTACTTCTCCATGGAAAATGATAAAACCTTAGTTCTTCTTCATATTAGATATGGTAAAAATGCATTAGTGGTCACATGGTGTTGCGTTGATCCATGGACCACTATATTAATGATTCCTACCTATATATCTAATACTCTAAAGGAGTGCATAAGACTTATGTAGTTCTCCCCTACATGTTGGCTTGTGTGTGAATCATGCAATGTGTGAAAAATAAGTAAATTGGAGACCTAGCTTATAACTTGTAAAATATATCTCTTATGTTGATCCTTAAATATATAAGAATTGTATTTTTGTATTAAAATAAGAGAAACTTGGGAAGTTTTTGCTCACTCAAGTGTTTTATTTAATGCTTTTGGTAAGTTTCCTAGTGAGTAGGTAAAAAGTTTCTAGATGAGGAAAGAATGATATTTGATCTTGTATTTATACCAATCCATTTGGAAAATATATTGAATTAAAATACTTAGTAAAATAATAGGAATACATTTCATTTATAATTTAGATGACTTTAGGGCATTTGACACTTGCATTGGAATAAGACACTTATGTCAATGTCGACATTTGATTCAAATGCAAGTGTCCATGTAGTTGGAAAATAGGCATAGGTCTAGAACTTATAGAAATAAAAGATAAATAACCTTATATCATTTTTGGCAAGGTATAAGCTTTGAGTGATCAAAATAACATTAGTTATACTAATAGAATTCTTAAAAATAGGCATTAATATATATATATATATATATATATATATATATATATATATATATATATATATATATATATATATATAAAATTGACAAATAGTGTCTACAACATTGCACTATTGTTTATGGATTTGGGACAATGTTTTTCAATTTTGTGATAGAAATTATAATTAGTTAGAGAAAAAATATTACATTTTTACTAGAATAATTTATTTGGAAACACATTATAGGTTTATATTCCATGCATGTGTACCAAAAATTTTAAATACATATTCAAATTTATTTACAAAGAAGCACCTTTTTAAGCCTTTCTTATTTGTAGTAGTTGTATTATTTTTGTGGTTTGGTTGAGATTAAATGTCATCAATGGCCTAACACTAATTTCATTCTTAGGTTGAGTTGATTATACCACTTAAATTCACATTAATTATACTATCACTTGAGTTTTATAATTTAGATTCAATGATATCAATATTCATAGCACAACTAGCCTTAAACCATATTGGGGTCATGATTACCTTAAAATATCCTTCTTCAAATCTCCATGTCTAAGCTTTGAACCTCTTTCAACTTTAATTCTTCATAAGGAAACATATTTACCAAGTCAAATTACTAAGGGGAAATGTGGTTTCATCAACACACGTGTATTTAAATGATATTTATGGATTATATAAGACCTCAATCTTGTATGCATGGAAAATGTATACCTTAGTTGCTCCTCTTAGTTCTAGACATTTTCTACTTTTGTAAAATCTCACATATGATCTATCCTTTTCCCCTTGGCCTATCTCTTATTCTAACTAGACTTATTTTGATGACTCAAGCCTTTTATCTTGCCCAAAATTCTCAAAATGTATTTATCTTCCATCTTTTAAAGTTTTGGACCTATATATACTTTCTTACTCCATAGGCATGAATGTTCAAATAGACACTATCATCTATTCTTCTATCCTAATCCAACACAAGTACCCAATTCCATAATGTCATCTATTTTATAGATTAAATGTATGCCAATTCTTGGCCTAATGTATTTAATGAAAGTTACTTCTCTAAAGGAATTTATATAAATCCAAGATCAACCCTCATTCATTCCTGACCTAGACAAGAACCTAATAGAGACTAAGGGAACCTATAAAAATTAGTCTATCAAGAATTCAAGTGAACAAAGCTTACTTATTTCCATATAAATCATGAAAACAATACATATAAATGTATGAAGTAATGAATGATAATCCCAAGAACTATATTTTCCAAGTTACAAGCTAGGTCATTATTGTACTTGCTTATCACATAGTGCATGATTCAAACACAAGCAAACATGTAGGAGAGAAATAGATCATCCTAAGGTCCTCTTTTGAGTATTAGATAATAGTGCTCATTGATATAGGATTATTTGGGGTCATCTCAATGTGATGTGCCTACTAACCCATCTTCCACAAGGTCATTATGAAGATGAAGAACTAGGGTTTTGACATTTCATAAGGAGTGGCAATACATGACCCATATTCAAATCCATTAGTTTGATATAGTTTGTTGAATCCTTTTTAATTAGGTATTATGTACATGAAACTTGTGTACAACCAAAAAATTAGCATTTACATAACCATCCTAGGTTAGCATTAGCATCTATAGATCTAGAAGCATCCAATCCAAAATTTAATGAGTATTTTAGAATCATCTTCTAACATAATTTTTGCCTATTCTAGATCCAACACTGTGTTAGCATAAGATATAGCTAAGTATATTAATTATTTTTCAGTTATGTACATAGATTAGTTTTACTTTATATAGTTAGCTTATTCTCTGTTTTATAAATTCAACATATGTTATATCTAAGTTTATCACCCAATTGGCCTATTGTAGATTTGATTATCACCCTTTTGCATTATAATATATATATATATATATATATATATATATATATATATATATATATCCCTTTAATAAGCATCTATGTAACCCCAACATAGATATATCCCATTTTAGGGTTAAACATTTGGTGAACATGACCTTTTGAATATCAAACCCTAGGAAAATTAAGGCTTCCTAATCTTTTTTTTGTTGATCATTGATTGTTATAATCTTGTAATGATGTTTTCCATGGACATCATGGTTATTACCTTTTATATTTCATGCCTGGCTAAATCCATCTAATCTATAAGGGATTAAAAAATTATGTTCCTAGATACTCCTTTTTATAATATTTATGATGATATTTTACCTATCACTACAAATCACTAAATGGAGTACTTGAAATAATCATCCTCCCTATGTAATTTTATAACCAATTCCAAGGCTAGTACTACAAAAAATTACTCTTGAATTTGCTACACCATTCAACCCATTACAAGGATATCATTTTTTATGCATTACATATGACCCTAATCCATTATAATGTCAAACCACCATATGTAGACTTTGTCTTAAATTCCATAAAATAGAATGAACACAATATATCTTTTGAAAATGAGTACTTACCACCTCAACTTCTTATAAATAATTGTTTTCCACTCTGCATCTAGGTGTGTGTTTAGAACAAAATGATAAAATGAGTTCTTATGGAAAAAAATTCAAGACTCAACATTTGTAACATATCATTTATTTCCTTAATTGGCATTAGTCCTTCAGACTTGGAAACATCAAATACAAGCATCATGGTGTTTGATAATATTTAAAGATAAGTATTAGGGTAAATAAAACTGAATATTATCATGGATCCCCATATATTTCCCACTTTATGCCAAGCTATGCCAAATTATTTAAACTATAAAATTATCTTGGTATAGACTTATATACATGAGATGTATTTTATTCCCTCTACATTTCATGCTTTCTTAAAATTTAATCATCTAAGATTTGTTTACACATTTCTTATGGATACTAATCCCTTCAAACATTATACAATGGTACAACAACCCAATAATACTACACTTCAATCATATAATATCAATTTTGGTTCTTGATATTTACTCAAATATGGGTATAAGAGACAAGGGTTTGGTAAAAATTAGCAATTCATATCTCAACCTATTTCTCTAAAAAATAATACAAACTAACAAGGTCTATCTTTTTATTAAAAAGCTAAAAAAAAAAACATGTCTCTCATATTATAATTTATTTTAAAAAGGACATAATGTAATGTATGCATATCTCCACATCCAAGCTCAAATTGGTCAGCCTAAATATAATAAATGAGGAGGTTTCTCAAAAATCATTGAAAATGGATGATTTTTGCAATGATTTATCATTACTAGAGGACTTGGTGGCATATGAGGATCTCCCTTCCTTTAATCATAATAATATGTTTTCATATTCCACCTCTAATCATGCTTAATTTAGTGAGAGAGATGATAGAAATGTCCAAAATGACACATAAAACAATGTTCCTACCACACCATTCATTATAGAGAAGCCTTCTTTGTTAAAAAAAATAAACAATCAAATATAACTTTGGGATATATAATGATAGTCGACTATTTTTATTGGTTGCCATGATGCAAGATGATGAAGGAAAATCCTATTGATAGGTCTTCCTTTATTTTCCTAAACTATTTTCTTGGGATTATTATTATATTCATGGGTTTGATCTATAGGTGTAAATGCATAAAATATTATTATACCCCTATGTAAAATTGGTAAATTGAAAAATATGAAAAATGAATCCTAAAGTGGTGTTATTGGTTGAAAATTAAATTCAAAATCTCTTACACACCAACTAAATAAGTTCCATTTCACATTATGAATGGGTATCCAACATTTTACCTATCAAAAAACCCAATGGTGTCATTTTTTACTGTACCAATTACCATGATTTAAATAAGGGTTATCCTAAAGATCATTTCCCATTACCTAATATCAATTTGATTATAGATTCTACAACTAGATATGGTATATTTTAATTTATGGATGGATTCATAGGATATAACCAAATCAAAATTAACCTTGAATATTAAGAAAAGATTGCATTTACTAATCCATGGGGTACATTTTTTTATACAGTCATGCCTTTTGGGTTAAAAATTGTAGGAGATACATATCAAAAGGCCATGACTCATATATTCCATGATTTTATGCATAAAAATATTGAGGATTATGTTGATGATTTAATTTCAAAATTAAAATATCACTAGGACCATGCTATTCATTTATGAAAAATATTTGAGTGATTGCATAAGTTAAATGTTTGATTAAACCCAAAAAGTGTGCTTTTGGGGTATCTTTGAGAAAAATCCTAGGATACATTATTTTTTAGTAAGGCATTAAGGTTGATCCAAAAAGGCTAAAATATATATTATAAATTCCATCACCAACCAATATAAAATGCTTTTGATATTTTTAGGATTGAATTTATGCTATTTTACATATCATTGTCCAGTTGGTTGATGAAACAATCCCTTTCACCTATTTAAAAAAATAATTAAAAAAAAAAAAAAATTAAAAACAAAAAATAAAAATCATATAGGATGATATATGTCAAATTTTTGATCAAATAAAAAATTCATATTAGGATGATGTATGCCAACAAATTTTTGATCAAATATTATTTATCAAACCCACTAGTATTTATGCCTCCCATTCCAGATAGACCATTACATGTTTACATATTGGCCACTAATGAGGTGCTAAGGGCCCTACTAGCGCAATTTGATGATAAAAAAAAATACCATGAAATCTATTATATAAGTCATCATCTAGTTGATTAAAAATTCAAATATCAAAACAATGGAAAAACTATGTTTAACCTTGGTTTTCCCTAGTCATAAACTATGATCTTATTTTCTCAATATTAAGGTTTGTGTTATATTTAAAGAAGATCCATTAAGGTTCCTTATGAACCAAACATACCTAACAGGCCACATAAAAATGGGTGATTCATCTTACAAAGTTTAATCTAAAATATGTATCCCAATGTAAGAAAAAAGGACATGTCATATCAAATGAATTATCTAAGGCTACTTTACCATATTCAATTATGTTCATCAAAACTTTCTAGGATGAGTATGAAGAATATAATCTATCTTCCAATCCCTAGATAATGTTCTTTGATGGATAAGAATGTATAATAGGGGCAGATGTGGGTATTGTATTTTGTGCCCCTAAGGGTTATTATCTTACAAATTATCCTTATCTTTCAACATTAATATATCCTAGTATGAGTCCTTTATCATTGGATTATCCATAGCACATAAGCTTCATCTAAGAAACATCCAAGTTTTTGATGATTCCTAGCTAGTTTTTAATCAAGTTACTAACATTAAGAAACAAAAAAATATCATCTTATACCATATAAATAAATATTAGATAAACTCATAGAGACATTCGACACATTTTCTATTGATAATATTTCATGTAAAGATAACCACCATGTAAATTCCATGGCAAGTCTGACATCCTTGATGAATTTTGATGATCATATAGACTTTACAATACAATAGATATGAAATCCTTCCATTTATTATTATAAAATAAATGCCTTGGTTGTTCTTAATATTACTTACAATAATATAAACACAAAATCATACAATGATATTTATAATTATATTTGTCTAACCTATATACCATATCATTTTACATGAAATGACAAAAATAAATTAAAATGTGAAGCACTTCATTATGTTATATTTGTAAATGATTTTTTAAATGATGTTTTTATGGACAATTGCTCTAATTCTTAAACAAAGATGAAGCCCACACTGCACTCTTCAAAATGCATGACAATGATTGTAGTGGTAATTTTAATGAATGTGCCATGTCTCAAAAATTATTAGGCCAAGGTTACTATTATCCTATAATGTAAAAATAATGTATCAAACATGTAAAACTATGTTTATAATTCCAAAAATACAACAATTTGAATCATGCATCATCGCATGAGTTATAACCAATTATTTCACCATGGCCTTTTTCCTTATGGGGATCTGACTTAATTAGAAAGTTAAATCTAGTATATGTTGGTCAACAAAAATTCATCATCATATCTAAATAATATTTCATAAAATAGGTGGATTTCATTAAAATTTATTTTATCACATGGGATGGCATATGTAGGTTTATGATGACCAATAGTATTTCATTTTTTGTCATACCCTTAGCTATTATTTATGATAATGGATAATCATTAAAAAATAAGATGGTAAAATGATTTTGCAATAAATAAAAAAATAAGCATAGATTTTATTCACCTTATTAAACATAAGGAAATGGCTAGGGAAAGGCAACTAATAAGATAATTATGAGAATATTTTGCAAAAAAAGATGAACCATTCAACACGAATTGGCACTAACATATGGTATATGCTTTATGAGCATATTGAACTAATGTATGCACACCTATTGAGGCCACACATTAATCTTTGGTCTATGGTACAAAGGCTTTATTAAAAAATGAACTTGAGATACCTTATTTTAATGTTTATCCAAAATACATCATCAAATTTAATGAATACCATGAAAATAGATTGCATTAGTTATAGTAGTTGAGTGAAAAATTCACATAGGTTGTTGATAATTTATGTGTTTATCAGGAATGTGTAAAATAAACATATTAAAAAAAGGTTCAACCAATAAAATTTGATGTGGGTGACCTAGTAATAAAATAAAATAAAAATAATACTAAAGTAAGAAAATAAAATAAAGGAAATTTCAATCCCAATTGGGTTGACCATTTACAGTTACATAAAATTTGGGAAAAGGTTTATACTGACTTGCTCCACTTTAAGTAAATCCTATAAAAATACCAATGACCATTATGAAATTTTGTAAATATACTTAGTGAGAAACATTCCAAAATACTAAGAAAGAAAATTTCAAAAATCCAAAAATATTTTTGGCTCCTACACGTTCTAGTGGCTCCTTGACATCTATGTGTTAGTTCCATGTTGATGTATGGAATATTTAGTAAATATTAAGTGCACATATGTGTGTCACACTTATATTTGAGTGTGATAAAATCATCCACAAATACATGATCCATTCCTATTTCAAATGTTGGGCCTTCTCTCTAATCATGTCATGTATACATTGGGGGAATCTACTTCTTTGATATTGATACACATGCTATATGGTTCTATGAGCACATTTCATTATCATGTTTGAGACTAAAAATGTAATTAAAAATTCCTTGATCCATGATTATATCTTACAAAGGATACATGATATGATATGCACTTAACATTTTTTCTTGATATATTTTATTTGTAGTCTACTATGACATGTTTCTGTTGGTTGATTATGTTTTATTTTATGCACTTATTTGAGTGTCTTTCCTTGCTATTGTATTTTTTTTGAGCATTTGAATATGCTCCTTTACTTTAGTCCCTCATGCCTATCTATGATTTCTTTGACATTTTAATATGTTATTTTTTTGTATGTACATTTTAATATGCCATTATTGCTCTTATGGACATTTTATTAAGTCATATACCTTTGATTGTGCAACATTTGAACATGCCCCTTGTTTTTTGTCTCCTTGGACCATTGCCTTCTAACTTGATTTTGAGTTCTCTTATGTGTGTGATTGATTTGATTTTTGATCTTTTATTATTACTATATATACATTACCATGATCCTTATCATACATCTTAAGCCTTCATGTGATCATATTGGTTCTATGTTCTTTAATGTTATATATACCTAGACATATTACTTCTATATGTTATAGGGATCCATTTACATATTATATAGTTGTCTTATTATTTTGAGGTGAGGTAACTATCAATTACTATATTTCTCTCACCTCAAAATGGGGGTATGTAATAGAGGCATGTTACTCACACTTGAACAATATTCAAATTTAGTGGGGAGATGCTTTGGAAATATGTTCTCTAGACTTATTCAGTGCTCAAAATATCTAAACTACAATGAGAGAATGTTATGTAAACATTTTCTTAAAATTGGTGCTTATATAAATTTTTCTACTTCCCCATATATAGTGGGGACATGATTTTTAAGCATGCTAAGCATGTTCTTCACACTTACACAATTTCTAAATTGGCAAAAGCACATAGCTATATGATTTAGATTTATAGTTGTGGTAGAACTCTATACATTGGTACCATTATAATAATTTTTTTAAAAATGAGACACATATAAGGTGTATATGATAAGATATTTATGCCTATCATTATAAAATCCAAATCAATATTATATTCCAAGACTCTTTTATGGACTGTTACCACATCATGGACTATTACATATTGATACTTTGATCAAACTTTTATAGACTTTATTGAGCTAGTATACTATAGCAGTTGGTTAAATTTATAGTATGGTTGATGTGACTAAATCACTCAATCTTTCTAATTTTTTATGTTTTAATTGATTATATCATCCAACCTCACTAGGTTATAAGTATCATTAGATTTCATGGTTGAGGTAATCTCAACTACTAGGTCACAAATCACATTTTTCTAAATTTGGGGATATTTGCTTTACAATTTATCTCTCTCTATCTCATTGGATATATGAACTTGTAAAATTTATCTATATTTTTCCTAATCTCAATTTTAGATCATTTTAATGATACATCTTTTTTAAATCAATTTGCCAATAGGCAAGGCAGTTACATCGACACAAAGTTGTACTCATAAACCTTGATCTTTCAATTTCATTAAATTTTAGGTAATTTAAACTCCATATTATATGTATTTATTATATATTGTAACATGATCTTGGTTGTAGTTTATTCACCATCAAAGCACTCAAGTTGGGCACACATAAAGAAATAGTGTGTTATACACACTTAAGTATGTATTCCTTTCCTTGAAACAAGAAATTTCATTACTAGATTAAATGGGGGGAAATGTAGATGATATTTATGGAATATATATAACCTTAATATTTTTCACATATAAAACTCAAACCTTGGTTGTTACTCTCATTTCTAGACCCTTTTTACTTCTACAAGTGTCACATTTTCACTATATTGTATCCCTTGTCCTATCTCTTAGTATGACTAGTTTTATATTGATGACCCAAACCTTATATCTTACCCATAATGTTTAAAATGTATTAATATTACATATTTATAAATTATTGGCATTTATTTGCCTCCTTTCCTTCTCTTTGGACACTAATGTCCAAAATAGACACTAGCATAAATGCTAGTGTCCTGACCTGATAAAAGTGTTTAGTGCCTTAAAATCATCTATTTTAAAAATGAAAAGTATATTAATGGTTGGCCTAAGTGATTTAATGTGAGTTAATTCTATAAATAAATTGATATAAATACAAGATCAAACCTCACTCATTTATGACCTAAAAAATAACATAAGAGATATAAAGTAAACATATCAAAAGTGCTCTATCAAGCATTCAATTAAAAAATATTCCCTATCCCCATACCAATTATAGGAACAAAACATCTATATGGATAAAGTAATGAATTATAATTCCACTATCTATATTTACCAAACTAACATATAAGTCACTATTGTATTTGTTTATCACATATTGAATGATTCACACAGAAGCCAACATGTAGGGGACAACTATATTAGTATGAGGCCCTCTTTGAAATATTAGCTATGTTATTAGTGATCAATAATAGAGGGTTATTTGAGGTCATTTCAACACTTTTTACCCACTAACCCATTTTTACCCAAGGTCACTATGAAGATGAAGAACTAGGGTTTTGACATTTCATGAAGAGTGGCAATCCATTACCAAGATATGATTGCACTAGAGTGAAGGTGAAGTCAAACCCAAAAGAATATAGTTAGTCATATCCTTTTACAATAGGTATTCCATTTAGTACACTTATGTTAAACCCATACTATAGTACCAATGTAATTGTTAGTGTCCATAGCTCTAAAAGCATCCAATCCATAATATGATGGCTATTTTAGAATCATCTTCTAGCCTGATTTACACATATTCTAGATCAAATACTATGTATGCATAACAATAATATAAGTATATTAATTTTTACATAAATAAATTATTTTTACTTTATATATGTATCCTATGATAATTTTTATAAATTTAACATATGTTATATCTATGTTTAGATCCCAATTAGCATGTTATATATCTAGTTTTCACTCTTTTTCATTGTCATTTATAAATACCCCTTTAATAAGCATCTAGGTAACTATTTTCACTTAGATTTTCTACCCTTGAGGATATGCATACCTCTCCTTGTCCAAGTGTCACAATGGAAACATATCTATTTCTAATGGTGATAATTTTGTTGAGATGAATATTTCGAAGGGTTTGTTCCCTTGATACAATCTTTGAAAATAATTTCTTGCCTATAAACTTTGGATGTAAAGGGTTAATAAAAATAATAATAAATATAAAAAAAGGTGATCCAGCAATAGTATATTTTCTCCTATTGACTAAAATTTTACCACATCGAGTCAAATGAAGACCTCTTTTACATAAAACTCACAATTTAAGTTGTATTATCACATCAGTGTTTCATAAGCTAGGTTCAAGAAGGTATTTGATACATAATAAATAAATGAATGATTAATTGATATAATATATTAACATACCACTTATAATAAATTTATAAACTTTAAAATAACACTAACAAAGACATTTAAGAATCACTCTTCTACACACTTGGTGAACAATCAAGGATAACATGTTGGAAAAGATATTCTTCTACTAGACAAGACCAACAAGATTGAACAAAAAATAAATTTAATATCTTGTGAGTAGGTAAAATCACTTGTTTATTTCCTAAATATTCATTTAATTACACATTTGGCTAAGGTTTCACCACTAACCAATGTAGGCTACTCCAAAGAGCCAAAAGAGTCAATATTTATAGCCTTTGAGAGAAGAACAAGGTAAGGGAAGACAAAAATTCACTTGTATACTTGTAAATATAATAAAATGGGTTAAAATTTGTATGATAAATATTCATGGCATGAACCATGCAATTTAAAGAGGTACAAATGTCCATACAAGTCATGGACACTATGAAAAGTGTCACAAAGTTCCTTATTCTGACTCAAAAAATTACTTTCATCATTTGGAGTTGTTTGAATGTCCCACCACTAACTAGGAATAGATATGATGATTTGGATAATATTTAAGGAAATTATACATACATTATCATGTATTGGTTACATTCTTACCCATTTGGAAACTTATAAAATGAAGACATCACTATGTGCAGTTCAAAATACTCCATTTTCATTCACCCCTAACACTCAGCCTCAAAAATGCTTTTATTTTTCCATGAAAATAAATTTTAGGGAGTTAGTGACACCTGTAAAGGCTATCCATGTCCTTGGAATACTAAATTACACCTTAAAAATACTCACACTTGTAGTTTTCACCCTTCTCACCGTTGTGTCCACTATATAAGTTGTGACTGGCTAAAAGGAAGGCAATTATTTGAAAACATAGAAGTTTTTTCATGGAATTAAATGGAAATAAGTAGCTATTATAATCCATAATATTCTACCCAAAAATTATTTCAATTTCAAAATCCACTTGTAGCCTTCAAAACATAAAAAATGGTGAGAAAAAACCTATTTTGCATGATGTTTGTACAATTCCCTGCAACTCATTTGCATTGGGTGGGGGGGAAGCCTGAGGGAGTCTTATACATGATCCAATATATTTTCTATCCAAAATATGTCTTTAAATCAGCTTTCCAATCTCATTTTACCCATAAGGTCTCTGTCAAGGGTTTGTAAGGGTTTTAATCAATTTTCTGCTCTTAACCATTGTTCATAAATATTACTTGTTCAAGTTCAAAAATAATGCCACAAGTTAGTTTAAAAGGACCTTATCTAACTCCTATAAACTCCTTGTTCTCCCACTCAGACCCTCCAAGGAGATGTGATATCCAAAATTTACCCTATCGAGCTTGATATTCCAATTTTGCATAAGGGTGAGCAGTTTTGAGATTGAAGATGGCTCTAATGATAACTTATATGCAATACAAAATATCTCACACATATATTTTGACCTAAAAATACCTTAATCATCTGTATATCCTACCAAGATTCAAAACTGAAGATGGACTACCATTTGACATTAAGCTTTCTCAAAACCCAATAGGTTTACTAGGCACCTTGTTGGATTTCAATGTTAGGACTAGTAGCTCATGGTTTTATTGGTGTATTATGAATATTTACATCCCATTTAATCTCTTAAGACCACTACATACCCTTTAAATAACTTTACTTTGTCAACCTCTCTCATTCAGCAACTAGACCTATTAGAAACCTTTTCTAGTTAGACTATTTATGAAGGGAAAATGGATAAATTAAGGAGTTTGAGATTGATATATTATTTATTAGGAATTATTTTCCTTATATACACCTCATAAAATGATTTAATGAAGTTTACAAAGCTATGTTTTGATTCCTTTGCTAATTTTGACCTCAAAAGCTCATGTTGCCAAAGTTTGATTTTCCTAAATTGGCTCACCTCTAAAACAAAATAAAGATGTATATCCCTCATAAATTAGGAATAGTGAGTGTTTTGAGATCTATTACAAGTAAAAATGACCCTTTGTACTAGAGTGTTTGGTATGATTCCATGTTTTGGATGGCTAATCATCTCTAAATGCCCAAAAAAGGCCTCAAAAACCTTATTTTTTTACATTTTTCTCAAACCCTCTTAAGAGTGACATTTTTAAGATAGACCAATACCTATAGGATGATTAAACATGTTTACCATGTCAAATTAATGCTTATGGAGCTTTGAAATCAATTAAACAACCCATTTCCTCTTGAATTCTCATACTTGCCTATTGGGCAAAAGGCTTCCAAGCTCAGTGTATGGAATGTTATCCCTTTGGCAAAGTAGGGAATGAATATAATCATTATGGTTAGATGTTGGGCTTGTATAAAAACGTAAATACCTGTCATAAACCATTATACCTTGATTTTAACCTTCACCTCTTCCTTGGACAAGTTTATGTTTTCACTTGGCCTGCTAGGTTATACCTTATTGTAGGACTGAGAATAGGGGTCTTAAAACCTTGTAGATATCTTATAGATTTTCTCTTTTTACTCATCATATCACCATATTTTTCATTGAGGTGTTTACCTACCTGAGATACCATCTAAACCCATCCTTTGGGTTTTTAAATCCATTCCTAGTTTAAACTAGGTACCCTGACTGAGATCTTGACTAGGAACCATGCCTATAAGTCATCATAGAGGTTAGTTCGGGTGATTTGATGATGAATAGTCATTAATAGATTCATTTTGAAACTTATAATACTATAATTTCCTAAAATTCACCTTGGTTTGGATTAAAAACCATTCAAACCATGCATAGACCATTATTTATTCACCCTACCTATCTGATTCATGTAGGTTACTAGTTCCATGCTTGAAGGAGTGCCTATAAATGGTCATGTGGTATAAAATTCTATTCCCTAGTCCTCTCTTGGTGTGTTTGACTTCATTATAACTCAATATACCAGTTTAGAACCATTTACCATAACTATTTACTTGTTATTGCTTCTTAGAATGACCAAAAGGTCATTTGCATCTATAGGCCTGTAGATGTCATAGAAGGGTCTCAATGTGTTCTGAGGCATGTTTGCTTTATAAAACCATCTTCCATTAGTATTTTCCTTCTCAAATTTAGTAGGTTTATTTTAATATGATAGGGATACAAGGTTCACCCATTTATATGTCTTAAAACACCTTTTAAACATGCTATAGAAGGTCCACCAAAACCCTTTGGAGCTCTATTTTGCACTTTTAGGGATTTCATCCCTAAACTTTGTCCTTGACCATCAAATTGGTTCCATGTCTCCTTTTCCTTTTAGGATATTTGAATAGGTCTATTATTATTTTTTTTCTATTTTTAGACCTTAAAGAGATGTTACATTGTTTTAGCTCTTTGATACAATACCCCAACCCCATGCTCAGCCACCTGGAGGTAGGTATTTTGATGTTCAAATAGTGGATTGGGTATGAAAAACTATAAAAATGAGTGAAAAATAGACTTATATACCTTTTAAAAACCCATAAATTAACCTCAAGTAAAACCAATAAGTTGTGTCATAAATCCACCTCCTTATACTTCAGTATGACGTCAACAAATGGTCTTATGAGTATGCATTGAGCAAATTATACATGTAGAGTAATGAAATGTGGTAAAAACATGATGAATTAGATTCAATAATACCCAAATAAAATTTTTATTATTAAAACATGTGATTTACATCCTTTTTACTTTGTAACCAGCTTCAAAACACTAGTTACAACATGAAAATCACTTGTATGCATATGAAATATAGCAAGCCAGAGCATCACATGATTGTTTAGCATGACATATGAGCATATGGTTAATCTTACACCTAAATAGTCATATAAAATAATTAATTCAACACATAAATTATTTTATATTCTAATACACCTCTATTATCAATTCATAATAGGAGGGACAAGCTTATGCATGAGACTACAACTAAAAATGTGGAAAGAGTTGACAATGGAGGGAAACAAGCTTACAAGAAAACCAAGAGGTAACATGGTGAAAATAAAAAATTAAATAAGGTGGTAACATGACCCAAAGTCTTATGGAACACTCTTTCCTAGTTGAGTGAGACACCTATAAGAGAATACACTCAACAAAATTGAAGCACTTCAACTGAAATTGCACCTAGTGACACTCTCTTCAAATATGAACTAAACTACTCATCCAAACATTATGAAACTTGAAAAAAATAATTGATAACATATTATAAAGAATTAAATATCCTATTTATCCAATATCACTAATTGGTTCATACAAATTTGGTAAAAATGAACAAAAACCTATAGGTTGCATGAAATAACTAGTAAAAAAGCATAGTCAACTTGTTAGTGATGGTTCATAAAGTATAGATAATATTTTACAAAGTTAATTATATTAAAATTAATTTATTTTAGTTTATAATAAACTCCAAAAATCATTTTCCTTGAAACTTCTTGTGTTGTCTATACTAAGCAAAAACCTAAAGGTCACTTAAGTGTGTCTAAGAATGGTTTTTGATATAAAATCGAACTTAAAAATAAATTTAGGCATGTATATGAGTTTTTTTAATATTTATATGCATCTAAATATCTTTTTACATGTGTCACACTACCCAAGAAGGATGTACAAGTGCCATTTACTCTCTTTTTAGTCATTTTTGATATTTTAGTTAGGGAACCCACCATATTCTGATGTTTATGACACAAATTACATGTAATATGATCTATTTGATGTTATAAATTAAAATATGACATTTTTTTACCTTGAAAAATGTTCCACTTGCATTTATGACCCTTAAAAACACATAAAATAACTCCAAATTGATTAATGTAACTAAGACCAAGGGTAAAATTGCATTGAATAATATAAAATGACATAAAATACTCTGATGAAAATATATTTAGACCCCTATATCATATAATAAAACATTTTTTTACCTATAGGGGTCCAAGTTTGACCTAAAAGTCAAACTTGGTCAATTAAATGGTGACTCACAGGGGTAGTATGCCTATTATACTAATGACTAGTAACCTTATCCTATCAAGGAAAAATGGAGTCAATGGATTACTAAAAAAAACACGCAACGAATTTCCTAAAACACACCAAGATAAACACAACACACCAAAATAACACTAGATAAATCCAGAAACCAAACCAACTCACACATATGCATAAGCACTTAGGGCAAACAAAAGGAAACACAAACTATGTACAAGGAGAAAGGAGAACCTTAGTATCAATTCCTTAGATATATCCCATTGACTAGGATATTAATATCCTCTCTATATAATTTTGAGATTTGGAAGGCATTTTTTTGATTGCTTTGGGTGATAACATAAGGCCCACTCCACAAAGCATCAAACTTTGTGTGTTTTCTAGGCTTAGCTCTATCTTCATCCCACTTTAGGACAATGTCTCCCTATTTAAAACTCCTTAGCATGGATATTTTGTCAAAGTACCTCTTTGTTTGATCTTGGTGAGCTCTCATGGTTTGTATAGCTTGATCTCTTGTCTCCTCAAGATCTATCAACTCACACAACATGACTTCCATGCTTTCATTTTCCATCATTTGTAGCTGAAAAGTGAGATCCAAGGCTAGTAACTCAATTGAAATAGGAAGTCTAAATTCTCTATCATAAACAAGTGTGTATGGCGAGTTTCCAAATTCTCTTTTTGGGGTGATCCTATCAACCAAAAGAGCTATCTTTAACTTGGAATGCCAAGTCCTTTGGTTCTCCTTCAATGTTCTCTTTATGATCTTGATTAGATTTTTATTGGTAGACTCATCTAGTCTATTCCTTTGTGGATAATAGTTGGATGAGGTACTAAGATAGATTCCATGTTTTAAGGCCCATTCACTTATCTTCATCTCAAGGAAAGCTAATGCATTATTTAAAATTATTGTTGAAGGAGCTCTAAACATTGTCACTATGCCTTTATAGAAGTCTAAAACTCCACTTTCATGTGTTTCCTTCAGAGAAATAGCCTCTACCCACTTTTTAAATTAATTTTTAGTAGTCGACAACCACTTGTGATCAACAATACAAGGTGGATTGATTAGGCCTATGAAATCCAAACCCCATTACATAAATGGTTGGTCACCCTGAATTGAATAAAGAGGCAAGGCAACAATATATTTTTTACCATCAAAGAGGGTACACTTTTGACACTTCCTTACCAAAGCATTTGTGTCTTTAAACAAAGTAGGCCAAAATTATCAAGCCCTCATAACTAAAGTGACCACCAGATGGCCCATCATGAAACTCAAATAGTATTTTCTCAACTTGAACTAATTTAACACACCTAAATAACATACCTAAGAAGTACTTTCTAAACAACACTTCATTAACAAGTACAAAAGGAATGCATTGCAATCTAAAGTACCTTCTTCTAGCTATATCAAGGCCTTGTGGACACTCACCAATTTCATAAAAATGGATCATATCTTGTGTTTAACTCTTCATTGATGAAGATGTAGTTGTCATAGGGTTATCATGAAGTGCTAAAAAAACCCCTTTTATTCCTTCAAATCTTGGGCAAGATGCTAACATAACCCTTTCCCTTTCACTAGCTTGGTTTTCTTGATTTCTACATTATACTCCATCACTTTTGTGATCCAACTAGCCCTTTTCTCATTCAAATTCTCTACTCAAAAATAAATATTTAACACTAGGATGAGGTAAAAATATGTGAATCTTATTTTTAGATAACATATGCCTATACTTATTTAGACTTCTAACAATTGAAAGTACTTGTTTCTCAATATAGGTGTAACTTACTTCATAGCCCTCTAAACCTTGACTAAAGAAGGCAATACATTTTTCCATGCTCTCTTCATTATATTTAGTAAACATGGTATAAATTAAATCATCATTTTCAAAGGTATAAAATTTGAATTCCTTTGATAAATTATGATTTTTAAGAGTTGGAGCTTGAGCAATGGCTTGTTTAATCTCTTCAAAACTCTCCTTCCTTCTTCTATTCCAAGTGAACACTTCCTCCTTCCTTATCATAAATGTTATAGGATTGAATAAATTATCAAAATCATGGATGAATCTCCTTATGAAATTAATTTTTACAAAGAAACTTTTCAACCCTTTCTTATGTTTGGGTAAATCCAATGCCAAGATTGTACTCACCCTTTTAGGATCTAGGGACAAGCCCTTATTTGAGACAATGTGTCCTAAGAGTTTTTCTTCATAGATATAAAACATACATTTATTTGGGTTGAGAGAGATTCCAAACTCTCAACATCTCTTAAAAATCTTCCTAAGGTGATTCAAGTGACCCCTTGCATCATCAAAAAAAACTATGACATCATCAAGATACACTAACACAATGTCATTTATTAGTGCTTTAAAGTCATATCCATTATACATTAAAAAGTAGATCTATCATTATACAATCCAAAATTAATTTTAACATAATCATATGTACCCCATTTAGTAGTAAAGTTTGTCTTATATTGATGACTTTCTTTCACCAAAATCTTATTATACCTGGAATACCCATCAAGGAGAGAAAACCTTTCACTACCTGCCACAACCTAAAAACATTGTTCCATGGAGAGAAGTGGATAATGGTACTTCAAGTAAACTCTATTAAAGTATCTAAAATCAACAGACAACCTGATTTCTCATTTCTTCCAAATAGGGACTAAGTTTGCCAACCAAGATGAATGCTTAATAGGAAAGTTGATTTTGGACTCAATCAACTTAGTAAGCTCATTCTTCATTAGAGGCTCAATTTTAGGATTGATTGGATTTTGTCTTTGCTTTATTGGATTGGATATCTCATCTATATATATGGTATTTTGAGCTAAGTTTGGATCAAATCCCTTTAAATCACCATATTCCCATGCAAAGACATCAAAAAAAACATTGCATAACTCAATAAAAGCATGTTCTCTTCACTATAACATAACTTCCCAAGTGAACAATTTATCCTTGATGATTTTTAATTTATCATAGTTTTATTTCTTAGTATACATGATTACCTTTCCTTTCTTCAAATGGTCATCATCATTGAAAATACTCTCAAGTGTGACTAGGCCATTAGGGAGTTTTTTAACTTAAATTGCACAATCTAACCTCTGTATTGATGATGTAATTTGGATTTATTTTTGGAATAAAACTCGGCCTCCTCTTGTAGAATTTTTATTATTTTTTGGTCACTACAAAACGCTTTCCAACTAGCGACATTATCTGTTATGGATGGTCTTATAATCACTTTGAGATGTGGTTGGTTCTTAACCTCTCTTATCCCCTTTGGAATATCAAATTGAGATCCAATTGATGTCAATATATTATCATGTTTGTTGTATTATCTTGGGATATATTTTATTTTTAAATATTTTAAATCATCAACAATATCCCATACTCTATGCTTATAGGACTTGAGAAATAGTTCTTAGTCACATTTTGGCCTCTTACTTGATTTACAATCAACTTGCTATCACCATACGCTTTTAATTCCTTCACACCTCTTTTCCCATCCCACTCAAGGCCATGAATTATGGGATCATATTCTACCACATTAAAAGTACAATAGAATTTAAATATGAAATTGGAATAGTACCTTTCCTTAGAAGAAGAAACCAACATAGCTCTACCACCTACTCCAATCTTGCTTCATCAAATAAAAACTACCATAGACCATCCATGTCTTCAATTTGATTCATCAAATTTGGCATGAAATAATCCTAATGATGCATACAATACACTCCAAGACCAAATTACTCCATGAATTTGTAAGTATCATGCTCATAATGTTCATTTCCCCATTCATCTAAGTACAAATCAGAAACTCCTTCAAGAGAAGATGTTTGAGATTGATCTATGTGAAGTTCCTCCTCATAAATAATGGTATAATTGACATTTTACACTTTATGTATGTAATTATATAGATGATATTGATGGATAGGCTCTGATTCAATCTTCACCTTAGTAATATACTTTGTCCTAAAAATAATATAAGACCAATTGGCTGCCAAGTATCCACCTATCTTAGTTGTAAGCTCTATTGACATGCAAAAGGTAAATTATGGTGGTAAATATGCCACAACAACATCATTAAGAATATAAAATGTGGGACAAGAATGTAAAATAATATTCAAATCCTTAACCACTCTCGAGGTCTTTTCTAGTGATCCATCCAATTGTTAAACCCCTTTAGCCATTGGCTCATATTTGAGGCCTAATTTATCTATTATACACTTAGGCATAACTAAAGTTATATCCTCACTATTTATGATGAAATTATAAACTAAGAAATAACCAATGATTAGAGATAAGTAGAAATGAGGATTTATATCAATGTTCTTTACTTTTCTGGCAATGGGCTAAGTTGCATTCACCAAGATAACATTCACATTCCTTATTAATCCAACTTGCTTACCAAGTCCTTGCAATTATTTTTGAAGCATTTTCTTTTACCTAAGATTTTTTAGTGAATCACATAGATAAATATTCATATGAAACGTATTCATCTAGTCTAAAACATTGATATAAGGATTGGTCACCTTGGAAGGCTCCTTGGAAGCACAATACTTTATGGTGTAGCTTACAGAGGTGGATGTGTAAGAACATGCATTACATTCTAAAAATTTTAATTCTCTTACAAATTATGAGCTTGATTATACCCATCCACCATTGGAGATGTTGTGGGAGTCAAAACAAGTACTTTATTAGCCCTTTTTGTCTCTTCAACAACCCACTTCTTAGACCTACTGTTAGAAGTTACACTAGCATTCACATTGATTGGATTCCCCAAATGATTTATGGCACAAAAATCTCCCTCTAAATGATTTGTGTGAGTATAATCAGATTGTGTCTACCCATTTTCAAATCCAAATTAAATTTCCCCTTGAATTTTCCCTTTAAAATTTAAAACTTGAGATGTTTGATTACCTTGCATAGTCATGGATTGATTATGCATCTCATTGGCATAAGCAACTTGGTATTGAATTTGGTCATAAGAGGGATAACCTTGTTATTATTGAACAAGTATTTTTTGAGTGGGAAAAAAATCCTTGGAAGATGAGTTAGTATTAGGATTGTAACTTTGGTAAGGTCTATCTTGGGTGATTTGACCTTGTCTTTGAGCATTACCTTGGAAAGGAGGCCTATTGGTTTCCCCAAACTAATTTTAGGACTAGTATGGCCTATAAATTTGAGCTTATTTCCTTTTAATAGAAACCAATTCATTGGTAACACTTTTGATCAAACTCTTATATTAATACATCTCATTTTTTGGGACAATGGAAAACTTTTAATGACTAGGCAAAGGAGCCAAGGTCAATAATGTAACTTGAGTAGGAGGCTAAAAATTGAGGAACATTAGCATTAGTGGCATATGATCAATATTCCCTATTTGAACAAGACAATTCTTATAATTTATATCTATCTCTTACGTAGTAGGGAGTGTATTCCCACCCATAGATTGGATCATCATGCCTACATCACTATTCAATGCTTTTAGGTAGTACAAGAACACATAGTTTGTAGTAGGTATCACAAGGGCTGGGATCCTCTCCCATGTTTTTTGAAAACTCATGTTAAAATATTAGATAAACTCTTGTGGTTCCCTCTTGATAGTGGTCAATTGCTTAGCTAGATATAGATGATGACTTTTCTCTCCAAACCTCTTAGCTAATAGATCTCCTAGTTCATCCCATGAACTAATAAATTTTTTAGGTAGAGTTCCATACCAATCCAAAGCTTTTCCCTTGAAATAAAATTCCAAAAACCTAATAGACACATTATATTCAATGATATTATGGATATTATATAATTTTTATATGTTTCTAATGTGTTCAATGTCAGTAATAGAACCCTCTCCACAAAAATATGAAACACTCTTAAGAGTTACTCCTAAAATTTATTCATATTGGGCAAGATTCAAATGAGATGATCTAGTTAAGGCTACAAAATGTTGGTTACTATCATTATTTGAATGTGAACTTTGAGTATTTTGGATTGAACTAAATGATAACTTAGACTTATTTAACACCAACTCTCTTGAATAAGGATGAGTGTTCACAAACCTAAACCTTTTGACAAAATATAAAGGAAATTACACAAACTCAAAGGGTATGCCTTTCAAATAAAATCTAGTGGTCACCTTTGGCATGTAAATTAGGGACTGATTAGAAACCAAAGATTTTAAAACTTTAGTGGAGTCACGAAGTACTGAATGTATATGTTCTTGTAGCTATAACTATGCCAAGACCAATACCAACATTGAATAATCTTCTAGAACTTAGAGTCCCATTGGGCATGCCAAAAATAGTTTTCAATTGGATTTTAACCCATAAGGATATTCCTATATATACTCATATAAGTGGCACAATGGAAACATCTCTCTTACTATGGGTGACAATTTTTTTGAGATGAATCTCTAGAAAGGCTAGTTCCATTGATGCAATCTTCGAAAACACTTTCTTGCCTATAAACTTTGGATGAAAAGGGTTAAGAAAGAAACTAATAAAGATAAATTTTTTGATGCAAAAATAGTATATTTCCTCCTATTGACTAAAATTTTACCATTTAGAGTCAAAACAAGACCTCTTTTACATAAAACTCACAATTTAAGTTGTATTGTCAAATCAATGTTTCATAAGCTAGGTTCAAGAAGGTATTTGATGCTTAGGAGAGAAATTAATGATTAATTAATAGAATATAGTTGTATAACACTTATAAGTCACTTATAAACTTGAAAATAACACTAAAAATACCTATAGTAATCACTCGTCTGCACACTTTGTGAATAATTAAGGATAACATGCTAGAAAAGCTATTCTTCTACTAGACAAGACCAACAAAATTTCACTAAAACTCAATTGAAAAACATGTGAGTAGGAAAAATCAATTTTTTATTTCTTAAATATTCATTAAATTACAAATTTGACCAAGGTTTCACCATTAACCAATGAAGGCTACTCCAAAGAGCCAAAAGAGTCTATATTTATAGCCTTTGAGAGAAGAGCAAGGCAAGAGAAGCACAAAAGTCACTTTGAAACTTGTAAATATTAGAAAAGGGGTTAAAATTTGTTCGATAAATATCCATGGGATGAACCATACAATTTTATGAGGTCCAAATGTCCATACAAGTCATGGAAACTATGAAAAGTGTCACAAAACTCCTTATCTTGGCTCAAAAAACTACCGTCATCATTTTGAGCTATTTGAGCATCCCACCACTGACTAATAATATATTTGATGATTGAGATAAGATTTAAGGCCCTAATAAATTAATTTACATGCATTTTAACAAGCCATACTCATTTATAAACTCTTAGTAGGAAGCCATCATTGTCTATAGTCTAAAAAATTCCATTTTCAATCATCCCTCACACTTGGTGTCACAAATGCCTTAATTTTTCCATGAAAAAACATGGTATGGAGTGGATGAAACTTTTTAGTTCTATTAATATCATTTTAATCTTTATTTACACCTTAAAAATTCTCACACTTGGAGTTTTCACCCTTCTCAACCTTGTGTCCACTATGCTAGTTTTGACTGGTTGAAAAGAAGGCAATTGTTTGAATACTTAGAATTTTTTTATTGGAAATAAATGGACATAGGGAGTTAATAAAATACATAATATTCCATCCAAAGTTTATTTCAATTTCAAAATCCACTTGTAGCCTATAAAACACAAAAAATGGTGAGAAAACCCCTATTTTGAATGTTGTCCAAACAATTTCATAATATTCATTTGCATGGGGGGAATACTAAGGGAGTATTATAAATGTTCCAATATATTTCCTTTCCAAAATATGTCTTTAAATTATCTTTCCAATCTCATTTTACCCATCGGGTCTCTGCCAAGGGTTTGCAAGGGTTTTGATCAATTTTCTGCTCTTAACCATTTTTCATAAAGATTGCAGATTCAAGTTCCACAAAAATGACCTAAGTAAATTTAAAAGGACCTTATATAACTCTTTTAAGATACTTTTTCTCCCATATATACCCTCCAAGGAGATGTGAGCTCCAAAATTTTCCCTATCAAGCTTGCTTTTCCAATTTTGCATAAGGGTGAGTGGTTTTAAGCTCAAATATGTCTCTATTGATAAATTATATTCATTAAAAAATATATAAAACATTTATTGTGACCTAAAAATCATACCTCAATCATATATAATATCTACCAAGAGTGACAAGTGAATATCGATTGCCATTTGGCTTTAGGCCTTCTTAAAACCCGATAGGTTTACTAGGCACCTTGATGAATTTGGATGTTAGGAATGTAACCTAATGGTTTCATTGGTGAATTATGAATATTAAAATATAATTTTATCTCTTATTACCACTACATACCATTTAAATCACTTTAATTTATCAACCTCTCTCATTGACCAACTAGACCTAGTAGAAACCTTATCTAGTTAGACTGTGTGTGAAGGGAAAATGGATAATTTGAGGATTATAAGATTTATATATTGATTATTATCCATTATTTTCATTATTTACACCTCATAAAATGTTTTCATGAAGTTCCCAAATCTTGGTTTTTAGTCCTTTTCTCATTTTGACCTCAAAAACTCATCTTGCCAAAGTCTGATTTTCCTAGACTAGTTGACCTCTAAGATAAAACAAAGAGGTATATACGTCATCCATTATAAAAATTGAGTGTTTCATGAGTTTGGATAATTACTAGTGACCATTTTTATGAGGGTTTTGTCTGATTCCATATTTTTGATGGCTAACCATCTCCAAATGCCTCGAAAAGGCCTCAAAAACCTTGTTTTCTTGCATTTTTCTCAAACCCTCTTAAGAGTAACCTTTTTAAGCCATAACAATACATATAGGTGTATTAAACATGACTAAAATGTCAAATTAATGATTATGTATCTTTAAACTAACCTAAACAACCCATTTACCCTTGAATTCTCATACTTGCCTATTGGGCAAAAGGCTTTCAAGCTCATTGTATAGAATGTTGCCCCTTTGGCCAAGAAGGGAATGAAGAAGATAATTTTTTAAGGATTTTTGGATTTTATACACACTTTAATACCTATCATTAATTATTATACCTTTATTGTAACTCTTACCTCTTCCTTGGATAATTTTATGTTTCCACTTGGCCTTCTAGGTTATACCTTGCTATAGGATTGAGAACAGGGGTCTTAGAACATTGTAGATGTCTTTTAGATTTTATATTTTTATTGATGATCTCAAAATATTTTACATGCAGGTTGTCACCTAATTTATATTCCTTCCAAACTCATCCTTTAGGTTTTCAAATGCATTCCTATTTCAAACTAGGTACCTTGACTGAGATCCTAATTGAGACCTATGTCTATCAGTCATCATAGGGGTTGGTTGTGGTGATTTGATGAGGAAGAGGCCTTCCTAGATTCCTTTTTAAACATATGGAACTATCCTTTCCTCAATTTCACCTTTTATTGGCTATAAAACCATGTAAACCATGCATATATGATTATTTCTTCACCCTACCTATCAGACTACTATAGGTTACTAGTTCCATACTTGAAGGGGTGCCATAAATGGTCGTGGGGTATAAAATTATTTTCCTTAGTCATATATTAGTGTCTTTGACTTAATTATACCTAAATATACTATTTTAGAACAATTTATCATAACCATTTTCTTTATGTTGCTTTTTAGAGTAACTAAAAGGTCATTTGTATTTACAGCCCTGTGGATGTCATTAAAGGGTCTCAGTGTGTTATGAGGCATGTTTGAAGCTTTGTAAAACCATATTCCACTAGTATTTTACTTCTTAAATTTATTATGGTCCTTTTAATAAGATATGGATACAAGGTTCACCCATTTATATGTCTTAAAACACCTTGAATAAATGTTGTAGGTCTACCAAAACCCTTTAGAGCTTTGTTTTTCTCTTTTAGGAATTCCATCCCTAAACTCAGTCCTTGACCCTCAAACTGGTTCCATGTCTCCTTTTCATTATAGGATATTGGAATAGGTTTTTTATGATTTTTTTTAAGACCTAAAATAGATGTTACATTATTTGAACTCTTCCAGACAACACCCAAACCCCATGCTCAACCACATGTAGGTAGGTGTTTTGATGTTCAAATAGAGGACTGGGTATGAACCACTAGAAACATGAGTGAAAAATAAACTCATATTCCTTTTACAAACATAAAAATTCACCTTAGGTATAACTAAGTAGTTGTGTCAAAAATCAATCTCCTCATACTTTAGTATGATGTTAGCAAATGGTCTTATGAGTATTCATTGAGCATATTATCTAGGAAGAGCAATAAAATGTGTAAAACATGATGAATTATCTTCAATACTATCTAAATACCATTATAAATCTTAAAACATGTGATTTCCATCCTTTTAACCTTGTAACTAGCTTCAAAACACTAGTTATAACATGAAAATCACTTGTATGCACATGAAATATAACACACAAGGGCATCACATGACTATTTAGTATGGCATATGAGAATATGGTCAAACCTAAACCTCCCTAAGCATAAAATATAACTTCATTCAGCTCCTAAAGTCTTGGATATTCCAATACACCTATATTATTACTTTATAACATGAGGGACAATCTTATGCATGAGACTGCAACTAAAAATGTGCAGAGAGTTGACAATGGAGGGAAACAAGCTTGGGAGCAAACCAAGAAGTAACATGGTGAAATCCAAACATAAAAGGAGATGGTCACATGATCCAAGGGATTATGTAACACTCTTTTACAATTGAATTAGGCTTATGTTTACCATTTTTTCATGACCATTTTGTGTTTTCCCTTTGGCTCTTTTCATTTTTCCCTTGCTCATTTTCTATGTTTGGTCACTTTCTTTGTTGTTTGTATTTTCTCTTCGACCTCTCTTAGTTTGGAATATTATCCCTTGTTATTTTAATTTACCCTTTGTTTTTTTCCTTTTGGATTTTTACTTAGCCTTTCTTATTTTTTTGCCCTGAATTGACCTTCAGAAAATTTTCGAAGGGCCATTTCCCTTCAGAGTGCCCTTCAAAATTTTTTGAAGGCACTTTCTTTCCTTGCTTTCCCCCAAGTGCCCTTAAGATATTTTTAAAAGGGAAATTTTTGTCAAATTGACCCTTAATAAAGGTTCCTAAGGTCACTTTTTCATCCAAGTATCCCTTTAGAACTTTATTGAAGGGAACTTAGCCTTGTCCTTTCCTCCAAGTGACCCTTTGGAAAAAGTTATGAAGGGCACTTTTTACCCAAGTGTCCCTTTGGATTTTTTTCAAAGAGAACTTTTTCCTTGGTATTTCCCAAATTCCCCTTCATATTTTATTCAAATGGACATTTTTTCCAAGTTCCCATTTGATATTTTTCCTAAAGGGTCACTTTTGACCATTTTCTACAAGGTTACCCTTCAAGATTTTTCTTGAAGGGCCATTTGTCCATAGCCCACCCTTCAAAAAAGTTATGAAGGGCCATTTCCTATGGAAATGACCTTTTAAATTTTATGAAGGGACCTTATACCCATACTATAGTGTCCTTTGAATTTTTTTTAAAGGAAACTTTTGTAAGTGTCCTTTGGGAAAAGGTCCTAAAGGAAACTAGCCATTGCTCAGAAAGCTGAAAAAGAAAAATTCTTGAAAGAATTCCTTCAAACAAATTATCTAAAGGAATTAATTCAAGAAAATTGACATGACCAAAGACTCAAAAAAATAATATTAACCCAAATGGATTGCCATGATGTGCTTTATAATGTCAATTTTGATACAACAACTAGCCATTAGGGTTCAAAGGCACGATGTTCTGCAGGACATCAAATTCAAGGTGACCAACTAGCCATCGGGTTCACATTGGTGATGTGCCATAGGACATCAAATTTAATGTAAATAACTATCCATTAGGGTAAACTTGGTGACGTGACTTAAGACATCAAGTTCATGCCCAAAGTATTAAAGTAAGAAGTAAAGTCACTTGGAAAACCTGAAAGGGTCTTAAGCAAAGCAAAATCAAGTTTTCAAAAGAGCTTTGATTATAAACTTTTATAAGTATAATAAATAAAAAACTTGAAAGATAAATCAACCTTGATAGTTAAAATTAGGTTTCCCAACATGCTTGACTTATAAGTTTTATAGGTAAATCCATTTAGAAAACCTAAATGGGTCTATAGTGCAAATCAAGATTTGTCAAAGACTTCACTTATGAAGTTTCATAAGTCATTAGCAATAGAAACCAAAAAGAAAGTAAGTTAAATAAATCATATATATTCATAGGAATTAGTAGTTTTAAATAACCTATAGGAAAGATATTAGATTAGGAACACATGGAAATGATGTGGACTAGTTACTAGGTTGACATTTGCCTTAGTAAAAGGCACCCATGGGAATCACATAGACAATGGTAAAATACATTGGTAAAGTCATAAATATAAAGATCATATAATAAATCCAATGGTAATAACATGACTATTTTAAAGGCCAATGATAAAATACAATCGTTATGGCATGTGCATTAAAAGGCAAAGGACATAACATAAAGATATTAGCAAAAGGCAAATAAGTAAGAGCCCAACTAGAGAAGGGAAAAAAGCAAATGTTAAATGCAAAACACAGGAGCTTTTAGGAATATTATAATATTTGTAGCAATTATCTCAACCATTTATTATGGAGGGTCATCTCATCATTGGTTTTGTAGTGATCTTGGTCATTTCAAGAGGGCAAATCAAAGAAAAGGACAAAATCCAATTAAATGAGAGAGAAGTTGGAATCAGTTTCACTAGGATGGTGATGGCAAACAATTTTGGAGGCTTCTATTTTGGTGCCCAAGAGCTCTCTCTTCTCTCCCTTTTTTATATAAATAGGACCCTTTGTCTCTTATTAAATCATCTAGAGATAATACGGTGAAGCCCTATTGTTTTTTTTGCCACTTTATTACCTTTGAGCAAAGAAACATTAGTTTGTCCCTTTTTAAAATTTTGGATATTTGCCTAGGTATGCAAGAGATGAAAAGTCACAAGTGATGTTTTATACTTTCATCCTTTGTCCTTCATGCTTTTGAGCAAAGAGTTAATCCAACAAGTCATCTAGAGTACATTTTATTTATATAAGACCTTGGATGTGTATCCCTTTTCTAGAATATACAGATTGTTATTTCAATCATTTACCTTGTTTAATCTCATTAAACTTTGTCTCTACATTGAGATAGTTATGTTGGAATCCTCTAGAGCTTGAGCTATAGACTATATTCTATTGTATTGTGCATAAGTATAGGGCATACATGTGGCTACTAATTCTTGGTGTATGACCATTTTAGACTAGGCTTTTCATTTATGCAAACTTCTAACTCTTTTCATTCATACAAGTTGGTTCACTAGTTTTATTACATAAAAAGCTAATATAGGGAGCTTTCCCTTTCAACCTAGAGGTTCTTTTCCACTTATAGGCACACTCACAGGGCTAGAAATGTCCCAACATTGCCCAAATCTAGAAGAGGCCTGAACAATCCTCTTTTAGGGTGCAAGATTTGGAGACAACAATTCTAGCACACCTGGTGGGACCAAGTTTTACTATTAAGTCAAGACAAATTCTAGTCTTGATAGGCCTAAAGTAGTATAAATACCCATAACCTAGCATTTAGTGACTCCAAAAGGGTGTGAATCCCTGGTTCTAGACCAAGTTTTATACATTATCTTACATGGTCCTCAAGATTTTCTAACCAAGCCCCTTTAGCTAAAGCTCTTCCTAAAAAACAACACCCTAAACCACTCCTAGCCCTATTAAATCTTTGACAAGGAGGTTTTTGGGAAGAAGAGGAATATGTTGAATAAGTTCAAGGAGAGGAAAAATTTGAAGAAGAGGAAGAAATAGAGGATCAAATGGAAGGAAGAGAAATGGGGGAAAGAGGAGAGATGGATAGGCATCAACCCTTCCCTTATTTTGATGACCAAAACCTAATAGAGCTTGCAGCATATGACCCCTTCCCTTTGAATACTACCAAAAAACTTCTTAGTTTCAATGGAGAGAGTCTTATTACCCCATCTAAACATGAGTACTCCATTTCTCTCATCTATTCTAGCATGGCCATCAACCTATCCTTATGTTCCCTCATCTCTTGCATTTACCTTTCCATCGTTATTCTATTCTTCTCTTTGTGGCAGCTTCTCTCATCAACTATGCCATGTTTATTCTTATATCTCTTTTCTCATCCCCTTAAAGATATATAATAACTCTTGGGTCTCATCTGGACCTATACTTCTCTCTGATAAGCCTTCACTCACTTGCCACATCTCATCCATACATCAAAACATTAAATGAAAAAAAAATTAAACTTTAACCTTTTGTTTTCCTATTGTCCTTTCTATTATCAAAGAATTTTCACTGATTTGATACCAAAATGATGCAGATATTACACTCATTATCTACTTAATTCCACCTTTAATACCTACACACATCAACACTTGTAAACAAACTATACTTGTTTTGCCTTATCTATAAATTCTATATTAGTTGCATAACACCATCTATTTTATAATATTATTTAGGATAATCTCATTCTATTGTTATAACCCCTATTCACCTCATTCTAGATTATATATCTCATTCATCTATTTACATTTACTCTCTTTCTCTGAACATTCACCTCTCACTCACTTCCATTCATTACCCTAGGCCAAACTAGACCATCTATCCACTTGGGTGGTTTCATTCAAGCTTAACCAATTTTTTTCAATCTCCCTTAGGTCCTCTTGGAATCTCAAATATATGATTCTATATCCATTTGTCCTTTTTGAGGTTTTTATGAAATTTATTACACTAACTCATTCACCTTCATCATTTTCTAGCCTTCTCTTCTTCCAAATTAGCTCTTTTTAGGCCTTTTTCAACCCTGTCAATAACACAATCCATTTAATATGTACCTTCATGGTTCGTACAAGTCTAAAACCATTATATTTATTTATAAAACATTGAAAACTATTTGATTGTCAAATTTGATGAATTTTTTAGTTATATAATTTATTATGCAACATTTGTGTTGAACTTGAGACCTAGGGTTTCCTACCTTCTGTCATAGCTTAGAGGGTAAAAAATTGAATACATTGATACTATTCACTTTAAAATGCTCAAATCACATTTAAAATTTTTGATAAACATATTTACATCCTTTTAATGCTTTAGATCTTCTCTTTTAGTCCCCAATCATGTTCAAAACAAAGATTCATAACATCTTGATAATATAGTTGTATATAACATGTCTAAGAGGGCTTCAAAACTACTTTAGTAGATCTTAAGACCTATTCATAACCTCTATTTTCCTATATTATGTATATTTAGTTATTTACACCCTTTGAAAATGATAACTTCTCTTAGTTATCTACTAGTCACATCCAAAACATAAAATACATAGTGTTTTGTGTATACAGTCAACCTATGATAAGAAACACAAGGTTTAGCACTTCCAAATAGGGTCTCTAATGTAGATGAACATACATCAATTTTATTTTAAATTCTCTTTTATTTTTATACCTCCTTTTAATGTTCCTTTATTCACTATCTTCATACTTCAACAAACTTCACATTCTTTGTTATTCAAAGATTCAGATTATTATTTCGTTTAGACTTTCTTGACAAATAATGTTCTCACAAAGTTTTCATTTGAAATTTTTTCCTTTTTAATGAGAATAACAAAGTTTTTAGGTGTATTAAATATCTTCTCCAATGTTTATAAATTTTGTAATCACTCTCCACTATAGGTGAACATCCTTGATAGGATTCCTTCGTATATAAACAACTCAAGTGCAATATAAAACCTTATCACATTCCTGCAACATTATCTATTCAAATTTCATTACAAAGTATTAAAATAAAGACTTTAATATCTTAAATACATTCAATTTCATTCACAATATAATATCTATTCATAAGTAAAGACATTATCAAAGCATCTTATCATTCATTAGTTCCTTTCTATTTACATAGCATTGTTAACATAGATAGGGTGCAGGTGATTTTATAGTTTTCATTACATTCATATATTTATTCATACCTTATCTCTCTCCCACTTAAAAAATAACTCTCTAGCCACCTATCTACCGTATAAGATACTCAACTCCTATTTAAAACCAAAAACTAAAAAAAGAAACTACCTACTTACCATATCCAACTTTGACAACTGCCTTCAAAAAGGCTTACATACCATATGCTTTGATTTTGTGCTACCTTATTAATTTTATGTACAAAAATAAATTTTATAAACCTTTTTAATCTCATTCAAGACCTTAAGGTATCACTTGACAACTTGTCATTACATCAAAATATTCCTAGGCCTCTTAACACAATTCAATGTTTCAAATTTATGTTTTGGTAGGAAACTTTCCCAAACCAAGAACACTCAGCTCAGAGACACTTAAAGATTCTCTTACAGACTCAAATGCTTCTAAAATTTTTATAGGTTTTAATACACATACTTATGACCAATTTTAAACTATTTTCACAATGCCCCTACATCACATTGTCAAGTACATATGAAAAATTTATGTGTCTACATTTGTCCCCCCTTTATTTTAGAATTAAATTTCTAGAGTAAAGTAAATAAGATTTGAACTTGGGTGTGTAAAATACACTATATCTCTGAGTAGATATTTCAATTTTGAAAGTCACTAAAATTTAAAAAACCTTAAAATATCTCATGGATTAGTCTTTTGTGCATTTAAAATTTAAAAAATATTAATTTTTAAAAATTTAAATAGAAAAAAGATAAAATAATAAGTACTTATATGTGTAGGTTTAATGTTTTTCTTTATAACTTATAACTAATGATAAAGAACCTCACTTTGGGATTTTGAACCAATGGATACTTTGACACTGATCAAGTCTCAATTTTAAATAATTTATAAGGCCTTTGAGTTTGAAATATGAATTACCCCAAAACTCATGAAATGAAATAATACCATGTATATTAATATTAAAAAGTAGAACTATACTAGGTTCACTAGAAATGATGCCAAGGTCATTGAGTTCCACTAGATTTAAATGTATATCACTCACACATATTTGAATCACGCCATTATAGACAAATCAAGATTAAATAATTGCATGATCTAAATGAAATGAATCCTATTCATGTCCCATAATGACCACATTGTTCATATAAGGTTTTTTGAAATGAATATTTTTACTTTATATTTGCATATTTTTCTCTTTAAACTTGAGATTTTACACTTTCAAACTATTAATCTTTGAAAATTTTGTATCTTTGAGTAGATTTAACATGAATGAATATCATTACCCCTTAAATATGTGTCAATATATGTAATGTGTTTGATTTCCAAATCACTTTGAATATTTATAAACCAATATTCTACTTATAATATATTATTTTTTCATACAAGGAGAAAGGGCCACACACAA
This sequence comes from Torreya grandis, assembly GCA_037957365.1. Lineage (NCBI taxonomy): Eukaryota > Viridiplantae > Streptophyta > Pinopsida > Cupressales > Taxaceae > Torreya > Torreya grandis. The sequence goes on from JARHVA010003427.1 coordinate 1,707,724, forward strand.
TAAACAATAAATGTTAAACCTATTATGGAAGAAATTAAACAACATTAAAAGAGTATAGAACAAGTGAAAACTATTCTATTTTATTCACATGTATCAATTTAATTTTTTTAAAGAATAATAACATATATATTAGAAAAATGTAAAATATGAGTTATTTAGTAAGACATTTGTAGGATATATATATACTATTTAGAGTGTACATTTTATATTTTTATATTCCCTCAACATAGGCATGGCCACTAGGTAGAAGGGAAGCCCAACATCTAAGAATGCATTTGTAATGTATGTCCTGCATCACACTCAAATACCTCATGAAATGCATGTGTATAGAAAATAATATGTTATCTATCAAAATATATGATAAATAACATGAAAAAAGGTAATTGGAATCTCTTATCATGCTTAGGTCCTAAATTTTTGCTTTATCAAAAACATTTTGAATGTATTTTGTGAAAAAATCATTTTTTGTATTTTAAATTTGTTGGAATGCTTATGTATACTATAAATTTAAGGGTATGATATTCATATGGTTATAAATGGGTTTTCCTTGAAGTATATCTAGACAGCTCCTGTGCCTATATTTTTAATAAACGTAAAGGGAACTAATCAACTAGGTTTGAGCTTGCCTTTAGTTTATTTATCTACATTAGTATTTATATGGTTTTCCTTTAATAAGAGATCCCAAATATGAAATTAATGATGAATAAACTTATTTACATATTTGCATTTTATGTGATCATAATAAAATTTGAGGTGTTTAATAGTTTGAGTATGTTTGTCATCAAGCATTTCTAATTCATGTAATCATTTTTATCGATAATCATTATCTATAATGATTTATTTAGAGAGACTTGTAAAGAAGGAATTTATAAATCTAGTGGTAGTAATTAGTCTATGAAATAAATAAGAGAATATGTAGTATCATTTTTTTGTTTACACATAATTGTGTGATATATTTAGAGTGCATAAATAATTTGATTGTACCAAACAAAACCATGTTTTGTGAGAGTTTTTATTAATACTTTAACGATTATTTTATTTGTATCCTATTATTTCCCATTTACTTATGGGTAATATGGAGTAAGTAACATATGATGTTTTTGAATTTAACACAAAAAATGATAAACTATTTTACTTTTAAAATATTATCCATTATTAGTAACAATCACTTATTGTAGTCCAAATCTTGAAATAATCTACGCCATTAATAATTGAGAGATGTATTTTCTTGTAGTAAGATGTAAAGGTATGGCCTCAATAATTTTTTTTAAAATATTATGTATTAGTAATGATGAAATTATGACCATCTAACAATTTTAGATTTATCTTTTTGATCAAATTGAAGCCTAGATGGAAAATGGCCAAGGTGAAAAATGGATCATGATTAAGGTTCCTATGTTTTTGACATTGTAAATTTTGTTTGCATGTTCATGACATTTATGTTCCATTTTATGCAAATAGTAAACATTCCATAGTAATTTTTGAGACATATATTTTCTGCTAAAATAACCACCACATTCACTATTGTGTACCTCTACCATGAATATTTTAGCTTCTTCATGATTTAAGCATTTTATTAGTTGTCTATCAAATGATATTTAAAATAATGATTCCATAATTATAAGATATTAAACTTATTTATGTTTAAATTCAGTTTTATCATTACATGTATCACTTTATTGGATAACATCTAGATACAATAAAATATAGATATCATTATACCATTAGCAATTCACTGCACTATAAATGATTGCCATGATTTCTAAAGTATCTAGAGTTGTATTGACTAAAGGATTCCTTAGATGATGAATAGTAACAATTTATTTCTTATGATTGATGTCAATATGAATCATTTAAGTTAAACTTACCATTATATTAACATGACTATTATCTTTGCAGGGTATGATTTTTATTGAGAATGTGTTGAAATGCAAGGTTAATATTTATACCATGTCTTTGTATGTGATTAAATAATACACCTTAGTTTGATATATATACAAAAATTATTAACAACTAGATGATAATCTCCATATCATTTTATATATTTTATTGTTAATGCACGTGTTATTTATAAACTAATATTAAATGTTCTATATTCTAATACTTCTTGTACATGAAATTCCCAAATGGAAAGTAAATGTAATGGATGACCTTGTTGAGTAATGAAGACTATCCTTTCTCTAGTGCCAATGGTGAATTTTTATCAATAAAAATACATGATCCATGTGTCATTATTTATTTTATATGTAGTTAAATCATTATTAATGGGTGATGTATCCAAATTGGAGCTATGGGTAGATGATCTACAATAATTTTCCCTTTTATTGACTTACAAGACATGATTTTTGAGTTGAATTCCATGAGTAAAATTAACTACTTGGAAATTCATCTTGACAAATGTGATTTGGACATGAGAATATTAAGTGGATCTCCCCTTGTGATAACTTGCATCTCATTGCTAACTGTATAGTTCTACAATTATATGTAGAAAAATAAGATACATACATTTTTTTCATGGGTTTGTAATTTTTCTCATAACCAACTAATGTACAAATGATATAACAAATAACACACTCTTTGTTTTCATTATAATTTTATGTAAATTGTAGTCACTAAAATTTGGTTATGAATACTTGATAACGTATGTTTTGGCCCACTTTTACTTTAATTGATTTGAGCACTTAATTTGGACCTATTTCACTACCTCACTGTATCTAAGTTATCTTTTAGACCTATCAATTTTTAGGTTACTATCTTATGCCTACATATATGTTCTTGATCACAAAAATATCCTCTAAGCATCTATATAGACATCCATGATCCTTATATTCAAATGCTACCTTTTAGGATAAAATTGATAGATAATTGATATTGTCCCTATGGTTCGATCCTATCTTTCATCCTAGTAATGGTTGTTTTTAAAGTTTAATTCCTCCCTTATAGGTTGATCTACATTTTTAGGATATGTAGTGTGAGGTTTTCCCAATTTGGAATTGTTATAAAGTCACATATAAGTCACCTATTATACCAATTAGAAATTTCAATATTGAGGCACATTTATACTATTGTACACTGACTAAAGCTTCCCTATTCATCCCAAATTTAATTTTAATTCACTTGAAGCAAACTTAACCATGTCAAGAGCCTATTCTATCCAAGTCAAGTGAAGCATTATAAAGTATGCATTCCATCTCTATATGCATACATGTAGAAAAAAGAGTAGAATCACACTAAGCACTCTAAATGAGAGAAATATGTGGTCTTTGTTTCCCTCTTTAGATTATTGGATAAGTAACCATCGATAAATAATCATGACGGTGATTGGGTTTGGCTTATCCCATTACACTCCCAATTTTTATTTGCAAGTTTTTAATTATTTTAAGCCCTATTAGGGTTTTAACATTGAATAAGTAATTGTATGCCATAAAGACTAGTTAATGGTCAAATATCAACACATAAGAATATTTCAAGTAGGCACAAGTGATTGTTCTCTAATTTTCCTAAATTTTAATAGAGGTCAAAATCAATGAATAGGGGATATTAGTGGCAATCAATACTACACCATTCTAATTTATCATGAACCTGATTAGTGATAGTTATAATTTTTGTTACAAGTGCATAATTAGATATTATTGATTATTTATAGTCTTTTTTTAGTCACACATAATGATATTGAAGGAATAAAACAACTAATTATTTTTGTGGTATTCATAGTTTGTTTATTTCATTCATTTCCATTTCATCAATTAAACACTTTGCTTTCATTCTACTATTTTCAAGTTAATTTACAATATTTTTTACTTTACTATTCATTTTATCTAAATTAGAGTTAATACATCAATTAACTCCAAATTATAGTAAAACCTATTAGTTAACCCACATATTTTCATTGAGCATTGTTTTAAAAAATATGCGTTAGGATATATAAAAATTTAGGAGCATATCACACTAAAACAAATTTCTTTCAACCTTGCATATAATATCTAACATCAAAGGAATTTTATTTTGACAATGGATTTAATATCTAATACTAAAATCACTTTATTTTGACCTTAGCTCTTATATCTAACACTGAAATAATTTTATTTTGACCTTGAATTTCAATAAAATTTATTAATCTCCGTACATTAATTTTTTACCATTTTCTAGGATTTAAATTTAAATTTCATGTTATTTACTTTTTAATTTGTAAATCATATATGGCTATATTTGAATATTTTTTTTTCATCATGATTTCTTAGTTTTCATTACATTTTATCTTCCCTTGATAAGAATATTATTAGAACCCATTTAGTAAAATGAATCAATCACATGATAACATACAAATACCATTAGTTCAATAATTTGTAAACTCAAGGATGGCATGGGCATAGGATTAATTTTATAGTCAATACGTTATAGTGATTACTTTAAAACCTCAAGTTTTACTCAATTATTATTATTTCAATATTTAATCAAACATTCTATTGGTTACTAATAGATGATAAAAGGCATGTATAATATATTTCATTGCTCCTCATCATCAACCTCAAGATTTTAATGGCCACCATATAACTCCCATTATTCACCCAAAACTTATACTAGAATTTGAGTTCCATTAGGTTAACAACAAATGAGGTATGGCACCACATCGTGAAATAAGTCAACATGTTCTTCTTCAACCCCTCCACCCCCCATGATGAAATAAAATAAACATAAAGGGTATGATATCATGGATCAAATAAAAACTACCCATTATAAAAATTCTATTTTCAATATACAAAATAATTCATTAGTCTATAAGGATATTTTATATGTTGCATTCCAAGATAACATTATTCATAGTGATACACAACTTGCCACTTTTTCTTCCATCATGAGAAAATTTAAGGACACTAAAAATATTATCATTTTGAGAAAGAAAACTTTCTAACACAACATGTAGTCACACCAAATATTCCACTCTTTATTAAAGTTACAATACAAAATGAAGTTATCAAACAAGTATTAAGTAATGTTAGTTTTGAGATTAACATTTATAGTAGTCATTTCTTACAATAATTGGGTATTAACATTAAATTATCCAATAAAAATTTCAAAATATTAAAGGGTTTAATTAATATTCATGATAAGTACTTGGAATGATACCCATAGATATAACATTAGGACTTAAAACGTTTTCTACTTTATTTAATGCTATGAAAAAATAATGCATATAATAATTTAATATTGGGGTGACCTTGGATACATATGATGTTTGCAGTACCATATACATTACACAAGTGTCATAAATTCATGCATGAAAGATATTAATATGTATTTCCTTGTCATATCCCCTAGTTTTAGCCTTTATCAAATGTGAAATGAATTAATTTCCTTAGTAAGTTCCTTGAAAAGGTCATTATGTTGTTTGGTTGAGATACTAAAGTCATAGTTTAGTCATCACGTCAATTATGATTGATAAAACTTTGTTAATGACTTCTAAATTCATTTTATTTATTTCATTTATTTTGGGTGAATTCTAATTTCATTCCTAAAAAAATAGGATTGATATGTTCTTAGTACATAAAACTAGACATTTCGATGTTGGATTAAATAGTGCCATATGTGAAGGGATGTTCTTGGTTCTGTTCATTTTTCTTTCTTAAAAAAACTAATAATCGGTTGTAGGAAGGATTTATAATCATGTTTAGATCTCTCAAATGACTATGACTTCAGTAATGGACCATATTTACATTCATTTTGGTTACTAAGTTTAAAATATGGCATTTAGTTATAACATAAGTTATTAATGGCATCTGATCAACTTTACCTATTGTATTGTCATGGATAATTAGAAATGATATTATATTTGATCAATGATAAGTTTGATGTTACAACACTAAGTTTTACTATCATATTTTTTAGCCTAAGAAGGATCTAGAAATTCGGCTGGAGAATATATATATATATATATATATATATATATATATATATATATATATATATATATATATATATATATATATATATATTAGGTTATGGTTATAGTAATTATTAACTTATATGCACTTCAACTTGAAAATGTTCAAGCTTGAGACATAATAATAATCAAAATGACTTTTTGTACCTTAATCCTTGATGAAATAAGGAACCCATGTAATTTGGGTAGATAAAGGATTGTTAATAATTAATAATTATTGGTTGGTCTACTTGAATATTTTCATATATTGACACAAGAAACCCTAATAATTAGATTGATTTATAAAAAGATTTGCATAAGCATTTTATCCTCCCAAGAGATAGTTAGATGCAATTTGGGGCATGGCCACCACCAGGCAAAGTGTCAGTGGGTGAATATGAGAACCAAACCACTTTGACAAATGTATTTACCACATGGACAAAATAATAGTTTCCTTCTATTGTATAGTGGTTCTACATTGTTTCATGGTTAATTTATTTTGGTATTGTTGGAATTACAAGGAAATTGAATATGGGTTGGAATATATGTGTGATAAAGATGGTTTTAGAGGTTAAGAATGATAACAAATTTTTGGATATATATTCCTTAATTTTTTAATAGAATGTGTTTGATTTATGTATAATTGATAGTATATTATAGAGTATTTTGCTCTCAATGAGAAGGATTGTAATAAATCTCTTCACTCAGATTATAAGAAAATATATGTGGGATCATTATTTCCATTATTATGAGTAATTATTAATTAGACTTAATCTAATATCTAATATGATTTGTTTATGTGTTATTTTGTGATTTATATATTTCTACGTACATAATATATGTCATGTTTAAATCCTTTCATTATAAGATTTGTTAGTATTTGACTAGATCCATTTATTAAGCAAGTGTATTCTTAAAAATTAAATGTTTGTGATTTCAATATAAATGTGGAAGACCCCTATATATATATATATATATATATGTGTGTGTGTGTGTGTGTTCTTTTAGGTTATCCTTAGATCACATGTGTGTCCCTATAATTAACATGTTTTGGTGAAACCCAAGAACCACTACTAATAATGGTGTGGTGAGCATGGATCTCATCAGTGAAAGAAATGATGTGATGGCTACCTAGTCAAAGAGGGGTAGAAAGTTTGTTAGAGAAAAATATTCATAATTTCATATAAGAAGAAACATAAAGGATAGGGTGTACTAGGAAATAAATCATACAATAATATATATATATATATATATATATATAAACTATTGTATGAAGTTATTTTGTAATTTATATATTTCTACATACATAATATATGTCATGTTTAAATCCTTTCATTATAATCTTTGTTAGTATTTGACTAGATCTATTTATTCTAAGAAGTTAAATGTTTGTGATTTCAATATAAACATGGAAAACCCCTATATATATATATATATATATATATATATATATATATATATATATATATATAAGTTCTTATAGGTTCTTCCTTACATCGCATGGCTATCCCTATAATTAACATGTTCTGGTGAAACCCAAGAACCACTACTAATAATGGTGTGGTGAGTATGGATCTCATCATTAGAAGAGATGATGTGATGGCTACGTAGTCAAAGAGGGGTAAAAAGTTTGTTAGAGAAAAAATATTCATAATTTCATATAAGAATAAGCATAAATGATAGGGTGTACTAGGAAATAAATCATACAATAAAATGTGTGTGTGTGTGTGTGTGTGTGTGTGTGTGTGTGTGTGTGTGTGTGTGTGTGTGTGTGTGTGTGTGATGTATGTATATGGTGAGATATATACTATATTTTGGTGTGAATTACTTGGGATATTATAAATGTGGTTGGCTAGATTAGAGTCCATTATTTTTAATTCAGAGCTACCAATGCTATTACATGGATTGAAGAGAAGATAGAGTGGTTACAAAACCTAGATACCATTTGGATGCATGCAATTGATCATTACGTAACTTTTACCATTTATGGATAATCCATATTTTTTTTAGTACAAGGGTATATAGCCTTTAAAATGATAAAATATCTATTTGTTAAAGGGATCATAGGTCAATTTTTATAGAGAATCACTTTATTGATCAAGATGTTAGCTATAGAAAAGGCCATGGTTGTTATTTTTTTTAGTATGGAGTATTAAGTTATGGTGCCATGGGTATGTGTGTAAATTAAGTTTAGATGGTGAAGAGATGATAAGGTAGAGATTGAACCTGAATTCAGAATGGAGACCTAAGGGGAGAAGAATCACAAGAAGACTCTAGAATTAGAAAGAGAGATATGACAATAGAAAATATTAAATAAATAGGGGGATATATAAGAATCTATGAGTTGGAGAAGGAGTAGTACTAGAATATAAGAATAGAGTGATAATAGAGGAAAAGGAGAATAGATAGAAGATGAGAGAGAGAAAAATAGAAAGCAATGAAGAATGAGTGAGAGAATAAGAAGGAAAAAGTAGTGTATAAGTATATCATGTAGTTATAAATTCAAAGGATTACAAAGTGATATTACCTAGAATGGGAAAAACATTGTAGTATATTTAGAGGCATAACATAGGTTTATGTTTTGAAAAATTCATTTTTGGAGGTACTAATAATTCACCATGGGAACACACATCCCCCAAGAATTTTTTTTAAAAAACCATAGAAGTTAATATATCACCTTAGAATACAAAGATTGGTAGAGTCCTATCACATAATAAATTCATAGGAGAACTAGTAAAATATAGAGGGAATCACATCATGAAATTATTCATAGCTTTTTTTAGCACAAAAACAACATAAAATCATTGTTATTGACAAAGATAGATTCCCTAATTGTTATACAAGATAAAGAGTTTATCACCCAAATTGAAATATTAGAAGAAGAGGGTGAGGACAATGAAGACACATCTAAAACTAATTAATCATCAAAAACACTAGTAGAGACACAATAGGTGACACCACCATATAAATCACCATCAAGACCACAATAGTTATAGACATCAATTACACAAAAACCATTTTTGATACCTATGATAAACCTCAATAGGGTATCTCATTTAGGGGGTTTGATTTATATAGCTTAGTATAATGGGTTTTCATATCCATAACGATACCTTCTCACCCACATCATGAAGTGGTAGGCTAAAGGAATTACCAATGAAGTGTTAATGATGTATGATTTGATTGAAGATTTAAATGATTGTGTGATAGAATTTATATTTTGTAAGGATATCAAAATGATAACACTAAAAGAGGCAAAAAAATATGTTAATCTTAGAGTTTTAGATTAAGAAATGTTCTAGCCAAACTATTCAGGATTTGAAATAAATTTGGTAGGGATTAAAAGAGTCTGCCAATGACTATGATTGATTATTTAATGATGTTATGAATAAAATAGAGTTTGTATTACAAGATAAGGATAAATAAACATAGTTTGTAGAAATATTTATGGAAAGAATATAGTTTTGCATTGTGCAAACCCAATTCGACACTAAGGTAGATGCATGAGCAATTGTGATAAGGGTTGAATAAATTAAATACTATGGTGATGCTACAACCTCAAATTCCCTAATAAAGAATACTTTACAAACACTCTTGAAAAATATGGATTAGTATAAAGGAGAAGGATATAAGCATAAATTAGGCTTATGGTGTATACAGTGTGGCAAGGAATGATATCATAAAAATGAGTGTCTTAGAATCAAAACAAAATTCTATAAAGTTTGTAGAGTGGTAGGACATGTAACCTCTCATTATCATCTCCTCTAATAGTATTTTCAACATCTATAGTCTTTGTATTGTAACTTCTACAAATATTATACTCATGACGAAAAAGAAATTAGATATCTTTAGGATCTCAAAGAATATATTACAAAGAATGTTTTTTCAATCATCATGTAGAAGATAACTATTATGACCATGATAGTTTCCAATCCAAAAATTATCATGACAAGAGTAGCATATCTAGGTGCACCTTCCATATTGAAGGAACCATAATATCACCTAAAAAGTATGAAAATTTGGACATCTTCTTAGACATGGATACTTTGAGTCATACAATATCAATCTTCCACCTCTAATAATCATATGATTCCCTAGGCATAGTAGGCAATTTGGATACCATCATTTCCATAGTACCAATATGGTGTGTATGATGGCCTCCAAAAATCACAAGGTTGGAATGCCTCTTATGATTCTAAAAACTTTGGGCCTCAATAATCAAGTGTCTGGGGATTTCAAACCAATATGAGTGGATTAACAGGAGGTAGAGGAGGATATCAAGGTGGTGTGCAAGGAAGAAGGATAATTAATCCTCAAATAGGTCCAATAAAGTGTTATTTATGTGCATAATTTAACCATATACAAATAAAGTGTCCTATGAACCCACAATGACAATCCTATTTTGCTTATTATATGATTTCAAAACAACATGACATAGAGGATTGTTTGGTCTTAAAGAAATAATGCACTGCTATATGGAATGTGAATAGGTTAATACTCAACCTTGAGAAGATTTTACATGACAAAACCACGTAGAACCTGGATTTCCACCATTAGAGATACAAAAATATCAAGGGATAAGAAAATTTCAACTAGATAAGTAACCTAAAACCATTACTAAGAAATGATTAATGCATAAAGTTGTGCATAATTTGAAAATGATTTATTAGAAAGAGACTATAGAAGATGGTGTTATAGCTACTAATGCATAGATATATGGATATATATTTTTAATTCTAAGACAATATGGCATTGTCATTACTTTAAGGAATCTCATGAAGTTACTCACTGCCCTACATAATGAAGACATTTCACAAAACATCACCAACCTACTACATAATCTTCTAGAATGTGCATGGAAAGGCTAATAATGGATTGATAGAATTATATGGTATGTTAAGACTAAAAAACTTTTGGATGCTGATTTTATAATGGATATTCAGGTTACAGGGTATGAGATACCCAATGTAATTTTGATTTTGGAAGCACCATCAATATGATTCTTAGGTCTACATGGGTATCTATAGTGTGACCTACACTAAGTTATATCTAGTCACACTAAGCCTTGAGGATTATGGATGAGTTGAACCTATCAGTCACCTAGAGAACATGGAAATTAGGGTCATAGAGATAGGATTACATGGTTAATTTTAAGTCATTGATATGAAGATGGATGAGACTCATTATCCTACACTGATAGGCAAAAAGTGGGCATATGATGGTCAGATGTCCATAGACATAGTCATGAACTAGGTAGAATCCCACTAAGGAGATAAGATTATATTAATTTCATTAAAAAAATATGGGAATAAACCCTATTGAATTACTAAAGATACAAATTGACCATATAATAGTCCAGATAATCATTAGATGATATTTAATGTGGATAAAAATTAATGAGACCTATGAGCAAGTGATTATGTTTTTCAATACAATAAAACCATTAAAAATATATCCCTATGCATAGAATATATATCTCACAAACTTGTTATGTAATGTACAAGGATTCCATATATCAAAGTGGAGGATGTGTGATATATGTCCATAAGGTTCTTAAATTTGTCAAACATAAACTTCATGTATTAGATAGATCATATAGATAAAGATTACATAGAACCCATTCTAGAAGGAATTCTATCATGGGATATAGTTTCATCAGTAAGTGGAGACTTAGATATGAACATTATCAATAATTATAAGGGAGATGATGAGGTACATCCTATGTGGATGATTTTTACAATGAATCATAGTCTACCATAAAACTTTTCCACTGAGTATGTTAGTTAGTTTATCTTATAATTTCAACATGTAAGAGATATTAATCAAGGAGTTGGTTCTCTAAAGTATGTACTTAAGAAAATTAATTTGAATTGGTAGTTTCTCCATTAGAATGATAATCTATGTTGGGATGAAGCATGTATAATGATTATACCCAGGTTCTAGTTATCAAAAATATTCATAAAATAATGGCTAGTATTTCACAAGGGATATTGTCTTGAAATTCATATTTATTGGTGTAGTAAATTATTTAATTCAAAATTTATGAACCCAAAATATGTGGTACATTCCTTTAGATATACCTTGGATTCTATTCTAATAGATTAGTACATACATCAAGAGCATAGGTGGGAAATAAATCATTGGGCACAAGGTCAAAGTGATTTTATTCAGACATTCATCTTTGAGGATGGGAACCCTTTGACACACAAAGAATTTGACAAATTAAAAACTTTTATATGCCATGAATGGGTTGAATAATTAGATATTAGAGTTGAATATTCTTTATAGGAAAGTGTAGCCTATGATCTAAACAATGATTTATAGACATATAAAATAGAAAAGGGGATGGAATAAGTCCTTATCAATCATGTCATAGGATACAAAATATTGATGAGTGGACATCTAGTGTGGATGATGATTACATTGATGATATGGCATTAGCTGATTTAGTTGAACTAGAACACAAATAATAACCACTCCCAACACTTATCATAGATCAATCAGAAGAAGAAAAGCTAAGACACCAAAATATACCAAAATGAAAAAATCAAGGGATATTATGTGACTTAATCCTCATATACTAATGCAATATTTATCATGAACCATTCTAGGAATATGTGGGGAACATTATAATGGTGGTCATTCCTAAGTTAGCACATATTAGAGACTATTAGTTCTATGAAGATATCTCAAAAGTGATGCAACTCTTAAGAGACTACCAGGATGTGTTCACTACAAAATTCTTAGAGGTTAAGGGATGGATACTTAATGGAAATTCACATTGATCTGAAGGAGTGCACTAGGCCTATTAATAAAATACCCTATCAATTAAATACAAATATGAAGTTGAAAATGAAGGTAGAGCTAGACCACATTCAAGAAGCTGGTATTATATTACCTATGGAGAAAGCTAATTAGGTTAGCCCTATGTTCGTACAACCAAAAAATATAGGTGAAATCTAAATTTATAGTGACAATCACATTTTTAATGAGTCATGTGTGAACTATCCATTTCCTATCCCATCCACTGATGAAGTTTTAGAATTAGTTGTAGGCAATGAAGTATATTATTTTATATATGGTTTAAACGTATATCATCAAATACTGATCATATAAGAAGATAGAGTTAATACTAAATTTTATAATAGAGTGGGGCTATTTCACATATAAGGTAATGTAATTTAGTTTGAGTAATGCACTTTTGGTTTTATCTAGAGTAGTAGTCATTGCATTTAAGGAATTTATCCATGACTTTATAGAGATATATCAAAATGATTAGATGTTACTTATAAATCACATTTCTAAACTATGATTTATGTTGTAGAGATGTAGAGGACTACACATAACACTCAATTTGAATAAATGTTTGTGTTTTACACCCTTTGGAGTTTTGGTAGGTCATATAGTTTGTGGTAAGAGTATACTAGTATATCAAGCTAAGATCATAATAATTATGAGAATGCCAATAACTATAAGTTCGATAAAGGTGAGATATTTTATTAGCCATACAAGATACTACATGAAGTTAATCAAAGAGTATGTAGTTGTATCTTCCCCTTTAGATAGGTTATTTTGTAAATAAACATAGTTCATATGGACAAGAGAATAACAAGTAACATTCATGACCTAAAATAGATATTGGTGACTACACAAATTTTGATCTTTCAAAATGGAGTAAGCCATTAAATGCACATGTGGATTCATCTCAAATCACATTTGGAGACATATTAATGCAACTAGGGGAAGGATATTTGGATCATCCATTCTATTTTGTAAGAATAAAATTATCTACTGCCTAAAAGAATTATACTAAAACCAAGTGAGAGGCCTTGGCAATAGTGTACACATTACAAAATTTTGGCCATTATCTATTGCCCACACCCTTTAATTTGTTTACTAATCACCGAGCACTGTGATATCTAGTCAATAAACCTTTACTATGAGGATGTATATTATGGTGGCTAATGCTTTTCCAAGAATTCTAGTTTAGGATCAATGTCAAACTAGGATAAGAGAATGTGGGTCTAGACCATTTGAGTTGACTCTGAAATGGTGAAGAACTAGAACAACTTCAAGATTAGTCTCCCAATGTAAACTTATTTTATGTGTCTATGATTTTAGAATAATTAGAGGAAACCACATAGTTTATATAATAGGGTACATTTCCTGAGTACTATATAGAAAGGGATAAGAAATATATAATTAATAAGGTTCTTCCATACAATATTGTTGATATATTTCTTTACAATTTAGGAAAGGATGAGGTGCTATGTAGAGTTGCACTAAAACACAAGTAGCCTCAAATACTAGAAGAGGCACATTAAGGGATAACTATAGGTCACTTTGTAGGAGATGCCACTACAAAAAAGTCTTATAGAGTGTTTTATGGTGACCCTAATTATTTTAATATGCTCATAGAGTTTCATAATGGTGTGATGTGTGCCAACAGATGAGTAAACCAAACTAGAGAGATGAAATGCATTTACAACCAATGGTCATAGAAAAAACATTTAATGATAGGGAATTGATTTTGTGGGGCCTATCAATTTATCTAGTAAACATAATCATGTAAGGTATATAATTATTGTAATATACTACTTTACCAAATGGGTAGAAGTTACTATGATGACCAATTATGGTGTGAAAGATACATCGAAGTTATTGTATGAGAACATCATTACCCAGTTTGGTTTCCCAATCATATTGGTAATTAATAGAGGTATGTAAATTTTTAATAAAATAATAAATACTCTCATATATGAATTCCTAATAGCATAACACAAAATTACAAATTATCATCCATAGGCAAATGCCCAAACTGAGGCTATGAACAAGGTAATTGGTAGGATGTTCATTAAGGTCTACAATGTTAAACAAAACGATTGGGAGGATTGAATTCTTATAGTTTTATGGTTATATAACACACTATAAATTTGTGTAATGTTTCATCTCATTCTAGTTAGTCTATGGTTTATAATCTATTATACCCATGGAGTATGTTGTACCTGGTCTATGAATCACAATCATTATGCATAAGGGTGATCAAGAATCTTTGACAAGTCAAATATTAGAAATAAATCACATGGAAAAAGATATATGTAGATCATATTAGACATAAGATGTGAATAAGCACAATTATAAATTTTGTTATGATAATAATCTATGCATAAAAGTGTTTTATGTGGATCAACTATTTTTATTTTATGATAGTCAGTTTAGAGTGTTCTCATGTAAACTCCAAATCAGATGTAAAGGTCCATATATCATTCATGAGTTAACACATCAATGGATCATGGTATTATAAGATTTATAAGTCACCATTATACTTGGAAGGGTGAATGGTAGTAGGTTCAAACCCTACTACAAATAATTTTTACACCCAAGCATAATTAGGTGCTAAATCTCACCATCCTAGATTAGGATTTGTATCAATTATGTTGTGTGTATTTGTATTGTTTAATTGAGGTTGTGTGCATAGATTATAGGTGTATAAATTAGTATTAGAAATTATAATTCAAAACCATACAAATAAATCACTAGTACTAACATGAATGGTGTTGAAAAAAGAGAAATCATGTTTAAGGGGATCGAGTGTGTCAAAATTTAAGTTTAGAAAAGACACGAGTGGCAAGATATTAATTAGATAATGGATAATAGTTATTTGTGGTGTATTAATGATAAATCTAAGGATAGGTGTCAATGTCAAAAAAAGAATAATCATGTAGAACAAGTGAATGGTTAGGTAAATAGTTGCATCACTTAATTAGTAGGTCATACAAGGGATGCCAGCTCAGTAGAAAACACACCAAACAAGAAAAAGGAGATCTTGATAATTAAATTAAATTAAATTGATACTAGAATTAAGGATGTCAAGGAACATTTAAGACTTTGGGATCTAAAAGGGTTCATAAAGATCTATAAATTAGGTATTTGGCTACTTGTGTCATCATTTTACACTTTGGAGACCCTTGAGCATAGTACATCAAACCTGTGATGAATTTTCTTTATTATTTAGTACATATGAATAATTTTCTTATTAGTTAGTATCTGTGAGAGGTAAAATTCTAAGCATAGTGATGGTTTCCTATGATCCTTCTCAGTTATGATGAGGACTCATTATCACACAATAGGAATACATCTAGATTAAAACTAATTTGTAGTAAATAAAATTTATGGAACCATATGTTTATCCTTATATTAAACTCACATAAGAATGAATATTTTACCCTATAGTATGTCAAGGAACATAATAGTTTACAATTACACTAGTCCACTAAATTTTTAATACAAATTTCAAATGATTGATTTGATTACCTAAATTTGGGAAATTAGGAGATATTATAGATTTTCTTCTAGGCTAATATAATGAAAGGAAAATTTATGTTTCCTCAAACATCACCATCTATGTCAATGAAGTGTCCATGGCATTCATAACTAAACTACCAACATGAGGAAGGTCTATGGGTCCCTATAAATCCATAATCCTACCTATTCTACCCAACATCCATGATGCTTATGTAATAAACCACCGAGAGATAACGCTGGAGGATATCAAAGATGATCCATTTCACATTCTCACATAATGCATAATTAATAGTTTTTATAGAATGACTAAGGCCACCAAAGAAACAACCAAAATAATCATGTATGGTACCCATCGCATGGTCAACCTCGATAAAGAATATAATTATCTATAGTTCTTGGTGTCTAAGGTCATCAACAATATTTATAAATTCATATCATGTATGAAACAACCACTTCAATACCAATTATTAATTTTGTTATTGGCTTTTATGTAATGGAAGTCTCTAGAGGGCATCTCCATCCAAATGTCAACTATTGGGTAGATATTATATTTTAGAATATCATTTGGAAATACTAAGAGAACACTTATTTTACTCATTAGTGATTCTTCAATGCTTGATGGGATGAACTAGTCTAATTAGTTGTCAAAAACCCATACATCCTTATAAATGTCTTGAATTATTTGGGACAACAAGTAGTGGTGACTAAACTTTTGTAGGGAATGGTCATCTGAGTTCACACATTACCTAAGGATCTAGGTGAACCTATACCATTTTATATTGACATGGATATTATGTAGCATAAGGTTTAGCATCAAAAGTATCTATCCACATTCAAAGTAACTCCTTTTCCAATAGTATCACTAGGTGTCCCAAACATTATTGCCACTAAAGTACCAACATCTATACCACAATCCTATAAGAAATTCAATGCTCCCATAGATATAAGTTCACTTTCTCCACCTTAGTACATGGCATAGATCCATAGGACTTGTCTAGATGACCCTAATGTTCCATAAATCACATCAAAATGTCACTCATATAATATCTAGATAGATGACAAAGAGGTCTATCGTATAATGATGGTTGACATGGTTAGAGACTTGTACAAGAAATAAGAGAAGAATTTTTTCTTCTAAAAAAACAATCTATGCCTTTTAGATACAAAATTAGCTGACATAACATTTTTGGGTCAAATTAACCCTCATCCTCCTCCTATCATTATCAACACCATTGGTGAATAGAAAAAATTATAGAAATCCAAGAGGTGCTCTCCACTGAAGGAATTTTTTGTAGATCTTCCCAATCATAACCATTAAATTCTTTGCTTGAAATTCCTTCATGATATCTCATACAAAATAAATATACACTGTGATGTTATAGTCAAATTGTTGAATAATAATAATAATAAACAACACTTCCTACCATGTCTACACACAAGGAGTACCTTCACTAGTTTTATTGTTTTTACACCACTACATGCCATACCATTATAAAGGTCTAAACATGTCACTCTTATATCTAGGAAAAGTAAATATTTTAGGAAGAAGACAATTGTGCAAGGGTCTATAATTTATGCATCCATTTCATTATTAGATGATCACATTACCGGTATGTAAGAGGTGTATTTGAATGTGTAGATGTGGGAAGAGTAACAAGATGCTTGTGAAGAAGTGACACAAGTATCTTAAAGAGAATATTAGTAGGAAGATACATGCCATGTTAAGGCTAAGGCTAAGTTAAAGGATGCAAAATACCAAGAATCTAAATGCTTACAATAAGCACAAGATAAATAAGAATTTATCAAGATACATAAATATCACATAGCATAGGAAGAAACTACCCATCAATGGCACCAAGTAGAATAGGCAAGTTTAACTCTAGTACCAAGGAAGGATGAGGCTAAGTGACCAACGGAGTCCTTGATGAAATAAGGAACCATAAATAAGGATTTACACGATAAGAGGTGGCAAGAGGAAGCAACTCACATTTCCATCTAGACACAAAAATAAGTTGAAGAGGTCGAGGCACAAGCTAAACTCATAGTTGAATTTCAACATGCAACACAAACACCCAAGGCCAAGATTGCACAAACATCAACATAAGACATGTAGATCCTCATAAATAAGGAAACAACCACACCATAAAAATTAACCATAGTATACTACAAGATGTCAAGGTTGTGAAGACTCCATGAGAGGTTGTAGATACTCAAGTATAGGGTACACCAATGGGACTTTAGTACTTTAGAGTCTTATAACTTTGGATGTGTTGGGACCAACATACCCCCTTTTTGATAAATTATGACCCTAGAGAAACCCTAAAGTTTGATCATGAAAATTTTGCATGATAAGATAATTTACAAAATTTGAAGATCATAGACTCTATTAATGGTAGGCTTACTTGGTTTTATTTTAGCTTTAATTTGGACTAACATCACTAATAAATGGTCTTTATTTCTCTAGTTAAAAGTTTCATGGCATTTTCCTTGATAATTTCATGTTTCAAAACCCTAGTGAAAGCCCTCAATTTAAATTTGAATGTTTGTAGGAACCAAACCGATGGGAATCTTTTGAAATTTCATTTTCGAACTAAGCATAAAATTCATGTTTTGAGTTTAATTGTGTTTATTAACATAACTAAAACTTAGTCTAAAGTCCTTGGTCCCATTTATTACTTCTCCCTTTAAAAGTTACTTGTATACCTAACCTTCATTCTATAGGGTCCTTTTAATATTTCCTAACATGGCCTAAGATTTTAACCCTAAGGCCTAGATGCATTTATTAAATACTAATGGGACCTTAGTATTAATGTCTCAGCCTAAGTTCTATTTTTCTATCAACTTTTATGTTAACTCGACCCCTTTTTTATACCTTAGCCTAAGGTTTTAATTATAAGGCCCTAATGTATTTATTAATACAATCAGGACCTTAGTCTTAACACCTTAACCTAAATCTTTATCCTTATGTTCCTAACTTAACTTCATTACATCTTGTAGGATCTAATAGCCTTTGATCTAATGGAGAAAGAAAAGCCCAAACTTTGGCTTAAATAATGCATCTTAGATGATCTGATGATTCATGCTTCCCATGGCCATTTAATCATATGACATGAGGAAAACTAATATAATCCCGCATATAGCCCATTGGACCAATCACATTCAAACTCTTAGAATGTGATCAATGCTTTTTGCTTGCTCATGAAGACTTGATCAGATGGTGTGAGACATAGTTGAAAAGTCAAAAGACTAAATAAGACGTAAAATATCAACACATGATGCCCTTATATTTGATGAACAAAAACAAATGGGTCTCTATCAACAAAATGACTAGCCATGAGTAAGCTCTTGGATCACGATCGATGGCTAACACTTCATCATAGATTTTGATTTGATGGAGTGAATTAAGTCCAAATTCTTAAGAAGCTCTATGGATGTGTCAAGTGGCACTCATGTATTAGGCCACAAGAATTATATGACCTTAAAATTTATTCTCGCAAAACCATCATTTGACATCCACAAAGATGTATTTGATGCATGTAAGACCGTCAACTTTAATCACATAAAATTAAAAGATTCATTGGCTTAGGATTGATGTTTGCAAGACCATCATTTTAAATCTACAAGGATGTATTTGATGTCTACAATACCATGAAATTTAGTATAATGAATTATTATTTTTAGGGTCAAAATATACTCCAAGGCTCAAAAATGGATTTAGAAGCAAAGGGAAGTGCTCAAAAAATGATCAAACACTAGAGGTCTTCAAATTACAAAATGTAGAAATGGTCTTACAATCTAAGTATGCAAAATAAACATAATCTAAGTATATAATTTAAGGTCCCTATGACATTTTATTCAAATGTCATGAAATTTAAATTATAGACTTATACTAAGTCTTATTTTGAAAGGAGAGTCCTTATAGCATAAAATAAAATCCAAATGAATCTAGCTATAGGTTTTAATGTGATTTATCAATACAATAAAATCCTATGTGTTATTGGACCATTATGTCATAGACCAATGTTTACATTGTGTTTACTAAACATGACATAAAAATTAGCCTAGAATATCTAGGTCATGGCCCCTTTGCATATAAATTTGAAAGCTTAGACATAAACTACTTAGCCTAGGGTTTATATCTGCTTAATAAATAAAACAAACCTTAGCCTAAGTGATTTAAGCCTATGTCACAATCATAATAATGTTATAACTTAATGTTCAAGCATATCTTCATATCAAAATCATTCACTTTGTCATTGGGTTTTGATCTAATGATGTGAATGTATGTAAATACTTTTTAATGAATCCCCAAGAGCTTACAAACTCAATGCATGGTGGAAGTGCATTCGAGGTAGAGCTGATAGGATGATTTGATGGTTTGAAGTTTAACACTAGATTTTAATCAAATGGTGTGAAGGAACTCATGACTTTTCAAAGGCCCATTATCTCACCCCGTGGATGATACTCTTTCGATAAAGGATTGATGTAGGATTCAGAGCATGGAGAAGCACGTAAAGATGTCAAGTGTCACCACCATATGGCTTGGAATAGAAAGATACAATCATAGGGAAGGGTATATATTATAATAAATGGTTTATTATAATCTTGAATTTTGATTTGACGAAGTGAAATGAAAGAGACATTCTTAAATGCCAATGGCTAGTGTTCAAAAGGCATTTATGAAAAATGTTGTGAAGGCCCAAACCAATGTCACATAGGCACCACACAAGTAGAAAAGGACAAAATATAAGATATTATGGGATCAAAAATGCAAGGGTATAAAGGCAAAGGTCTAAATTAAATCCAAGGCACATATAAGCCAAAACTTGGACATATTCTACCATTAAAGTTCCAAACCCTAAACCTTACCTAAAAGTGACCCAAATAGTCTCGATTGATCATAATTTGATGCAAGAGAACTTAATTATGTTTTTGAACATGAGAGAGATTTCATAGAGATCATTTACAATCTAGTGTGATCAATTTGTAGGAACAAAGACAATGGCAGCTTACAGATAGCAATTAAAGGAAGATATTAAGCTCTACTTATCAATAAAAAATAAAGGTCAGATCTTTAAAGACACTGAATTAGACCTTATAAACCTAAATATATTAGGTATTAGGAACTATTCTAAATATTCTTCATGGTCAAGGAATTGAAACCCATCACAAAAGTGAAGCAAAGAATTGTCATAGTAACCTAGAGGTACTATGACCTAGTCATTGTTTAGATGACAAACCTCCACTATGCTATAATAAAACTTGAGGTACTACATTGTATTGGTATCCTTGATCCCATCTTAATTGATTATATAATTAATAATGAATGGATCATTAGGGAGGGAAACTCTAAGGAAGTAGCATATATTTCTCCTATAACATCTGAGAAATATTATAGGTTCTCTCTTCCCCATGTGGATTTATAAAAGATCAAGGAGTGGATAAGCAATCATGACCTAGACTCTATCCTTAGACATTGGCTACACCAAGGCCCTCATATCTTCAAAGACTTTGAAGGAAAAATCCCATTAGTCTAATTCAAGGAGGGCATTAGGGTTATAATGACCTTGTTGAACCAAGCCTTTAGATCCCCCTTAACCACCCATGTAAATAAAATCAAGGTCTCCTTTCTCTATTTCATGGTAGATTAAAATCTTACCCCTCTAATTAGAGATTTAATTAATGTCTTCCTCACCAAGCAATTCACTTCATTAAAAAATAAGACCTCCAAGTAGTTTTATATTATTTCATACCTTTTAGATGCCCTAATTCCTCAATCAACTTCCTGAGTATTAGGAATTGGTACCTAGATGGCAAACCACCATTTCACATCACTATTCTAAATTACATATCTTTAAATACGTGAACCACATGTAATTTATATATGATTACATTTATCCATCCATAGTTAAGGCCATCATAGGTGTTTTTATGCCTAGGGTGCACCCCCTTGTTAAGAAGTATGTGGAGATGATAGGTGATATATGGTACTACCTTTATTGCATAGTCATCAGGATTGAGGGCATCATGTACAAGCATTACAAGTTACTAGTATATGTTCCTATCAAGCTAGCTAAACAAGAAATTCTTTCCCATTTCATATATGGCATTGATAGCACTTGTAAATAAATGAAGAAAGGAATTTTCCACCCCTTCCCTTTGATCATTAGAAGGACCGTAATCTATGATTGGAAACAAGTTGAGACTATGGCTAGATATCAAGATTCATTTAGTCTTCATCATGATAAACTTAAGATGTGGGATCCTAAGAGTATAGTCACTAGCTAATTGAAGAACAAGAATCTCCCAAAGCATGAATATGTACTTCAACTTAGTGTCCATGACATCATATATATTAAGGCTAAAAATTATGAATAAGTATTAGCCAAGATCCAAGGCCACAACATCAAGTTCGAGCATAGGTTGACCAAGGATGACAAGCCCTTAGGAGAGACATGGAAAATGCATCATTTTTAGTATCACTTGCTATTTGGTCCATCTAGGATGGCCCAAGAAGATTCCCAAGAAGAAAAACCACAACCACAGCCTCAAGAGCTAATTGTGCAAGAATAGGATGAACAAGGCAAGGGCAAAGAAAAAGTAAGAGAAGTAAGATTGGAGGAGAGACCTAGAGAAGAGACCCTAGCTTCAATAATCCCTCAAATGCCACCTTATCCATTTTCAATATATTTATATGATAGCCTTAGATCCAGAAGAAACACTTAAGGGTGCCCTCAAAGAACTTATAGAGGCCTATGACTCAAACAAGAAAGAGGAGCCAGAGAAAAATAAAGGAAAAGAACTTGTCTATGAGGCATCCTAAGAAAAGGGGAAGGCAGAGTTGGCATTGGTCCTCATTGGACAAAGCAAGAGAAAAAGATTAACTTTCACTCACCCTACCAATAAAATCAATCTCTTCAGTGATGAATTCCCAATTCATGGACTAGCCATTCCTGATTGGTTCATTTATGGAAAGTTACAAAATATTCATTCTCTTTCTCATTCATGGGCCATGACAAGGGTTACTGATGTTTAGATACAAGATGACATAAATCCATGGATAAGGGATATGGTGAAAGAGTAGGAGTAAAGGAGAATAGTGGTCACTCAAGGACCAAAAATTAAGAAGAGGGATGCCCCAGAGGAATCAAGTAGCTTAGGTATGGTGGTCCCAAAACCTCCAATGTTCAAGAAGCCAGTCACTACCATCCAATTAAACCTTGAAATTACTAGATTGGAAAGGATTAAAAAAATGATATTTATGGTTAGAATAGATGAATTATCCTTTCAAAAGTTATATTATTTTGTGGGATTAACCCCAGTGAAGGGCCAATAGCTTGGTGAAGCTACAATTCATGAAGAGGATGTGGAAAGCTTTATTAAGTCCCATTCAACATAGGCCAATGATAGAGTCTAGGGGATGAAGTAGATTATCTTAAATTTGGAAAGAGAAAAGGAAACTTGTAGACATAGGTAGTTCTATCAGTGCTTGAGGCAACAACCAAAATGCTTGATGAGTCATTTTATGACACGTTTGAAACACTAAAAATAATGAAGTTGATATAGAGTGTATTAGAGGGGCAATGCACATTATCCAAGATCTTGGTCACCCAATGGTAAGCCTCAAAGAACAAATTATCCTAGCTTCTCAACATTTCAGTAGGGAAATAGATCACAAGCTTCAAAATAATTAGTTTGGGATACTTGAGCATAGTTATGGGAATTGTGATTGAAAAGTTTCAAGGTTTGGGTGCATGGCATAATGATGTGGAAAGACTCCTAGAAGATGACAAGGATCTAATTGCCAAAATTGAGCAACTTTTTAGGATTATGCTCACATATCCTACACAACCCACTATCCTTGGAATCATAAGTGATGAAGAATTTAAACATAGGGATACTTTGGTAACCCAATAAATCAAAGGAAAAAGCTAAAGCAAATTTTGGGGCTAATAATGATTATATCCTAGACATGATATTCAATGTAGGAGAAATGATAAATGAAGCTAGGAGAATTAAAGAATCCATGGATAGGAAACATACGGAACTTGTTGACTTGGTAGATCAATAGGTGTGTATAATTAAGCCTATTGTGGATTTAGATATTATTGATGATAAACATTCTAAATCCATGAACATCCTCTACCAGTGATAATTAGGGGCCCCACTATCAAATTAAGCAATATTCTATTTGGTAGAATTTTGTAGCATTTTGAAATAGATTATTCCATTGTAAAGGCATGTACTAGTTTGTTAGCATATTTGCCTCTAGGTCAGGATGATTATGAAAAGAAAGTTTATTTTATAACTTATAAGGATAGATATCCTTATCTTTATACATCTATATTTTTTAACTAATCAATGTAATACCTGATATTTCTATAAAGGCATGTATCACCATTTGTAAAAGAGAGATATTTAAATCAAATTTTATACACTTGAAGAAATTAATATAATCAAGATATTTTACAAGGATTATCTATATTTGATGTGTCAATTACTAATATAGATTTTTCTCTCAATTGTTGGTAGAAGTCTTGAATTTGAATGGCGTCTTTGAATCTTGACTTGTATTTTTCTAATCATAGGGTTTCTAATTTGTGCATATGCTATATTAGCTGGAGGATCTTATTATTTAATTAATTTCATTTTGCTATGTATTCAGATGTGCTAACACAATTTTATTATAGTATTAAATCCTTAAAGTAGACCTAGTTTTAACTTTTGACTCTTTACATTATCCTTTGAAGCTTGCCTAGTATATAGTAAAATTTGAGCTTAGGCTATGTTGAATTATATATTGGTTAAATGCATACTTAGTTTCAATTAATGCTTTTTCATAATTTTTAAGACTAAAATTGACAATCACTCATTTAGTTTTTTCTCTACCCTTCTCTTTTCTCTTTTTTCACTCAAGTTTGTCTCATATTTTCTCAGTTTAGGGTCATCATGCAAAGTATGTGCTTTAGTTTTTCACACATGTTTTGATCATAATCTCAATTTTTATTACTCAAATTTTTAATCTAAATATATCCATATATCATATTATGGGCATGTGAATGTCATATGACTTTGTCCTTACTTAGTTTTCACTAGTTTCCTAGAGAAAAGGGAAATGTGTATCACTCTCTATGTTTTATACACTAGAACAAGATTATACTATTATTTTAGACCATTTTTTCATTATTTGTTTGCCATTTTTTACACTATAAATTATCCTTATTCTATCTATAGTGGTTGGTTCACCTGTTTTCATTGGAACAATATATTAGAATTTATATAAGGAATCCAAACTACTTCACTACTATGAACTTATGAAATTATGGAGCCAAACACACCTTGAGTACTTAAGCACACTCTTTTAATAACTATCATTAAGGTATGCATAGTCCAATATAATATTTTTAATGTAAATGAAATCTCCAAGGGTCCAACCCTCTTTGGTCACTGATTTTGTACCAAAAAACACAATGGTTCATGTATCCAATCAGGTGTATATATTGCCTATTATTAGATCTATAATTTTCTTATATTTAATTCTTGATTTTCATCTTAAGTAATTACTGATTTTATACATGTTTCATTATATGTTAGCATGAAGCATAGTTCATTTTTATGTCATACATTTAAGACTACACTTCATAGGTAATTTTAGGTATGCACTTTTCCTATTACTCTAGTAATTTAACTTTTTCACATTACTATAGTAAAAGTGGGGAAACTAATCACATAAATTAGCATTTAAGTTAAAAAAATGTTATTTTGAGCATTCTTTTGACACACTTATCATATGCCTATCTTAGGGCATTTTGATCATTTTCCTTCACTTCATATGTTATGACCCATTCTTATAAGGAACCCCAATGACTTAATAATATCCCTATTTCTTATGAAAACCATTCTAGGACAAAAATCAAATTATTTAGGGTACCTAGATCATTTTTTTATTCCCCTTGGATAACACACCCTAATTAGACAACACATTACTATCTTGTTTGAATCCACTATTGTTGTCTTCCTAAAATATAATAGATAATTTCAAATATTCAAAGTTATGAAAGGGTTGACCCATAATTTTGGTAATCGCCATACAAATTAATTTCAATAAAACTAATTTACAAAAACATTTCAAACCATTTTGTAGACAAGAAGCTTACACACTAAAAATCAGTAAAACTAATTATACACTAAACACAAGTTCCATATTTATATGAGTTATGATTGCACACAATGCTAATATCCCTGAGCTAAAGAATGAATATACTTCCAAGGTCACAAGTCATAGTTGATGCACTTAATTAGACCAAGATTGTACCAACATCTATCATTTTATACTAGTCTATCACACACACCACCATAGCATGGAAAAACTACATGGAATTTTATCCCCTTTGGAGTATTGGTATGTAGGTAGTGCTCAACACAATAGGTGTTGAGGTTAAAAAAATTAAATCACTAAACCCTATTTAATTCATTATTGAATGTATATTTGTGATCTATTGAGTTAGATTTTAAAGTTTATGAGAATATATATAGTGGTTTTCACACCTAATCAAAAGCTCTAACTCAATCTAGAGAGTAAACATGAAACAATAAATGTAACCCAAAAATATCAAATATATGTTATCTATCAGACTCCAATGATCTATTTATTGTCTAATTACATCACTCCTATCTATAAGCCCCATCAATTAATGTTCTAGGTCTACATTCAATCAACCTAGTCACCCTGTGAGATTTAGTTTTAGAAATAGTCTGAATCTGAACTTTATAGCTATGTTTGTGTTCTTTTTTACTTTCCATATTTAGTATATTTCATGATTTTGTAAGTTATAAATCATATTGTGTCATTTAATGTATATTTGTAGTAAGATATTTTTGCACAATAGTTTTTCATATTTAGGAAATTAATTCTATAGCTTGCTAAAATATGATAAAACACATGTAAACATTTTTTCTTTTACAAAAATTGTTAGTTTTATTTTCTTATAATTATCATTTAATGTTATATTATTCTATTTATTTATACATGAAATTATTCATATTGTCTAGTTTCTATTATTCATGCCTATCATAAATTTATTGCACCTTTAGTGTCTAAGTAACTAGAAATTGAATGAAATGGGTGTAATGTAAATACTGATAGAGTGAAATAACTATCTTTCTAATGTTTTGAAATATAAAGGATATGAAATAATTTTTAGGGTAATTTATAGAATATAAACTTCTTAAAGACTAAGAATGCTAAAAACATTCTGATAGCTTCCAATCTTACCACTGGGGCAAATGTCTCCTCAGAGTTTATTCCTTCTACCTGAGTATATCCTTTGCAAATAAGTCTAGCTTTATTTCTCACAATAGCTCCATTTACATTCAACTTGTTTTTAAAGACCCATTTTGTGCATATGACATTCTTGTCTGTGGGTCTTGGAATTAGCTGCTAGGTTTTGTTCTTTTCTATTTGACTTAATTCTTCATCCATGGCCTTTTGCCAATTCTCATCTTTGCTAGCCTCATCATAGCTTTTGGGATCAATTTTAGATAATAAAGCAAAACTTACCTATTCTTTGCTCATTGATACCCTTCTCCTCATTTGGACTCCTTCATTCATGTTATTAATGATCTAATCCTTAGGATGATCCTTTTGAATAAACTCTGAGGGTGTTTTTTCAGTCCTCTTTATTTCTTCTTCATTATCTGATAATTCATCCTCAACTTCTTCTTTTAGTTCCTCATTTCTGATCTCCTTTATAGGTTTAGTTTCTTCTTTATGGATCTCTTCAAATTTAACATGTATTCTCTCCACTAGCTTATGTAGTCTTTTGTTTTAGCAAACATAGGATTTGTTATGGTATAACCAAGGAATATTCCCTCATCACATCTCGACATAAAATTGCCTATCTTTTTCTCCTTCTTTCAAATGTAGAATTTACTTCCCAACACTCTAAAATACTTGACTAAAGAAATATTTCCATACCATAGTTCATATAGAATCTTGTAACTATTTAATCTCAATTAGACTCTAGTCAAGATGTATATTGATGTCTAGACTACTTCTCTCCAATAACCATCTGACAAGTTGGCTTCTTTCAACATTGTTCTATCCATCTCCTTGAAAATCCTATTCTTCCTTTCAACAACTCCATTTTGTTGTGGAGTTCTTACAATAGAGTAATGTCTCTTAACTCCATGCTTTTCATAGTAATCTATGAAATCATGTGAAGTGAATTCACCACCTTTGTCAGATCTGAGGCAGTTAATCTTTCTAGAAATTTCGTTTTCAACCATGGCTCTAAATACCTTGAATCTTTTAAAGGTTTGAGACTTTTCCTTTAATAAGGTTACCCATGTCATTATAGTATAGTCATCTATGAGTAAAATGAAATAATACACTCCTTTAAAACATCTTATCTTAATTGGTCTAAAAAGATCAGTATAAACTATCTATAAAGGTTTTGTATGTGCATACTCTTTAGTTTAGAATGAGACCCTAGTCTATTTATTGAGCTTACATTCTCTACACATTATGTTTATATGATTTATTATCTTAGGCATGTGTCTTACACACTAGTTATAACATACTTTGACTAAGTTATCAAAGTTAAAATGACCCATCCTTATGTTCCATAACTATCTCTCATCAATATTTTCATGAGACAATTTGTATCATTTACCTCAATCAAATTATATATATTACTCTCAGTCCTTTTTCCTTATGTAATAGTTTTTCCAAACCTTCTTAATTCATAACCTTCAGCATAAAATATGACTTTGTATCCATTGTCACACATCTAACTGACACTCAATAGATTATGTTTTAGTCCTTTAACATAAAGAACATTATGTTTAGGGAGCTTGCCATCAATATACAAGGCTCATTTGCCTCTGATTTTGACTACAGTATTATCTCCCAAGCTGATATTATTTTCCTTATATCTACTCAATTTGGTAAACTTACTCTTATCACTAGTAATATGATTTCAGTAGCCACTATCTATGACCCATAGATTTTTCTCTTTAGCATGCAGTGTTGTTTGGGCAATCATAGACTGATTTTTCTTTTTCCATATCTCCTTAGGTTTCTTGACTATACTTTTCTTTGGTGTGTCATTGATTTTTGAGTCTTTGTTCAATTTAGGATTCTCAACCCTTTTGCATTGTTAGACTTTGATTTAACAAGCTTTGTTCTACAATGCTTTGCTATATGCCAAAATTTATTATAGTTGTAGCATAAAACATCTAGATCTAGCAGAGGGGCAAATGAATTCTAACTTAAAAAACTTATCCTTTTCTTAGGTACAATCTTATGATCAACTGATTTATGGCCAAATTGATTACATCTATAACAATAACCATAAAATGATGAAGAATACCTGGTTATCATTCTCCTTTGGGGATATAAAGGAGGTCTCTTGAACTCTATCTTCTTCATGTTCCTTGCTATTGTGTTCAATTTTGTAGCAACAATCTTGGTGTTTGTAGGAATAAAGTTATTACTTTTATTCTCATCTTCAAGAATGTGATTTTATTATTTCTAATTCTTGATTTTGTTGCTACCTTGAAGTTTTCATATAGATTCCCAATTGTACTCAACATAGGACTCTTGCCTTTCTCATACCCAAGACCTAATTTTTCTTTGAGGGGATTTTATGAGCTAATCATCTCATCTAGTATTGTAGATCCTGCTTTTAGTTTCATGCCTTTATCAATTTGTTCTTTAGACTTTTTAAGCTTTTCTCTTAGGTCCATGATTTCTTCCTCCATCTTCAGGCATTCTAAGGATTTTGCTTGTAAATCAGTTTTAACCACATCCTCTATCCTCTTTGCCTCCTCAACTTAGGTCTTCAAACTCACTATCATTTGATCTGATTCCTCATTTATTTTACTTAATTTCTCAAACTCCTTTTGACTAAGCTTTTTTTCTTTTAATTTTCTTTTCTAAGCTTGTTAATTTCTCTTAAAGCATATATGATTTCACATTCCAGATTTACTTCTCCTTCTTCTTAATCATCATCTAAGTCCTCTTCTTACTGGCATAAAGAAGTTGATTCATAACTCATGAATATAACTTCATTTTTTGTCCATAAAACACTATCATTCTCATCACTTGAACTACTATTGTCATCAATCGAGTCACTATTTTCTTTTGAGTACAACCCCTTTTTATTCTTAAATAAGATTTTATTCTTCTTGGGATAATAGGATTTCTTCTTTTGATTTTTATCAGCTAAAATAGAGTCATCCTTCTTTTTATGTGGACACTTAGTAGCAAAGTGACCTATATTTACACAACTAAAGCATTTGAAGGGTAACTTACCTTTATATTTGCTTGAGCCCTTCTTCAACTTTTTGATGAAATTGTCCTCTACATCATCAACCTCCTCAGATATAGGATTAGGAGTTTCTTCTTCTTTTGCTTGCTTAGAAACTTTGAAAGCAACTTATCTCTTGGATGACTTAGCATCTCCTAGCCTCATCTCATATGCAATGAAAGTTCCATGTAACTCATCTACTATCAGCTTGTTCAGATATCTTGCTAAAAATTTAGAATCATACTTTGTTGTCAAAGATATTAAAACCTTTTTGACAATAATTTCTTCATCCATTGTTTCTCTAAGTCCTATGATTGTATTAATAATCTCATCTACCCTAAGAAGGTAATCTGCAATCTTCTCATCCTCATTCATCTTGAGGCTTTTGAATTGTCCCTTATGAGTTTTAAGCTTTGATTTTTTAATCTATCATCTCCTTCATATATTCTCTTCAACATGACCCATATGTCTTTTCTGATTTGATAGTGCAACACTTTGAAAAACTCAATGTTTGACAAGCCATAAAGAATGGCATTATTTTATTTAACATTGATTTCACATGCCTTTTTCATTGCCTAATTAGTAGGAGAAGCTAAAAATGGTGTATATGAATTTTTAATGGACATCTAGACACTAAATCCCAAATAATTCAAATACACTTTCATCATTATGCATTGCAAAGCATAGCTAGTCCCATAAAAAAAAGGTGCCTTGTTTGATGAAGTTCCTTGATGACTGATCATTTTGTGTTCAAATTCCAAGATTGACCTAAGCTGATTAAGCTTTTCACTAGGAACCTAATGCTCTGATACCAATTATTGATCACACCTATCTACTAAGAGGGGGGTGAATTAATAGATCTCAAAAACCTAGTTACTTATAATTTTCAAGATGAATGTTAAATAAATACAAAGTTAAACAATTCAAAGAAAGATATCACATGCATAGAAGCATAACATATAACACCTGATTTATACATGGAAACCTAAAGGGAAAACCCATGGTGAGAATGTTGCTAGAGTCTATTATTATAATCCAACATCACAAAGTTTGTCTCACTAATTGAACCTCACTGAGTACATTTGAAGACACCCATCCTAAGGAGACACCAATCCCCTAACTTTAAGAGCACCAACTCTAAGGAACCACCCACTCCTTATTTTCAGTATCAACCCAGTTCAATATGAAGGCACCAACCAATAATCCAAGTCTTTGTTATTTTTTTCAAGTCCAATTGGCAAATACTCATTTCACCTTCAACACACATTTTTGTGTCCTTCACTCTTCCTACACCCTTTATCTATTTATACATTTATCTATTTGACATCTTGATATTCTCCAATTTTACCATTGCTCCTTCATACTCAGATAAGTCTCATATTTCTACACTTACAGCTTGACTCCTCTCATTCTAAAAAACATTTAACTATTTATCTTTCATTCTCTTCATATGTTCTCATTCCAAGCAAATGACTATATAACTTCTATTCTTTAAGCCTCTATGAATTTTACCCTTGTCACTTCATTTAAAACATTTACATAATAGAAATGAATCAATGATTAATCATTTTATTTCATAGTTATTCAAAAAATTTATTGTTGATTTTCTTCGATTGTCACTCCAGATTCTTGTAACTACCTCACTTTTTTTGTTATTCAAATGTTTTTCCTTAACACATTGTTTAAGTGTTGAGCTTATTATATCATCTCACTGCATACTGTGTCTTTGGAATGATTTTTCTTCATTAGATATTGTAAGACATGCTTAAACTTTAACTCCACCACTATTCCATTAACCTTTGAGTACCTTAAAGCTTTGGATCTACTTGCGTCATTGGATCTTCTCAGTCCCAACTTCCATACATCATTGGATCATTAAATATACATGCTATTTACATTGATTAGGTCATTATCATTTATCATGTTGACTTCATCTCACTTTCTTTGGTGACAAAGGAAAGCTTTCACTTGTTTGATCTCTTTAAAAAATGCTCAATCCCTAATTGACCACTGTGTCACTAAATAGTGATCACTCTATTCCATCTAAGTCCTTACACTTAATTAGATCTTTCCTATCAAAGCTCCCATGTACTGTCCAATTTAGGTAGATACCTGATCCTTAACTAAGTCAATCATTAACCTTCGACATGTTTGACTTCATCTCATTTACCACAACATTCATGAGATATTTTTTTCCATTGTATCTTGTGAAAATTACTCAGACTTTAACTACATCTTGATCCTTTGACACTTGATAAAATTCCCTATGAGACTTCATAGCTATCCTTCAAACAAATCATTGTAGGCTTTTTGTCTAAGTTCCCTTAGGGACAGTTTCCACAAAAAAATGTCTAAGTGCCTTTTAGGAATTTTGAATTATCCTTCACTTATTCTCTCATATCTTTGAGAACTTTCTTGTAAGACACATACCCTTTAAAACTTTTTCAACAATCCACATACCCTTCAAAAAATTTCAAAAGTACTTTTCAAAACTTTTACACGGGACTTCTTTCCTTCAGGACTTTCCTTCGAGATAATTTTTTTGAAAGAATTCCCTTATTTGCTATGGGATTTTTGTCTGAGAGAATTGTCTTTACCAATATTTTTGAAATAATTCCCTTGACAAATACAAAGGTGAAAAATCAACTAAGTATGGAAACTTAGTATACTTTTAGTTGAGGAACAACCTTAAGCATTTGCGATATTTGCTCTATTCATCCTTATGACATAGAACTTAGACCATAAATAATAAACACAAACCTAATTATCATAGTGTGATCATTTCCTTTAGATGCTTTCAGACATGCAAATGTTGATAACACCATCCTATAGCTTAGCCATATCTTGTCAAGATAACCATGTGAGCAAAAGAAATCAAAGTACACACATAAGTATGTTTAACTCAACACCTGTGTCATTAATGCATGATAACACATTCAGACCTCAATGAATATGCCCAACACTAAGGATAAAGTTCATGTTTTAAGCTTAGTCATGTTTTTTCAACATAACTAAAACTTAACTTAAAATGCTTAGTCCCCTTTGTTATTTTTCCCTTTTAAAAGTTCCTAGCTAGGACTAATATTTGCCTTGCAGGATCATTTTAATATTTCCTAGATCAGTCTAAGATTTTAACCCTAAGGCCACATTGTATTTATCAATACTAATAGGACCTTAGTCTTAACATCTTAGCTTAAGTCCTAGTTCCCTGAGTCCACTTTTATGTTAGATGAGTCCTTTGATTTATACCTTAGCCTATGTTTTTAATCCTAAGGACCTGATATATTTATTATTATAATTGAGGACTTAGGATTAACAGCTTATCCTAAGTTTTTTTATCGCTATGGTTATAACTTAACTTCCTCACATCTCACAGGATCTAACAACCCTCACTTTATCATGGCATTTGATCCAATAGAATGAGGAAACCTCAAGATTCAGCTTGAACAACATGCACTTAAAATAATATAATGGTTTCTACTTTCTTATTGATTTTTGATTAGATGATGTAAGGAAATACTAACACAATCCCACATATAACCCCCTAAAGAATCACATTCAAGCTCTCACATCATGATCAGTGGTCCTCCCTTCATCATAAAGACTCAAATGAATAGAGAAAGGCATAGTTGAAAATTCAAGGAACTAAAAAAGACCCAAATAATATACATGTGAAAACCTTGCATTTGAGGATTAAAAGAAAAGGGTCCCACTTGACAGAGACAACCAATCACAAACAAGTTCATAGATCATGATATTATGGTTGTCGCTTCATCACAGGCTTTGATCTAATGGAGTAAACTAAGTCCAAGACCTTGGGAAATCTTGTTGAGGTGCCAAATGGCACTCCCATGTTGGGATACAAGAATTTGAAGAGTTTAAAATTGGCATTTTCATGATTATCATTTGACGTCTCTAAGGAGATATTTGACATCCACATGACCATCGACTTTAAGCCCATAAAATTAAAAGATTCACTATCTTAAAATTGACTTTTGTATGATCATCATTTGATGTTTGTGAGGACATATTTGACATCCATGAGACTGTCAAATTTAAGCTAATAAATTATTATGCTTAGGGTTAAAATACACTCCAAAATCTTACTAGAAGGCTCATAAATGGCTTTACAAGCTAAGGGAAGTGCTCAAGAGATGTTCAAACACTAGAAATATTCAATTTGAAAAATGTGTAAATGGTCTTATAATATAAATATATGGAAAATAAACTTATTCTAAATCTATACTTTAATGTCCCCATGGATTTTTGTTTTAATATCATAAACCTTAAACTATACACTTATACTAAGTCTTATTTTAGAAAGAGAGTCCTTATAGTGTAAAATTTAGACCAAATGCTTCTAGCTAAAGGTTTTAATGTGTTTTTTCAATACAATAAAATGCTAATTTTTATTGGACCATTATGGCATATTGATCCTTTTGAGCATATTTTATAACCCTTGGCATAAATATTTTAGACCAATGTATAATTGTGTTTATTAAACATGATGTAAACATTGGCCTAGAATATTTAGCCCATGGCCTCCTTGGGTTTAAATAGGAAAACTTAAGCATAAACCCCTTACCCTAAGTATTATAGATAATGAAGGTTAGGTCTTCAAAGATACTAAATTAGACCTTGTATCCCTAAATGTCCCAAGTATTAGGAATTGGTTTGAACCCTTCTTCATGGTGGAATAATTGAAGCCCATTACAAAGGAGTAGAGGATCTCCATAGTGATCAAAAGGAATTATGACTTGGTCATTATATATATGGATGCCTTTCACCATGATACTATAAAACCTAAGATATTACATTACATTGATATCTTTGATCCCATCTTTTTTTACTATAGAATTTATAATGAATGGATCATTTGGGAGGGAAATTCCAAAAAAATATCATATATTTTTCTTATGGCTTTTAAAAAATATTATAAGTTCCCCATTCCCCATGTAAACCTATCCAAAATCAAGGAATGGACCAACAACCATGACTTGGACTCTATCTTTAGGCCCTGACTGCACCAAGGATCCCATATCTTTAGGGACTTTGAAGGCAAGATCCCAATATTCCAATTTAAAGAGGGAGTTATGGTGATAATAAACCTATTAAATCAAGCCTTTTGAGCCCCCTCAACCACCTATGTGAATAAAATCTAGGTACCCTTTATGCATTTCCTCTATCACTTTCCCAAGGATTAAGAATTGGTCCCCAAATGTCAAAACTATGATTTCACACCACTTTTCCAAATTGCATATCTTTAAGTACAAGAATCATGTGTAGTTCATTTATGAGTGATTTTATCTAGCCATAATTGAGGCCATCATAGGTGTTTCTATTCCTAGGGTTCACCTCTTAATCAAAATGTATGTGGAGATGATAGGTGATATCTGGTTCTACCCTGATTATAAAGTCACCAAGATTGAGGGCATCATATGCCAGACTTATTGATTACTAGTATATGTTCCTAGCAAGATTATTGAATAAGAAGTTATTTCCCAACACGTTAATGGAGTTGATAAAATATGCAAGGAGAAGAGGAAGGGTCTACTACACCCCTTCCCAATGAAAATTATGAAAACTATATTTAAAGACTAGAAGCATGAGGGAATCATGTCCACACATAGGGATTCATTTGGATTTTAGCTATATGAACTCAAAATATGAGATTTGAAGAACACAATGGGTGAAAATTTGAAAGATAAGAAGATCCCCAAGCTTGATTATATGCATCAACTCAATATCCATGACACCATTTATATTAAATCCAAGAATTATGAGGAGGTGTTGTCCAGGATTTCAGGGCACAACATCAAACTCAAACATAGGTTGACCAAGGATTTGAAGCTATTAGGATAATCATGGAAAATACATCCTTTACATTATCACTTGCTACGTGGACCATCTAGAGTAGCCAAGGAGTAACCCCACGTAGAAAAACCATAGCCATAGCCTCAGTGGGAAATTATGTGAGTCAAAGATGAAGAAGCCCATGGAAAAGAAAAAGTGAGAGAGGTAAGATTGGAAGAGAGTCCTAAGGAGGGGCCTTCATCGTCAACACTTTTTAAAAATTCACCTTCCCTAATGCAATATATTGATATGATTTCCTTAGAACCATAAGAGATAATGAGGGTGCTCATAAAGATCTCATAGATGTATATAATACATATAAGGTGGACCAAATTGAAGAATCCCAATTCTAAGTAGGAGAGCCTGGAGATGATCTTGCTCTAGGTATGGTCCCTATACCATCCTAAGAAAAGAGGAAAGTAAAGTTAGCATTGGTTCCTGTAGGACCCAATAAAAGGCCAAAATTGACCATCTCTCACCCCACAAGTGAGATAAATTTATTTAGTGATGAATTCCCCATTCATGTGCAAGTCATCCTTGATTAGTTCATTTATGAGAAATTACAAAAAGTTCTTTCTCTCTCTCATTCATGGGCCATGACAAAAGTTGTTGATGTTGAGATACAATATGACATGAAGCCATGGATAAGGGATATAATGAAAGAGTATGAAGAATGGAGAATTATGGTCACCCAAGGACTAGAAGGCAAGAATATGGATGCTCTAGGAGCATCAAGTAGCATAGGTATAGAAGTGCTAAAACCTATAAAATTCATAATTTCATCTACCACCATGCAATTTAATCTAGAGTTGGCTGGATTGGAGAAGGTTACCATGAAAATAATCATATTGGGAACAAACGAATTCACATTTAAAAAGGTGGATCCCTTTGTAATATTAACCCCTATGGGAGGCCAATACCTTAGTGAAGCTACCATTCATGAAGAGGATGTGGAAAGTCTAATTGAGGCCCATTCAGCATAAGCTAAAGTAGGGGTTAGAGGAATGAAATAGAGGATCCTAAATTTGGAAAAGGAGAAATAAAACCTAGAGACATAGGTAATTCTATCAGTTCCTAAAGTTATGACCAAAATGCTTGATGAGCCATTTTATGACATGTTTGAGGCACTCAAAATAGTAAAACTAAAGAAGAGTGCATTGGCCAATATCCTAGTCACCTAGTGGCAAGCCTCAAAAAGATAAAATATCATAGCTTCTCAACATTCAAGCAAGGAAATAGATCAAATGATTCAAAACCATCAATTTAGGACACTTGAGCACAATTTTAGGAATTGTGGTTGACAAGGTTTAAATTTTAAGTACTTGGCATAATGATGTGGAAAGACTCCTAGAAGATGATAAAAAGATAATTGCAATAATTGAGCAACTTTTTGGGACTATTCTCACATCTCATACATAGCCCACTATCCTTGGAATCATAAGTGATGAAGAATATAAACATAAGGCTACTTTTGTAACCCAAGAAATTAAAGGAAAAAAGCCAAGGCAAATTTGGGGCTGATAATAGTAATATCTTAGACATGATATTCAATGCAAGAGAAAGGATAAATAAAGCTAGGAGCATTAAATAATCCATGTCCAAAAATGATAGAGAAATTGATGACTTAGTATATCAAGAGGAGTGTAACCTAAATCTTGTTGTAGATATAAAACTAGTTGATGAGTAACATGCTAAAACCATGAGCATCCTTCAACAACAACAAGCAAAGGCCCCACCAACAAATTAGACAATATTTTTACTTTATAAAATTTTATAACTTTTTAAATAGAATATTCCATTGTAAAGGCATATGCTAGTTTGTTATCATATTGCCCCTAGGTTAGTCTAATTGTAAATAACAAGTGTATTGTATAAAATTGGAAAACTATCCATGTCTTTTATACACCTATATATTGTAATTAACTGGCATACTACCTGATCTTTATATAAAGGCATGCATTACCATTTGTAAAGGGGATAAATTTTTTGAGAAATTATGTACACTTGAAGTAATTAATATAATAAAGGAATTGTACAAGGATTGTCCATATTTGATGCATCGATTGATAATATAGTTTGTCTCTTAATTACTAGTTAATGTCTTGAATTTGAATGCTATCTTTCAATTCTGAGTTGTATTTTATAATCATAGGGTTTATAATTTGTGCATGTGCTAGATTGGTTGAAATATCTTAGGTTTTTCTTCATTTCATTTTTGATTTGTATTTAGATGTGTAAATGTTATTTGATTATAGTAGTAAATCCTTAAAGTAGACTTGGTTCTTACTTGTGACTCTTTGCATTATCCTTTGATTTTTGCTTGATATATAGTGGAATTTGAGATTAGGCTATGTTGCATTATATATTGGTTGAATACATACTCAATTGTAATTGATGCTTTGTCATAATGTTTGAGACTAAAATTGGCAATCACTCATTTCTTTTCTACCTTACCCTTCTCTTTGCTCCTTTTTAACACCAAATCGCCTTAGTTTTAGGTTCATTATAAATATCCACATAGATTATTTTATAAATAATTATTAACATAGAATCTCTAAAATTCACAAATAATAGACCAAGGTGGCTCCCAACCACCAAATCATATAAATATTGTGGAACGGTTTATCTTACTCTACTGTTATTTTACCATAGGTATCTAGATTGTCAAAACATGTAATTCATGCTTTGAATTTCATAAATTTTTAAATTATAAGTGTTATTTAAACACTAAGAGCACCTATGGTGCATTTTGAATCATCAACACAAATGCCATGGAACCTGCCACTTAAAAACAATGATGACCATTTATTATCACTATTAGCCAAAATTAAAGCAAAATATAACTAAGTAAGCTTGTTATTGATAAAGTGGATGATATTCAAATTATAAAAATGATCTTATCATGCCATATTTTCATGTTTAATCTTAAGGGTTTCTCGAGGGTCCCAATTTTCAAAAATGGGGCTATATTGGCCCTAACAAATGGTGACTCAAGGGGGAAACATAACAATATATTAGAGCTAGAGACTTTAATTTAAATAAATATTTAGATTATTCATTCCACTTTATAAATATCATCATGCACATTAGGTTATGGTTTAAACAAACCTTGAACTTTTAGACTTAGGGTAAAACACCAAGACATAGCCATACTAAGTGTGATTTGATTTCACTTACTATTTTCCATGGGGTTCAAGAAACAAATTTTAGGTTTCTTGTTCTTAATCACTAACACTTGACTTAGAGCATGTTTATATATCCATTAATAACCATGATTAATTTGGAGATCATGAAATCATATTGATAATCTGAGTAAAATAGTAATATATGATACATATAGAAGCAAGTTTACATAGTTTCATGTCTAGATAGATGTTATCAATTAAGAACGTACTAAATAAATGATCAATATTGAGTACTTAAAATTAAATATAAGTACTAAAAAAATATGCATGATGTGGATCATGGAATTGATAAATTTGAGAAGGTTTGGGCATTGCTCTACTATCAACCAGACATATATAGCCCTAAAAGAGATGCATTTGTCTCCACTCAAGAACTTGCTCCATTTCCAACCAAGTGTCCATAGCCTCGATAGAGATTACCAAAATCACCTATGCTTAAAAGCTTTTGATTTTGCATTGAATTCTTCTTTTTTTTTCTTTAAACTTTTTTTTTCAACAAGGTTAGAAACTAGAATAGCTAGGTTTTTGGATTTGGCCAATTGTTTGATCTTTGGAAAATCACCTATGGTTGCAACCCTTATCCCAAGCAAGGATGTTAATTAAGTGATAATATGGTTATACCATGATAGTATAATTCCTCACCCTACAAGTGTAAGTCTTCTTAAAACCAATTTGGGGTAAAGACAATGGTCAAGATCTTATGAAATGATTAACTTATTCTATTGGTCCTTACCAATTTATCCATGTTACAACATTATAATTTACATTTCAGGACCATGGTCATCATATACATGGGGTTAACACCTACATTTTTGAATTTTAAGGATTTTCAAGCAAAATTTATAGCTTTGAGCTCAAAACTATCTAAGGGACATGTTTGGAAGCAAGGAACAAGGTAATAAGAAAGAAACACACAATATGAATCAAGAAAGAAATAAAGGAAGGCAAATCAAATAAATATATACATGATTATATAAAAATAAGGGACAAGAAGGAAATAACTTAAAATAAACTAACTAGCCTACTTACATTAATTCTAACCATCTTACAGTTTACTCCATGAAGAGCTCAGGCAGAGCAATAAA
This sequence comes from Torreya grandis, assembly GCA_037957365.1. Lineage (NCBI taxonomy): Eukaryota > Viridiplantae > Streptophyta > Pinopsida > Cupressales > Taxaceae > Torreya > Torreya grandis. The sequence continues at coordinate 1,748,384 of JARHVA010003427.1, forward strand.
GAAGTAGTGTTTGAGGTATTACCCATTTGTGGGCAATGTGAACTCTACCCCTTGTATATCTTTGAGCTTGAAGGTCTTATTTTCCAATGTTTCTACAATTTTATATGGACCAATCTATAAAGGCGTGAATTTCCCATGTTTTCCCTTAGGCTCAGACGATTTGTCTCAAAAGACAACTAAGTATCCTTACCTAAACACCTTAATCTTTGATCTTTTATCAAACCATATTTTCACTGTGGTTTGATTCCTACTAAAATCAGAAAAGGCTTTCTCCCTTGCATATTCCATATGAATTATGTCTATAAATCTTAAGTTGGCAAGTTCTTAACTCTCTTCCATGTATTCCTACATAAATTTGTATGTGGGAAACTTGAGAGTGATAGGAAAGATAGGTTATTTTCCATACACAAATATAAATTTTGAGGCTCTTAAATCTTTTTTAATTCTTATCCTATCCATTTAAATTACAAATTTAAGGATCTTATGCCAAGTCCTAGGCTTATATGTAATATATTTTTTGATTGTCTTCATTAGGTTTTTGTTTTTAGACTTAGAGATTCCATTTCCTTGGGGATAATGGTTTAATGAAAAATTGAGAGTGATTCCATTGTCATAAGCCTATTTAGGCATCTCTATAGATATAAATGCAGATCCATTATCACACACTAGAGAGACTAGAGTTCTAAACCTAGTAGAAATGTTTTCCTATACGAAGTTGATCACTTTTCTAGTCATACATTGTTTAGTGGTTGCAGCTTCAGTCTACCTTTTATAATAGTCTATGGTAGTCAAAACATACTTGGGAACTTTAGATGAATTAGGTTTTATTACCCTAACAAATTTTAACCCTCATTGTGCAAATGGTTTGTTAACCATGACTAGTTATAGAGGCATTGTTGTCTTTGGCTCTTTGGTGCTAAAAATATGACATCAGTGACATTCCCTCACATGTTTGTGAGCATCCTTAAATATATTTAAACAATAATATCCAATTCTAATAATTTTATGGGTTGTGGTTCTTCTAGATGGATGTCCACTACCCAGATTTGTATGGAAGGTGCTCATGATTTGGGTGGCCTCCTCTTGTGAGACACATCTCAAGTAAACCCCTTCAAAATTTATTTTATGCAATAACCCATATTTAATTAGGGAATGAGTTACCTTCAAAATAAGGACAATCTTTTTCCCCTAGATAATCCTACAAGACAAGTATGATTAATTAGTAAATGTATGATTGAATCATACCAATTACTAGCTTGAAATATTTATTGGTTCACTTACATAATACTTAGCCTAGGGTTAGTATTAACAATCATCTAGATCAAACCTTCACATCTTACCAATTTTTTTATTTTCATTTCCAAGTCATATTCATACAAAACTGACATCCACTTACCTCTATGCTTTCCCAATTCATTATGACTTAACATAAGTTTGGTGGTAGGGTCAGGTAAGATAGCATGTACCTTATTTCTAAAGATGTAATTCCTAAATTTCTTAACCTATTTAACTAATTCATATGCGTGATTATTAATTAATAAATAATTTAACATAGAATTATTAAAATTAGTGCTCATAAAAGCTATTGGGTGATCACACCCTTCAATCTTTTGAATCAATATAGTAGCCATAGTGAGATCAGATGCAAAAGAATAAAGTTAGAAGTCTCTTGAGAATTCAATACTTATAAGGACTATAAATTGGCTAATGGCCTTTTTAATGTCATTGAATTATTTTTTTAATTCTTTATTCGATGTGACTTTGGAATCCTTCTTCAATATGTCATTGAATGGCCTGACACTATCTACAAATCCAAAAATAAACTTTCTTAAAAAATTTATCTTACCATAGAATGACTTTAACTCTTTCTTAATGTTTGGAGGTTTTATTCTAGATATGGCTTCCACTCTTTCAGGATCTATAGAGATCCCATCTTTGGTTATAACATGACCTAATAATTTTCCTTATGTAACACAAAAGATACTCTTCTTAAGGTTTAATGAGATTCCATACCTCCTACATATCTCAAATACTTATTGTAAGTGAATGAAGTGATCGTACCTATTTTTATAAAAAACTGTTAGATCATCCATATCTATAATAATACACTTACCAATGAAGCCCTTAAAGGCATGGCCTATAGCTATTTGAAAAGTAACTCTTGAATTGATTATCCCAAAGGGAATTTTAGTATAAGCAAAAGTTCCCCCACTTTGTTTTAAAGTTTATTTTCATTCTATCCTCTCTATCAACCAATATCTAGTTGTAACCTAAAAATCCATCAAGAAAAGACATCATAGCCAAACCTAAAAAAACTTGTATCACTTGGTCTAGAGAGGGAAGGGGATAGTTGTCCTTTTATAATGCTTTGTTTAGGTTTTTAAAGTATATACAAAGTATAATCTCACCGTTATTCTTCCTGACTAGAATCATGTTAGCCACCCAAGTAGAATTCCTGATGGGGAAGACTATCCTAGCATATAGTAGCCTTTTAACCTCTTTAAATATCATGGGTTCTAGGATAGGGTTTACATGCCTCTAATTCTACTTGAATGGTTTGAAAATTTACTTAATGGGTATAGTATGGGTAATTACTCTTAGATAAAATAAATTTAAGTCATCATAGGACCATGCTATAATATCCCTATATTGGGTAAGGAACTCTTTAGCCTTATTATTTTCAATGTTTGTATAGGATTTTCTAATGTTTACTAATCGGGTTTGATCTTAGAGGCCAAGATCAACAACATTATAATATTTTCCACTTACCTTGGGAAACTTATAAACTTTAGATAATTTATCCTAATCAAATAGTCTCTATAAATAAATCATCCCCTTGGTGATCTTATTATCATTTAATTGAATGACTTTACCATCAAACTTGTCCCCGTTAGATGCATTTTCATTAGTCTCATCAATAATATGGGCATCAAATGCCCCAAAATTGGTCATGAAATATAATATATACTGATCATCATTGAAAACATGAAAATAGTTGACATTATCAGGCACTGAAGGATAACGGATTGACACAATGCTAAAATTAGGGCAATCTTGGTTAGGCATGAGGTTGGCTGCAGTAGATGTCAGCTCATCAACATCTTCATTTTCCTCTCTTGGGATGGAGGTGATGATAAAAGTATCAAAGGACTCAATCAAATACTAAACTCTAAAATTATACCTTTTCAAGTATGAGAGCTTACATTGGTGTTTAATTCTTACCTAGTTGACCACTAGCTCTAAGTCCCCATAAACTAGTAGTTCTTTGAATTTTTTATCTATAGAAAAGTATAAACCTAAGATAAGGGTTTCATATTCAAAAATATTTTTAATGCAAAAGAATTGGATCCTATAAGAAACATGGTAATTTATATTAGCAAGGTTAATTAAGATAACACTAACTCTTGATCTAAAATTACACTTAGCACCATCAAAATACAATTTCTATATTCCATGAAAAACATGTGTACTCTTGAGATCACATACCTTATCAGTCTATAGGGTGGAAACCCCTATGTTTTAGTCAATTATGTTGACCCTCTGATTCACATCATCATATTCTATTATCATGTGTTTCATATTTGGCTCTCTTTCAACCCTAATCTGATTAGTGACTCCCAAGTTAGCCACACATGTGAGCAATATATGTACATGTAACCATTCAAAGCATTGCTCCATTACCTACTCAACAAGATTTCATAAACATCAAGTATTTCAATAACTTTAATATCAATGAATTACTATACCTTAGGTTAAGAATCTAGTTGTATGTGAACATGTAAAAGTTCCCTAATTACCTTAACTCTATATTTATCTAAGTTATAAATCTATCATATTTAATAGGAGTTAGGCCAAGTTGTTTTCATATACCAACAATCATAATGTTAGTATATGCACCTAAGTCTAATAAGCAACTATGTAAGTTCTTACCAAACATCCTAATAGTGAGCAAAAAAGGAGGAGACTCAACCTTAACCTTGTGTATAGTTACACTGGCATGATCATCGTTAGGTGGATTATTGAAATTATTTGATAGAGATTCCATTAGGAGGTCCCTTTACTCTTCAATCTATGTTAGTTCATGAAAAGTGATATTATCCTTTATCTTCTTTAAATCCTTAACTATATTATATCCACTTTTATTAGAATAACTAGGGATATCAACACTAGTTTTATAAGTACTCCCTTTAGGTGGATCTGGATTGTTATTTAAAAAAGTATCTAGAGGAGTTTCAAAATTATTTGGATGAGTTGAGCTAGTCAAGTGATACCTCTGTTCTCTATTCCTAATGGGGTAGTTCTTCTTTAAGAATTATTGAAAATCTTAGATATCCTCAAGGATATCATCAGGTTCATTCTCCTCTTTAAAGGGGAAATCAAAATTATCTACCATGAAGACTTGGTCAGATGATTTAGATCCAAAAGCACCGGCACAAATTTCCTTGTTAGGGACCACTTCAAATGTATCCAACTCCTCTTAGAAATCCTCAAAGGCTTTGTATAACTCAATACAATCAATTTATCTATGCTTGGATATGTAATGTACTCTATAATAATCAGGTAATGTAATATCAATAAAGTTAATCTATATGGTATTCTTCTTAAAAGATGGCTCATTATTCCTAATATTATGAAAACTATCATTCTAAAATCTATTGTTTGGCTTGTTGTTCCTTTGAAATGAAAAGTTCCTACCTGAGCTTTCAATAGTATTTCTAACTTGTTTTTATAGTTAAACAAAATTAGTGTTCAACTTTTGGACCATTTTTAAGATAAATTCATTCTCATTTTTAGGAGTTTTAGAATTATGTACCTAGTTATTGTTAACACCAGTAGTTGGTACCAAATCCCTTTGATCATTTTTATTTAAGCCATTAGTAGGATGATTTAAGAATCCTAAGTTATGATTGCGGGTTTCATGACTTAAAGACAATTGATTGAGGTTTGGGAGTTGGTTTAATGTTGGGATGTTTTGGTTGTTGTTTGGGAATAAGTTCATTATAGGCATATGTGGGTTGATATTTGGCATAGAGTATGTAATTTTCCCCTAGAGATGCATCTGATCATTGATGGTTACTACCTCTGAATAGGCCCTAGCCAATAAAGCTATAGCTAGCATGGATCTCTTCAATAAAATAGAGGTCATGGGGTCTATTACATCATTGTAGATTTCTAAAGCTAAGACAACATCTAGATTATAGGATTATATGGTCCTATTATACATTTTATGAAATATAGCATTAAAGTACCTAATAGGCTTACTTTTATCCTTTCTAATGGTGGTAAATTGATGTTAAACAACATAAGGATTGATAGTTTTATTAGATTGATCTATAAAAACATCACTGAAAACATCCCAACTAGTGATGTAATTATTAGGTAAGTTTAAGAACCATTAATAAGTAACATCTTTAAAGATAAAGAGGAATAACCTACAAGCTATATTATTATGCACAACATTTAACAACGTTAATCTAGATTTAAAAGACTTAATGTTTTATGTAGTAGCTTTAATATTGGATGGACTAAATGTAGGCAAATACTTTTTGGAGTTACATAGGAGATCATGTACTATATGTAGTACATTAATTAAGGATTCTCCCAACCAAGCCATACCTAGATGAAGTTTGAAGTAATAGGTACCTTAAATTGGTGAATTTGGAAAATATTTGGATCTCCTACATCTACCTATGTCATGTCTAGCCTTTCTATGAACCTCAAGCTCAAGCAAAGGCTCCCTGGTCTTTGAGTGTGATCTTGTTCTAGTAATAGATAATTTTAACTTTAAATTTGAAGATCCTACCTAAAATATTATGTATCAAGTTAAATTTTATAAAAGAGAAGAGTTAGACCTAAAAATTGAGCTTATTTTCCAAGTGTTGTATGAAAAAACTACAAAAAACATTGATCTTTGACTGAATCAGCTTAAAGATGTGTTTAATTACCTGAATATGATCTATATTTATAGTTATAATCCTAAAGGAACTTATATATATATATATGAAATATATGTTAGCCTTTAATCAAAATGAGTTGTCCTAACCTTAGATACTATGGACATTCAAAGATTAAGCTAAATTTACCAAAACAAGCACCAAATCCCAAAGAACTTCATTCTTTGTCTAAGCAGGCACAAAGATGTGTCACAAATAGAAAATATCAATGATATTTATACTTCTAAGAAAATAATTTATGAAAAAACATAAAGATACACTAATACTAGATAAAATAGACTAAGATCAACAAAGATTTTAAGAACTCATAAAGATCTAGCCCTCGTTTTAGTGCCAATGAGAAATGCCTTATTGATACCTTTAAGTGCACCACAAAGTTTAGTGGTTTTCAAATAACACTTCTCATTTTAGAATTCAAGGAATTAAGAGCATGAACAGCAAGTTATATCAAATTGATGTCACCTATGGTGAAATAGTGGTAGAGATATGTACTACTGTCCCATTAATTTATAATGAGTGATGGTTGGGAGCCATCATGGTCCATTATTTGTGAATTATAGAGAATATATATTAATACTTAGTGAATTATGACTCAAAATTAAGCTTCAAACTAATCTAAGTGGATATTTATATTAATCTTAAACTATAGTGATCTAGTGTAACAAAGCGATCAAAGAGAGGGGTAAGGAAAAAAAGAGAATGAGTGACTACCAATTTTAGTCTTAAATATCATCACAAAATATAAATTGTAAATAATTATGCATTTAAACCACTATATAATTCAAAATAGCCTAAGCTTATATTTCATTATATATCAGGCAAGCTTCAGAGGATCATGTAAAGAATCACAAGTAAGAACCAGGTCTACTTTAAGGATTTACTACTATAATCAAATAGCATTTTCACATTTGAATATAGAGAAAAATGAAATACATCAAAACCTAAGATCATCCAACCAATATAGCATATCCACAAAATAGAAACCCTATAATTAGAAAATGCAACCCAAAATTCTAAAAAAAATATTCAAATTCAAGACATCAACTAACAATTTAGAGAAAAGTTATATTGATAATTGACATATCAAAATGTGGATAATCTTTGAAAAAATCCTTGATTATATTAATCACTTCAAGTGTATAAAATTTACTCAAAAATTCTCTCCATTTACAATATGGTGATACATGCCTTTTATAGAAAGACAAGGCAGTGCATCGGTTACTTATAGTATACATGTGTATAAAAGATAATGACAATTGTCCTTAAAAGTTTTAAAATACACTTGTGCTTCATAGTTAGACTAATTTAGGGTAAATATGCTAATATAATAGCATATACCTTATAAATAATATTCCTATCTTAGATATTAAAATGTTTTTAACCAAAAAAATATTGGCTACTAGGTGGGCCCATTTGCCAAAGGGTCCCCTTGTTGATTTTGAAGCAACTCCATTACCTTTTGGAGTTGATCATTGATGAGCTCCATGTCTACATATAGATTCATTAGGAAAAATTCCTCAGCATCAACCAAGTCATTCTCAGTCATCCGAGGCCATGGCTTCCTTTATGCTCCTTGCCTCTACATTTTTCTCTTTTACTGTGAAAATCATGTCCAAAATTATCCTATTGTCCCTACTAGACTGGCCTTGGCTTTTGCTCCTAATTGAATGCATGACCAAAGTGACCCTGTTTTTGAATTTAACATCATCAATGATTCCAATTGTAATGTTCTTGGTAGGATTTAACAACATTATTCCCAAGAGCTACTCAATTTTGATTATTAATCCCTTATCATCTACCAATATCCTAATCAAATTATTTGTCTAAGTACATAGACCTTGGACTTTGTCCACTATTACTCCTAGTATGATGTTTATATGTTCCAATATAATATTTTTAAACTTAGGAATCTTATTCCTAATTACAATGTCAATGAGATCCCTAACTTGGGTTTCTTCTTTTTGCCACTCAGTTATTAACTTCTAGGTTATTTCACCCTGTTAGCTTAGGGCATCCTACCTTAGCTTTGAATTGAACATATCAAATAATGAGCCTTAAACATGTCCATCATGGTGTTAGGGATTGAAAAAATGGCTTGGGTTTTTATATTTTCCTTCTCTCTTTCCATGTTTTTAATCTTTTGTTTCATCCCTTGGATGCCAGCATTTGTTTGAGCTAATTGTGCCTCAATCAAGCTCTCAACTTCTTCTTCACGTAAAGTGGACTCACCAAAATACTGACCTCCCATTGAGGTTAAGCCTACATAGGGATTCAATTTTTTGAAGGTGAAATCCTTAGCTCCCACCATGGTTGCCATGGTGGTGAATCTTTCCAATCTAGTTGTTTCTAGATTAAACTATATGGTGATGGATGACCCTATTAATTTTAGAGGTTTTAATACCTCTACTTCTAAGATAATTGATGCTTTAGGAGTTTCCATTTTCCTAATTTGTGGTCCTACAATGACCACAATTCTCCTTTTTTCTCCTTTACCATATCCCTAATTCATGGCTTCATGTCATCTTGAACTTCAACAAGGGTAACTTTTGCCATGGCTCATGAATGGGAAAGAAAAGGGATCTTTTGAAATTTTCCATAAATGAACTAGTAAGAAATGATTGGTACATGAATGGGGAATTCATCACTAAATAAGTTGATATCATTAATTGGGTGTGTGGGAGTTAACCTTGGTCTTTTGGGTCTAAGAGGGACCAGTGCCATTCCTACTTTTTTTTTCTCCTAAAGAGCCAATGGGATGATAGCCAGAGCGAGCTCCTTTCCTTCATCTTCCCCAATCTCTCCTTCTTGGACTTGAGCTTCTCCAAATTTTTCTTCTTCCCTTTCGGTGTCATATGCCTCTGTAAGGTTTTTGAGAGCACCCTCAAGTGTCTCATCTAGCTCCAAAGTAGTCATATTTAATTACTCAATTAGGGAAGGTGGATTTTATGGGAGTGTTGAAGATGAGGGCCCCTCCCCAGGTCTTTCTTCTAATTTTACTTCTCCCAATTTCTCCTTGTCATAGCCTTGTTCATCTTAATTTTGCACAATTTTCCCTTGAGGATATAGTTGTTACTGTTCTACTTGGGGTTAATCCTAGGCTATCCCAGATGGTCTAATTAGAAAGTGGTATTGGAGAGGGTGCATTTTTCATGGCTCCCTAGATGGATTATCATCCTTGGTCAATATGTTTTCATATTTGATGTTGTTCCCTTGGATCCTGTCCAACACCTCTTCATAGTTATTTACATTAATGTAAATGGAGTCATGAACATTGAGATGATGCATGTATTCAGGCTTGATGAGATTTCTATCCTTTAAATGAATGCTCATTATGTTCTTAGGATCCCATATTTTGAGGTCATCAAGCTAAAACCCAAATAAATCCTTATGTTTGGTCATGGTATCTACCTGTTTCCAATCTTGAAGTATGGTTCCTCCAATAGTTAGAGGGAATGGGTGGAGAAGACCCTTCCTCTTCTCTTTGTAAACTCCATAAATTCCATGGATGAGATGGGAGGAAATTTATTATTCATCCATCTTATTGGGAACATATACTAGAAATCTGTAGGGATGGGATAGGATCCCCTCAATCTTAATAACTATATAATCAAGGTAGAACCAGATGTCACCCATCATTTCTACATACTTTTTTATTAGTGGATGTAACATAGGCATGTGAACACCTTTGATGGCCTCTACTATGGTTGGATAGACATAGTCATAAATAAACTACATATGGTTCATGTACTTAAAGATATGTAATTTGGAGTAGTGGTGGGAAATGGTAGTTTTTCCCTTAGGGGACCAATTTATAATACCAAGGAATTTGATTGAGTCAAGAAGGGCATCCAATAGGTATGAAATCATATATAATTAATTGGAGGTCTTCCTTTTGATGGAAATGAATTGCTTGGACAATAATACATTGATCAGATCTCCAATTGGAGGGGTGAGCTTTTCTTCCACCATGAAATGTACATAAGGGACCCATATTTCATTAACGTAGGTGGTTAAAGAGGCTCTAAAGGTTTAGTTTAATAGGGTCATTATAACTCTGATACCCTCCCTAAATTTTACTATTGGGATCTTTCCCTCAAAGTCTCTAAAGATATGGGGTCCTTGGTGCAGCTAGGGTCTAAAGACAAAGTTCAGGTCATGTGTGCTAGTCCATTCTTTAATGTTTGACAAGTCTAAATGACGGAGAGGGAACTTATAATATTTTTTAAAATATATAATAGAATTATAAGATATCTTCTTAGAATTCCATTCTTGAATTATCCATTTTTTATCTACCCTACAATCAAAAAAGATAGGGGGGACAAATGTTTATACAATGTAATACATTAGGATTTACAACAACATGGTGAAGGCTAGTCATATAGATGATGACTAAGTCATAATGCCTCTAGATCATCATGGAAATCATCTATTACTCATTTTTTATGGGATTATCTCCTCCACCATGAAGAAGTTTTCAAACCAATTCCTAATGTCTAGGGAATCTAAGGACATAATGCCTAATTTGGTGTCCTTAAATATTCAGTCCTCACTATCTGTCAACAAGTAGAGCTTGATATCCTCCTTTAATTGTTTTCTATGAGATACCATGGTATTTATTTCTATAAATTTTTCACATTGGTTTACAAATTGGTCTTTTTTAATGCTCCTTTGCACTACAAAACACAATCAATCTCTTCCTAGATTAAATTGTGACCAAATGAATTCAATTGAGTTGCTTTTATGCAAGGTTTAGGGTTTTAAAGATTTGATGATAGAATATATATAGACTCTATCTTATACATGGATTGGATTTGATTTGTCCCTTTTCCTTTGTAATTTATCATTTCTTAAGCCCATAAGATCTTTCATTTTGTCCTTTGTTACTAGCATGGTGCCTATGTGGCATTGGTCTAGACCTTTCACAACATTTTTCATAAATGCCTTGGATCACTAGCCATTGCTACTTAAAATACCTTTTTTTATTTCACATCATCTAATCAAAATCTTGGATTAGTGTGAGATATTAATTGTAATCTAGGCCCTTTCCTATGATTGGATTTTTTTCAGCCAATTCTCATGGTTTTGACACTTGGCATCTTTACATGCCTTCCCATGATTCATATCCTATGTTAGTCCTTTATTGAATGATCATTGGCCATGTGGTGAGCTCATGGGCCTTTGAAAGTCATGATCACCATTATATCATCCTCTAGTGATAAAGTGTGAACCGTTGGATCATCATATCAGTTCTGCCTGGAATGTGTTTTCACCATACATCATGTTCATGAGCTCTCATGATTCTGTTGCAAAGTCCATAGGATCTTCATGTTGTTGGATCATCCTCCAATGATAAAGTACAAACTTTTGATCTATATATATGTCTAAAATTTAAGTTAGCACATCACTAGAGTGGGACTTAGGCTTAAGTCCCTTACGATAAGGTTTGCTACATGTTTATTAAGCATGAAGGAAACTTTAGGATAAGGTATTTATGCCTAAGTTTTATGATTTATATAAAGGAGATCATGGTTAAATGTTCTAAGAAAATGTTTACATTGTGATTAATAAACAAAATACATGTATTGGTCTAAAATATTTATGCTAAGGCCATATAAAATATGCTCAAAGGGATGAACATGATATAATGGTCGAATGTTACATAGGTTTTTAATGTATTAACAAACATCTAAAAACTTTTATTTATATGTATTTAGCCTATGTTATACATTTTCAAAGACCTTTTAAAATGAGACTTAGAATAAGTCTTTATCCTAATGTTCATGGAATTTAGAAAACATGTAATGGATACCTTAGGATATAGACTTAGGCTTAATTATTTTTGCATATACTTAAACTATAAGACCATTTCAGTATTTATAGATTGAAAATTTCTGATGTTTGAGCATATTTTGAGCACTTATCTTATCTTGTCAATAAATTTATAAGCCTTCTAGTAATATTTTGGAGTGTATTTTGATCCTTACTAGAATAATTCATTAAGTTAAATTTTATGGTCTCAAAAATGTCAAATACATCCTCATGGACATCAAATGATGGTCATATGAATATCAATTTTAAGATAGTGAAGCTTTTAATTTAATGGGCTTAATGTTGATAGTTGCATGGATGCCAAATATATCCTCACGTATGTCAAATTATGATTACATGAACATCAATTTTAAACTCATGAAATTATTGTGACCTAATGTGAGAGTGCCACTTGGCACCTTCATGGGCCTTCCCAGGATCTTGAACCTAATTCGCTCCATTAGATCAAAATATGTGATGAAGTGATAGATATAGGATCATGATAGAAAAATCTTTTTCATGATTGGTTCCTTTTTGAAGTGGGACCCATTTTATTTTGATCATAAAATGTAAGGATGTTTCATGTCAATCATATGGGCCTTCCCTAATCTTTTGAATTTTTAACTATGCTTCACTCCATCTGATTGGGTCCTCATGATGAAGTGAGAACCATTGATCATGATCTAAGGGATTGAATGTGATTGGTCCAAGGGGCTATGCGTGGTATTATATCAAGCCTTCATGATGTTATTCAATTGAAAGGCTATGAGGAATCATGGGACATTAGATCATTTGATATGCATTCTATTTAAGTCAAAGCTCTAGATTTTCTTGTTCTGTCAGATCAAACACCACTTTAAAATGAGGGTCATTAGATCCTACAAGATGCAATAATGTTAAGTTAGGATCATGGTGATATATAAAAATACTTAGGATAAGGTGTTAAGACTAATTTACAAATTTTATTAATAAATATGTCAGTGTCGTAGGATTAAAACCTTAGGCTAAGATGGAAAATATTAAACGGACCTTGTAGAATGGATATTAGTTAGGCACATAAGGAACTTTAAAGGGGGAAATAAAAAAAGGGACCAAGAATTTTTGGATAAGTTATAGTCATGTTTTTAAACATGACTAAGGTTAAATTATGAAATTTATACTTAGGTTTAAAATGGATTTTAAAATGTTCCTGCCAATTGGTTCTCATCAGTATTCAAATTTGAATTGAGGGTTTTGCCAGGGTTTTGAAACATGAATTTCTCAAGAACAAACACCATGGAACCTACAACTTAAAATCAAAGAGGACCATTTATTATCAATATTAGCCAAAATTAAATTAAAATATAACTAAGTAAGCTTACTTTTGATAAAGTGGATGATCTTCAAATTCTACAAATGATCTTGTCATGCCATATTTTCATGTTTAATATTTAGGGTTTCTCAAGGGTCCTAATTTTGAAAAATGGGGGTACATTGGCCCCAATACTTGATTCTCTAAGAAAATAATTCTCTTCATAATTTTTCAAATATTGGCTAAATAAATATATTGGTTACTCCAAATCTTCTTGATTATGCTAAGTCAGAATTGCTTAGATACTTCCTTGCCATCCAAACACATAAGGAATAAATTCTTTCTCATAATTTAAGTTAAATATGGTAGGATCTTGTGAGATGGCCTATTTTATGGCTTCAAATCTTTCTTTTCAGTCTTACATCTAGCTAAAAAAAGTTCCCTTCTTTAGCATTGCACTAAGGGGTTTTACGAAAAAGATGAAATTTGGTACAAATCTTCTCATAAAGTTTATCTTCCAAAAAAATATTTGTAGGTCCTTTTTGTGACTCAGTAGAACTAATGTAGATATGGATCTAACTCATTTAGGGTCTATTTCAAGACATTATTTTGACATTGTGCCCTAATAGCTTGCCCTTGTGCACTACAAATATGCCCTTATCTAGGTTAAGGGAAACCCAAAATTCTCTACACCTTTCAAAAATATTTATTAGGCGGTCTAGATGTGCATCAACATGCTTTGAGTAAACTATAATATCATCTACATATACTAAAATTATATCATTTTTCAGACCCTTGAATGTCATATCCATGTCTCTCTAAAAAATTGTACCTCTGTTTGTTGGACCAAATGACATCTTCTTATATACATACATGACCCATTTATGGTGAAGGAAGTTTCAAAATGATCTAATTCCTATACCAAGTTTTGGTTAAAACCTGAATAACTATCTAGAAGAAAGAATCTCTTATATCCTAATACTAGTGACAAAATTTGTTCCATAGGGGGAGGATCATAGTGATCTTTCAATGATGATTTATTTAGGTCTTTAAAGTCCACACATAACTAGAATTCACCATTTTTATTTATGATGGGGACCAGATTTGCTAATCAAGATGAGTGTTTGATTAGAAATATTATATTAGCTTCAATCAACTTAGAAAGCTTTTTTTTCATCGAGTTTTCAATCTTGGGATTGATGGCTCTTTATTTTTTCATGATAGGTTTTGTATTTGGATCTAGTTTTATAGTGTGTTATGATAAACTTGGATCAAAACCTCTTAAGTCATGATAACTCCAAGCAAAGTTATCATCAATCTCCTAAGATAATTTAACAAAATCATGCTTCTCTAAAATATCTCATACCTTGCCTATTTATAGAGACTTACATTTTGAGATGATGAGGGGTTCATAATCTTCTTCAATGACTATAATGTTCTTCTTTTCACTTTTTAGTTAGTCATCCAAATTGAAGATATTTTCTAGTGTAACAAGACCCATAGCTAACTTGTTTGTTTTCAACTAAATAAGGTAATCACAATATTGGTATTATATCTTTATCTAATTCCTTTCTAAAACCATGACCTCTTCTCTAAAAAAATTTACAATTTGGTTATCACTATCAAAGACTTGATAATTAGTTACATTATAAGGGATATAAGGCCTTACAATCAACCTCACATGCTGACTATTCTTCTTATTTATTTAAATTGATAGGTTATACTAGGACCCCACCAAGGCCATGTAGTCATCATCTTTATTCTCTACCCTTGGTACTACCTTAATATTCAAAATGATGAAATCTTCTAACAGGTCCCAAAACATATGTTTGTAAGACCTTAAAAAATTGTTTTTTGTTACAATTTTTGATCTAACTTGGTAAATGATGAGCTTGTTATCACCAAATATCTATAAAATCATTATTTCTCTATATTTGGCCAACTAGATGCCTTAAATTAAGGATTTTTATTCAACTAAATTATTATTATAGGTGAATTGAAGTTTGAACAAGTAGAAGTAGCTCTCCTTCTATAGGGAGATCAATACAATTCTTACACCTGCACCATTTCTAATTCTTAAGCCATAAAGAAATAACTACCACATCCCCTAAAGATATTTGACTAGCTTGAATAACTTTGGGATAATGGCATCTTTCTCATGAATTCAATATGTCCCTAACCCTATCTCCTATACATAGTCATAAGGATAAAATTGTAGGGTTGATCCCCATTTGTCCAAATGAGTGTTTGGAATTTCATCTATAAGTGTTACATTGTTTTGATCCATTTCTTCCTCTTCTTGATATTGCAATGTAAAATTCATTTATTTAGGAAGAATAGGTTTTTATGTTTATATATAATCTTTTGTAATTGGCTCAGCTCTTATTGTTACTCTAGTTCCATATCTTGTTGTAAGTAACATGTGAGACTAATTTACAAATAGGTATCCTCCCATTTTTACATTAAATTCTCTTGAAATAGGGTTTCTAATTTGTGAATATGTTAGATTAGTTGGAGGATCTTAGGTTTTGATTCATTTCATTTTGTTTTGTATTTAGATGTGCTAATTTTATTTTAATATAGTAGTAAATCCTTAAAGTAGACTTGGTTCTTACTTGTGATTCTTTACATTATCCTTTTAAGTTTTGTTGATATATAATGAAATCTAAGCTTTCACTATTTTGAATTATATATTGGTTCAAATGCATACTCAATTACAATTTTATGCTTAGTTATAATATTTAAGACTAAAACTGGTAATCACTCATTCTTTTTCATACCTTAACCTTCTCTTTGCTCCTTTTTTTACACCAAATCACTATAGTTCAAGTTTCATTATAAATATCCACTTAGATTAGTTTGTAACTTAATTCTAGGTCATAATTCACTAAGTATTAATATATTTTCTCTACAATTCACAAATAATGGACCATGATGGCTCAAAAACATCATTCATTATAAATTTTTGGGACACTGATACATATCTCTACCTTTATTTAACCATAGGTAACATCAAGCTACCACAACCTGCTACTCATGCTCTAAATTCTTTGAATTCTAAAATGAGAACTATTCTTTGAACACTAAGTAACCCTATGGTGCACTTAGAGGTATCAAAAATAGGTATAAATGGTAGTCAAAACACTCAATAAATTTAGGCATATGATCTCCAATAACAAAATACATCTGATGGTGAGTCATCATAACATCAAAGAAATCTACTAAGTATGGAGATAAATGAAGAAAGAGCAAGATAGATCAGAAAAATCATGGAGTATGGTGTAGATATCATGATCATGAAGCTAGTAAGAGGAAAAAAATTGTGTAAAAAAATGGCTACAAAGTTCAACAATATTGAATGAGTATCCAACATAGTGTATGCTCAAACTACACCTCAGCTAGATAATCCACCTTCTTTCAACAACTAGATTCAAGACATGACTCATTTCATGTAGACTAATGAATACCCCTATGACTTTAAGTAGTCAAAGAAAAGGTATTTTTGACTCAAATCAATTCCCTATGTTCTTATTGATAGAATTTTATTTTGGAAGGACATGAATGGAGTCTTGTTAAGATGTATTGAGAACGAACAAGTTCCCAAAGTGCTTAAGCAATTTCACAATGGACCATTAGGAGGAAATTTTTCTACAAGGATTATGACCATTAATATAATGAGAGGAGGATACTATTTTCCTAATTTATTTAAGGATGCCCATCAATGGGTATGAAATTATGAAAAGTGTTCTTACTTTGCTGGTAAGCAAAAGCTATAAGCCCTTCCTCTCAGTCCAATTCAAGTAGATCAACCATCTGCCCAATGGGGATTAGATTTCATTAAAATGATCAATCCATGATCAAGAAAAAGCCATAAATGGGTTCTCACATCAACGTATTATTTTACGTGATGGACTGAAGTGGTTGCTCTAAAATATGCCACTGAGACATCATATATTCTCTACTTCGTGGACAACATAGTTTCAAGGTTTGACATTCCTCACACCATAAATATCAGATAATCTTAAGGAATTTATGGGAACTTAGGTCAATGAATGGGTTAGCAAGCATAATTTATACCTAAATACTTGTTCAAATTATTACCCCTAGGGTAATGGCCTAGCTAAATCAACCAACAAGAACCTCATCAGAATCATCAAATGAATGATGGAGGATAACCAGAGGGTGTGGCATACAAAATTGAAATCAACACTATGGGATCATATAATTACACCAACAAGAGCCATCCATAATTCACCTTTCATGATAGTATATGGAAGATAAGCATGAGTAACACTATCAATTGAGCTTCCATCTTTAGAACTTGATCACTAATTAGACTTGATTGACAATGATGAAATGATGGTGAGACTTGCTAAACTCATGGATCTTGAAGAAATTTGGCATCCATCAATGAAATTCTTAGAAGAAAATTAGGCATAAACCAATAAGACTTTTGATAAAAAGGAAACTACAATAAGTTTAAATGAAGGAGACATAGTCCTCAAGTGGGATGCAGATAAAGCAAGACTAGTCAGGCATATAAAATTTGACATAATATGGAATGGTCCATATATCATCACTCAATGTAAAATAGCTAATGCATTTTATCTCTCCAAGCTTGATGGAGTATAATTTCCAATCCCATTAAGTGGGATATACCTCAAATCTTGATTTTTAGGTAAGGAACTTATTCTAAAAAGATTAAATTCTTTAAATAATAGGGTTAGTTGTGTTTTTTAATAAGTGTTTATATATAGGTCAGACTCGTTATGATTTTTTTCTTTAGGTTGTGTTATTTGTCCCTATTTTGTTTGTCTATTTTTCATATTCTTTTTGTGTCTAGGAAAATCACAATTTGTTCTTCCCTAGGTTAGAGTTTTGTTAGAATAAAGTTGACTCTATGCTGAATGTCTTAGAAAGCTACTAGATTCAAAATGATTAACAGGAAATCATCTCACAAAGGTCATAAAAAATGTTGAGATTTTTGTCCCAAATATCTCATTACATCTAAACATCCTAAGGGAGACCTCTTTTAGTTTTTAGGAGAAAACCTTGAATCCTTCACAAAACACATCTTTCCCTTTACCTCATGGAATCCAAAACTCTGGATGTAATTTGCACTTGTCCAAATTGCTTCATGGGTTTCATATCCTGTAAAGCACCAAAACTCAAAAACATAAAATCTAGAACTCACCATCAACTTTACACACTCTTAAATGTGTAAAACTCATGGTAGGCTCTAGATCCACCATGTAGCCAAACCAGTGGAACCCATAACTTAGCATGTACTTTGTAGATTCTCACAACATGGAAAGTGCACGGTAGGCTCTACATCCCACCAAACCTTTAATGCTCCCTTTTAATGGAACCCATAATCTTAGGTACACAAAACTATTATCACATAATATTTCACCTATCTTGATCATATAACTTGTTATATAAGTGCCTAATGATACAATGGAAAAACCTCCAAAGTCATGGGACCTTGGAAATTTAAGGTTAATCTCTAGAAAGGTTGGTTTCCTTTCACTAAATCTAATGCAAACTAATAAAATACCAGTTTTATGGAAGTTCCATTCTTTAGTGATTTTGAATCCTAAACTAAGGATTTAATGGGGAAAAGGGTTGAAGAATTGAAATTTTTAGAAAACTATAAATATGGTGACTGTACCAAATATTTTATAATGGGTCTTATTTCTTGCTTTGATAACACAAAATATAAGAAATTACATTAAATTTATTTTAGCACAAACATATGAAAATGAGAAATCAAAGGTAATATTTTAGCTATCTTTCATAAAAGAAAAAATTATCTTTATTCCAAACAATATTATCAAGAGGGTAAAATACCATAGATGAATTTTCTTATGACTGAAATAAAAGACAAAACTTCCTCAAATAATAAAATAAATTTCACATACAAATATTTTAAGACAAGAAAGGGAAATTTCCAATTTTATTTCTCTCCAAAGGCTATAGCTTGTATTAAATACATTCAAAATGTAGAAAATATTTTTGTGACATATTTTGTATAAAAATGGGCATACCCTATGGCCCAATATATCTTTTTGTTGTTAGTTATATTTTTTGCATTTTGAATGTATTTACTACAAATTGTAGCCTTTGGATAGAAATAAAGTTAGATATTTGTATTTCTTGTCTTAAAAGATCTCTGTGTGTGCACCAGTTATTTGATTATTTATGAAAGCTTTATCTTTTATTTTAGTCACAAAAAAATTCATCTATGGTATTTTACCCTCTTGATAATATTATTTGGAATAATGATCCATTTCCCTTTTGTGAAAGATAGCTAAAATACTACCTCTGATTTCTCATTTGCATAAGTTTTTGCTAAAACAAATTCAATGTAATTTATTCTATTTTGTGTTATCAAATCAAGTAATAAGACCCAATATAATGTATTTGGTGCAATCACCATATTTTTAGTTTGCTATAAATTTCAATTCTTCAACCATGTTCCCCATCAAAACAATAGTTTAGGATTCAAAAACATTAAAGAGAAAAATTTTCATAAGATTCATATTTTATCATTTTACATCAAATTTAGTGAAAGCAAGCCAACCTTGTTTGGAGATTAACCTCAAATTTCCAAGGTCTCATGGCTTTGGAGGTTTTTCCATTATATCATTAGGCACTTGCACAAAAATATATAGGATCAGGATAGGTGCAATCCTATGTGATAATAATTTGTAACAAGGGAGCTCATTTTAGCTAGATGTAGAAGGGAAAATAAAGATTTGAAGCCATTAAATAGGCCATCTCCCAAGCCCCTATCCTGGTTAACCCAAATTATGAGAAAGAGTTTATTATTTATGTTTTTGGAGGGGAAAGAAGTATCTTAGTAATTCTAACTCAACATAATCAAGAAGATATAGAGTAACCAATATCTTTCTTCAACCAATCTTTGAAAAGTTATGAAGAGAATTATAGTTTTGTGGATAAGTAGGTATATGTGGTAATCAAAACACTCAATAAATTTAGGCTTATACTCTTAAATAATAAATACATCTAATGGTGAGTCATTAGAACATCAAATATTTTTTGTTGAGTAGGGAGATAAATGAAAAAAGAGCAAGATGGATCACTAAGGTCATGAAGTATGACGTGGATATCATGATCACAAAGTTGGTAAGAGGAAAATAATTGTGTGAATAACTAGCTATTGAAATCAAGACTATTGAACAAAAATATGACATAGTGTATGCTCAAACTACACCTCAGCTAGATAATCCACCTTCTCTCAACAATTGGATTCAAGACATGACTCATTTTTTACATATTGGCAAATACCCCTATGACTTACAATAGTAAAAGAGAAGGTATTTTAAACTCCAATTAATTACCTATGTTCTTATTGATGGAATTTTATTTCAAAAGGACATTAATGGAGTCTTGTTAAGATGTATTGAGAACAAGAAAGCTCCTAAAGTGATTGAGCAATTTCATGATGGACCATTAGGAGGACATTTTTCTATAAGGACTATGAGCATTAAAAAAATGAAAGGAGGATACTATTGGCCTAAATTATGTAAGGATGCCTATCAATGGGTAATAAAATGTGAAAAGTATGCTTACTTTACTGGTAAATTAAACTTAGTATCCCTTCCTCTCAGACCAATTCAAGTGTAGGTCATAAATGGGTTCTCACAATAATGTATTATTTTACACAATGGAATGAAGTAGTTACTCTAAAATATGCCACTGAGACATCTATTCTCAACTTTATGGACAACATAGTTTCACAGATTGGTGTTCTTCACAACATAATATCAAATAATGTTAAGGCATTTATGGGTACTCAGGTCAGTGAATGGGATGCCAAGCATAATGTGTACCTAAGCACTTATTTGAATTATTACCCCTAGAGTAATGGCCTAGTTGAAATAACCAATGAGAAACTCATTAGAATCATCAAATGAATGGTGGAGGATAATCAGAGGGATGTGGAATATGAAACTAAAATCAACATTATGGGTTGATAGAAATACACCAAAAATATCCATCAATAATTCACCTTTCATGCTGGTAAATGGAAGTGAAACATGAGTAACACTATTAATTGAGCTTCCATATTTAGAACTCAATCACCAATTAGACCTGATCAAAAATGATGAAATGATAGTGAGATTGGTTGAACTCATGGAGCTTAAATAAATAAAGCATCAATCAATGAAAGTCTTAGAAGAAAATCAAGCACAAACCAAGAAGACTTTTGATAAAAAGGTAACTACAAAAAGCTTCAATAAAGAAGACATGGTCCTCAATTGGGATGCAAATAAATCAAAAATAGGTAGGCACACTAAATTTTCTGTAATATAGATTGGTACATTTATCATCATGTAGTACAAAGGAGCTAATGCATTCTAGCTCTCTGATCTTGATGGAGCTGAATTGCCAATCTCAATAAATGGGATATACTTCAAATCTTGCTTTTGAGGAAAGGAAATTATTCTAAAAATATTATATTTTGTAAATAATAGGGTTAGTTGTGTTTTTTAATAAGTGCTTCTACATAGGTCAAACTCATAAGGAGTTATTTCCTTGGGTTGTGTTGTTTTTCCCTATCATGTTTATCTATTTTTCCTATTTTATTTGTGTATAGGCAAATCCTAGTTTGTTCTTCCTTAGGTTAAAGTTTTGTAAGAATAAATTTGATTTCATGACCAATGTTTTATAAAGCTACTAGATTCAAAATGATTAGTAGGCAATCATCTCATAGAGGTCATCAAAAAATGTTGAGATTTTTGTCCCAAAAATCTCATTACATCTAAACATCCTAAGGGAAACCCCCTTTCTTTTTTAGGAAAAAACCTTGAATCCTTCAAAAAACCCATATTTCCCTTCACCTTATGGTATTTGGAACTATAGATGTAATTTTCACTTATGTAAATTGCTTTATGGGTTCTAGATCCTATAAAACACAAAACCCCAAAATTGTGCAATCCAAAATTCACATGCACTTTGCACATTTTTGAATGTGTAAAATTCATGGCAGGCTTCAGATCCCACCATGCACCCAAATTGGTAGAACCTATAACTTGGTGTGCACTTTGCATATTTTCATAATGTGCAAAGTGCATAATAGGCTTTGGATCCTACCAAGCCTTTAATTCCCCCTTTCTATGGAACTTAAAACCTTAGGTGCATATTGAATGTTTGTAAACAAGAAAAGTGCACCTCAATATCCACATTCTACCAATCACTTACAAACTATTCACTATGGGACCCAAAACCTCGAGTGAACTTTACACATTCCAAATGTGCAAAGTGCCCCATGGGTTTTGCCTCCCACTAAAGCCAATCACCCCATTAGTGGAGAATGGACATGCTCCAAGCAAGTCCAACCTCTACCAACTCACCAAATCATTTTTATAAAATATGAAAACTAAAGATTACATTTCACATTTTAAACATGAAAAGTACACATCAAGTCTTGTTTCCCATCAAGTCTAATCCTCTTATGGAGAGTGGACCTACTTCAAGTAGGTCCAACCTCTGCCACCAACCACTTATGCTACATTAATTACAAGATTTTTTCTATAAAAGCTAATTAATCGGGGTTTTTTCATTATAACTATTATTTGTTGATTGTGATCTTTGAGTTCTAGCCATTCACGCCATGACTATGAACCTCAAGCCACATCAAACCAACTACCAAGCCATGTATGCATTTCAATTGCCACATCATTTCCATGGTTTTTCCCTTGCATTTTGCACATATATTCTTATAAGTTTTAAACATTTTTTTAACTGTTTTCCTTTTTCATAAAATTTTTAGTCTTGGATAAAATTATTATTACATTATTCATAACATTAATCTAGAACTACCTACCCTAAATTGGTACTTTGTTGCATGTATATGTTTTATCAAGAGGTTTTTATTAAGCTATTTAGGGTTAACAAATTCATCCTCTAAAAGATCATTTCTAGAAGATAACGCTAATTCTCCTTTGAAGGATTTTTCATTCAAAACAAGGGCTTCCTCAAATATAATATTCCTAAGAATATACCTTAAAATTCAAAAAAAAACAAATATTCCATATAAATTCCCCTAGCATCCCCATAGAAACTAGACCTACCTTAGGTACTTAATAATCTCACAAGCCTCTAAGCCTTCATGGAGAGTGGGCATGCTCTAATCACCTTCCACTTCTACCAAAAATATAATCCTCAAGTACCTTCAACCCCCATAATCTTCCATTGTACTATGGAGAGTGGACATGCCTCAAGCACTACCCACTTCAATTGGGATTTTAAATCCCTTAAGAATCATAGATACTAGAAATGCTTTGAGCACCTCCAAGTTTTGCTAAAGGACACAAGCACTTTAGATGCCTACAGATCCCACCAACTTTCATAGTTGGTTTCTCATAGGTAGTAACTTTAGATTCCATGTCTCTCAAGGAAATGAAGTTTAAATATAAGGTCCTTAGAGTGACTTCTTGATTAGAGTCCAACATGTATTAAATAATGCACACAGATTTAGATCACATTCACCTAGGATGTTTTTTGGGATATGATAGGTGCAAATTTCAAGAGTGACTGGATCTAG
This sequence comes from Torreya grandis, assembly GCA_037957365.1. Lineage (NCBI taxonomy): Eukaryota > Viridiplantae > Streptophyta > Pinopsida > Cupressales > Taxaceae > Torreya > Torreya grandis. The sequence continues at coordinate 1,772,010 of JARHVA010003427.1, forward strand.
AGTATTAATAACTTTGGTTTACCACAAGATGCAACCTTTCCTCTATCCATTTAAAGCCCTGAGTTGGTCCTTACAATGGCCAAACATTATGACACTAATAAAAGATAAGTATTCATTGAGAAAGGGGAGAAGGTTCTTGATCTAGATCCTAACTTTATTAACACGGTGTTTTCCATTACTAAGTTTGAGATTTATTTGGATATATCTCCATAGACATTGACATAGTTCTATGAGGATAAAAAAGATGGATGAAAATATATAATTAATAAGCAATGGATAAACACACCCAAACATCCATCCACCAAATTGCCTAAGACTATGTATAGATCAAATTTCATATAGGATGTGGGAGGTATTATAACACTTCTATATAGAGTCACTAGGAATCCAAATTCTATGTGTTATCAAGATTGGATGTACTAGTATATTTGGATTATCAGATTAAATAAACAATAGATCCACTAGGCTTAATTAATAAGTGATTCCCTCCACAACTAGTTGATGGAGGTTCAAACAAAAAATAAGTTCTATATAACATCATACATTATTTATATCTAGCCAAGGGAAGATTGTCCCCAAGCCTCAATATAGTTCTTGAGAAAATAACTAGAGTTTATAACTACTACCTTGATCTGATGCTATAGGCTAGTAGACAACAATTTAGGAGAGTTAATGATGCTTTTATCTACAACATCATCATCATGTTTGATCAAGAGCCTAGGAAAACAAGGTTTTCCAAGTAGAAAAATATTAGATCACTAAATGGGGTTCCTTCTTCATATAATTCCCCACGTACTCCTACATCAGTGTAGATCGATTCAATGGCTACCCCTACACACTTCCTTGGTATATAAGTGATAAATGGGCATTATTGGAGTTGGTTAGGCAACTAGTGGAAACACATAAGCTCATTTTAGATAGACATAAGGCATTGATACATTTCCCTATTTTTATTAGTCATTACACATGCTAATTTCTCTTTAAGGATATAAATATAGAGGTAGAGATGTGCCAAGTAACACTGAGGAACCTCGAGTCTAGACATTATTTTGATCCATATGATAAGGTCACTACTACACTAAAGCTAGCAACATATGAACATGTTTCATATTATGAAGATTTTTGGGAAGACTATGATGATGAAAAAATGGTCAGAATGAGGGACTATTCTAGGATGTCCCTATAAAAATAAAAGACTATGATCTAGCATTAGTCCCTAATGACTTGGTGGATGAAAAATCTAGAATAGATCTAATCTACCTCATATAAATCATCACTAGACCTATACTACTAGTGAGGTCATCAATTCCTGAATCATTCTCTTTGTTTAATATAATAACCCCTCATTATTAATAGAATAATCATTGGCTAAGAATCAAGGGTGTGAAAATCATAAGAGAGATAATAAGGGTTAAAGATAAGCTCCTGAAGCTCAAAGCAGGATTTGTCACTCCTTTATAGGAGAGCCCAAATGATTAGTAGAAGAACTTGATAAAGGAAAGAAGAGAAAAAATACTAAATCAAAGAAAGGAGAATCAAGAAGACAAGGAGGAGCTATAGATAATCCAATTAAATTTTTAGTATAGGATACAACAATAGTACCATAGGGATCTATAGTTTAGGATCCCATATCCTTAACTCCTATTTCTACTACTCCCCCTTCTCCTAATACTATTGTATAAGAAGTTTCAACACCTCCAACTCTAGTGTCAACACCTCCACTCATCTCCACTTCACCTACCATTCCACCCACACAAATAAGCCAAGTGCAATCAACACAAATAAGTCAATTGGACTCTTAGGGTCCTCCTACAGTGAAAGCTCAAGTTTTCACTCCATTTTTCATGCTTCCCACTTCACCTTCATCATTTGATCCATTCACACTTTTCATTAAATTTACAATTCTTTCCATTTCATCACCATTAATTCCCAACACAACCCAACAATACATTACCATAGAATCAATCATCTTGACTACAATTTCATAAGCCACAACAACCCTTAGGACAAGTATTATTTCCCTTTCATCTCATCTCACTATTTTCACCTCACCAACCTTGAGTGGTCCTACACACTTAATTGGCACATAATATCTTTGACATCTACCTTTCCACTAGTTCCTAATTTCACAACCCTTATATCCATTCCATCCTTCACTCCCCCAGTAGGCAAAGCTAATTTTGTTGCCTCCACTGCCCTTATTTCCACTATTTCTACTATACCATTAGTATAGGTTGGGGTGACTTAAACACTTCATACAAATATTTATTTTCAAACCATTGGTAAAAGTGGATCTTCATGGGAACTTCCTAAGAAACTAATAGTATCATCTTCCTAATAATCCTCAATGGTTATAGTATTAGTTAGTGCAACCATATCAACTATAAATTCTTTGGTGATAGTGTCAGATTAGCAAAAGGTTACCCCTAGTTGATTAGCATAATCTCCTTCAGTTAGAATAGATTCAGAATAATTTCAAAGCATTAGTTAAAAAGGAGTTTGAAAAGGATACAGTCTTCATCCTAAGTTCCATCTATAGGTTCATCAAGTATGAGAAAGAAATTGATCATATGAGAACTAAAATACAAGGCATAATAAATTTTAGAAGAGAATTATTTGATGTCCAAGTAGATTTTACAACCTCTAACATCTATTCTTATAGGCTAGATGTAGAGCAAATACATGAAATATTCAATGCCTTTGATGCATATATAGAGAAGTTGCAAGCTATGAGGGATAAGAAAGCTAAAGAAGTTCTGAAAGTTGATTAATTTTCCCTCTCTTTTGAACATTTTTGAATGTTATTATTATTTTTAATTTCATTTCAAAACATTTTAAGTTGTAATTGCAAAAGAACAACTTTATTTTTTATACCTCATTTTGAGAAAGAGAAAGACATATTTTTACACTTTAAATTTTTTCATCAAGTAGAAATTGCAAAAACCATAATTATAAATTGTACTTTCTTTTTGATAAAAGTGAATTGTTAAAAAGGTACAAAATCATGAAGTATAAATTGCATAGTTCCTTATGGAAAAAGTGATAAAGACATAAAAATTTGTAAAAGTCTCACTTTAAGTTTTGCACACTAAGATTTGCATGAAAATAAATTTAGAATTTATTTTCAATGTTATGTTTTATTTAGAAATGTCAAGTTCTATTTTTGGATGTTGCTTTTTGCATGAAGGGATATTTTTAGCCACCATCAGATAAGGAAGCCTTGCATGGAGACATTCAATTCCAACCAGGCCATACCATGCCATGTTGTGCCTAAAATCATTCCCATCTCATGCATTCCATGTTCCAGCCATTCCACAAGTCCAAAATGCCAAAAATAGAGCATCTCACCTCTTTTTTCATGAGGGTTTTTAGATATGCATGGTCTTTTGAACTCATCATTCAAGTTTCAATAACTACATGTCTTCTATGACATATTTTATATAAAAATAGGTAGACCCTATGGTCCAATCTATCTTTTTGTTATTATTTCTATTTTATACATTTTGAATATATTTACTACAAGTTATAACCTTTAGAGAGAAATAAAGTTGGATAATTTCCTTTCTTGTCTTAAGATATTTATGTGTGTGTGCAAGTTATTTGTTTACTTATGGAAGCTTTGTCTTTTATTTCAGTCATAAGAAAATTCATTTGTGTTATTTTACGTTCTAAATAATACTTTTTGGAATAAATATCCTTTTCTCTTTTGTGAAAGATATCTAAAATACTACCTCTGATTTCTCATTTACATAAGTTTGTGCTGAAACAAATTCAACGTAATTTCTTCTCTTCTGTGTTATCAAAGTAAAAAATAAGACCCAACATCAAACATTTGGTTCAATCACCATATTTTTAGTTTTTTGCAAATTTTAATTTTCCAACCCTTTTCCCCATCAAAACCCTAGTTTACGACTCAAAAACACTAAAGAGCAAAATTTCCATGAGATTGGTATTTTATAAGTTTGCATCAAATTTAGTGAAAGGAATTCAACCTTCTCTGAAGATTAAACTCAAATTACCAAGGTCCCATGGTTTTAGATTATTTTCCATTATATCATTAGGCACTTTCACAATAAGTTAAAGGATCAAGATAGGGGCAATCCTATGTGATAATAATTTTTAGCATGACGATGGGACCCAAAAATTACATAGAGATTAGTGTTATTCTTATCAAACATTGTATGGGTTTCATGTAAATAATGAAGCACCTAGTGACTCCACTAGCTTACAAACTCATAATTTCAAGGTGGTATATGCCAAAAAAATAAATAAGATCATCTATTAACGGTAAGAGGGCTGATTTTTTATAATTATCATTTCCATCTAAAAAGAGATCAAAAGTAGTCACCCATTAGACTAAGGTATATCCTATGTTTCTATTTTCATCCCCTTTAGTAACTCCTCTCAGTGTTATACCTCTCATAATAGATAAAAGTCAGAATTTCATAGCATTCAATACAAGCAATCCACTCAGTTAGGCATAGAATGATGATATACCATTCTCAGCCTTAAAACGTCTACCATATTTTACTAGTGAAACCTCTACCATTGCTTCAGAGCACTTATAATATATTGCTATCCTATATTCAATCCATAACATGGTCTAGCATAATGTTTAAATCAAGCTTCTAGTCTCATATTTTAAGGGAAAATATTAAAAATGGTATAGAGGCCTTGTTCCTACCTCAATCCAAGTTTAGGATTAGTTAGGCACTGTAATGTGTACCCATTTTGAGAATAAGAGGGACCACCTTTCCTTGGTTGAATAGTTAGTTACTATTTAATGAGATACTCATGAGAAAATGACTAACTTTAATTACCATTTCTATAATACCTATAATATAATCCCAATCTTTGTTAAACCCATTGAAAATAATGCTTTCTTGTATTACTTGACATACCTCAATAGTGATATAGCTATAATTATTCAGTCAATGGGTGATACCACACTTCTTGCATCTTATGATATTTCAATAAGGGTAGAAAATTATTAAATTCAAGCCAAAAAATTTTTACCAAGGCCACCAATGCCTCTATTTCTACAAATAGCCCCTATTTCCCCACCTATAGTTGCTCCAATTCCCACTATGATCAAGGCACCTGATTTGAATCCTACACTTTTAGATGATCTATATGAGGTAAAGTCATTACTTAAGAGCTTTGAAAATGAGTTAGTGGCAATGAAAAGTCATGAAGCCCAAAAATACAATCCTTTTCATCCATCTAACCCTGTATACCAAGGGAATAGGCAGTCATATCAAGGTAAAAACCAACAAGGATAGAATTCATATCCAAGACCTCCAAACACCCATGCTTTACTAGTGTTAAGAGCTTCCAAAGCCATTATCCCTATTCAAAATAATTTAGCTCAAGAGTACAAGTGGTGTTATCCTTGTAATCAGCCCCATAATCACAACACTTGCCCCAATGGTGTAATCATTCAAGCCTTGATGGTTCAAGGCATAGAAAACACACAAGTACAATAATAAGAATCTACTTCCTAGTAAGAACACAAGAACCTACTCAAAGTGAAGTAACTCTTCTAAACTAGTAGGAAGATGATTTCAATGGGATAATCCAAGATAAAGCATTTTTTAATGGTGGAAGTCCTATATTAACTAATACATGTTCCAATAAAAGATAAATAGAAGTTAATTAACCCCAAAGGGTAGATTAAGCTTCAAATTCTAAATCTATAATAGAAATAGCGAAGAGAAACATAGTGCAAAGGCTATCCTTTGTACCTACATATCAATTCAAATTAAAGGTACCCAATATAGATATTGTAAAAGAGGATGCATCCCTCTAAAATCACCATCAAAGGTTGGTAATATCCCTTTTATCATAGTTAATCAAATGAAGAATACTAACCTAAATAACACTATGTGGGAAACACTTTCTATACCATCACAAAGGGACTTACTCCAGGAGGCCTTGAAGAATTTCTAGATATCAGAAAAGGTTCCAACCAAGGAGCCTACACTTGTAATAAATCTATGTTATCCTCAATATGATAATAAATGGTGAATCTTCCCCATTTTACATTTCACTTATAATATGGAAGCATATTGCATGCAATTATATGGTAGATTTAGGGGCTAGTAGTTTAGTAATGCCCAAGAAAATAACTAATGCTTCGGGAATAAAATACACACATATTAATAAGGGAATGGTGAAACTAGATGGGACTATTATTCAAATATTAGGAACTATAAAGGGACTCAACCTCACTATTAATGCTTGCTCAAGCTTATCAATTACTCAAGACATTTTAGTCATAGATCTCCCCCCCTACATTGTTATCTATCTTTCAAGAGATTTTACTATGAATATGGGAGGATACCTATTTGTAGATTAGTATCACATGTTACTTAGAATGATATATGAAACTAGAGTAATAATAAGAGTTGATCCAATTTAAAAATATCATATAGAACCAAATAATCCTATTCTTACCATATAAATTAAATATACATTACAAGATCAAGAAGAGAAAGAATTGGATCAAAATAATGTAAAGACCTATACAAGAAATTTTAGACACTTATTTGGATGAATGGGGATCAACCTTACAATTAAATCCTTATGAATATGTATATGAAATAGGATTAGGGATATATTTCATTCATGAAAAAGATGTAATTATCTTAAATTTAGTCAAGTTAGTCAAAGATTTTTAGGGGATGTGGTAGTTATTTTTTGATGGCTCAAGAAGCAAAAATGGTGTAGGTACAAGAATTGTATTGATCTCCCCATAGAAGGAGAGATAATTTTACTCATTTAGAATTTAATTCATATTTACTAAAAATGTAGATGAATATGAAGCCTTGATTTGAGGCCTCCAGTTGTCCAAAGATAGAGGAATCAATATTTTGCATATATTTGGTGATATTAAGCTCATCATTCACCAAGTTTGATAAAAAAATGTAACCAAAAACAATTTTCTAAAGTCTTAAAAACATAGGGTTTGAGACCTATTAGAGGATTTAATCCCTTTGAATATTTAGGTAGTACTAAGGGCAAGAATAAATATGTTAACTACATGGCCTAAAGCAGAACACTCAGCATGTGAGTTTGATCATAAGTCCTTCTATCCCTGATAATGCAAATAATTGGGAAGTCTTTGATAGTGACAAGCAGATTGTTAATTTTCTAAGAGAAGATCCAAGTTTTTAGAAAGGAATCAACTAAGGCTACAAGACAAATATGGTGATCAGATTATTTAGTTGAAAAATGAATAAGCTACCTATGGGTTTCATTACACTAGAAAACATATTCAATTTGGATGACTAGTTGAAAGGTGAAAAGAAGAAAATTAAAATCAATAAAGAAGATTGTGAACTTGTCATTATCTTAGAAGGCAATTCTTTGAAGATAGGAAAGGTATAAAATATTTCAAAGAAGCATGATTTTATTAAATTATGTCAAGAGTTTGATGATAAATTTGCTTGGAGTTCTCATGACTTAAGAGGATTTAATCCAAGTTTAGCACAACACACTATAGAACTAGATCCAAATATAAAACCTATCAGGCAATAATAGAGACTCATCAATCCCAAGATTGAACCCTTGATGAAAAATGATCTCTCTAAATTTATTGAGGCTAATATAATATTTACATCAAACACTCATTTTGGGTAGTAAATATGATCTCTATCAGAAAGAAAAATGGTGAAATATAGTAGTGCATGGACTTTAGAGACCTGAACAAAGCATCATTGAAGATCACTATCCTCTTCCCATTATGGAACAAATTATATAGATAGTGTTAGGATCTAAGATATTCTCTCTTCTAGATGGTTATTTGGGTTATAACCAAATCTTTGTATAGGAATCAGATTAATTTAAAACTTCACCACCAAATGGGGCATGCACATAATAGGAAGATGTCAATTGGTCTAACAAATGTAGGTGCAAATTTTTATAGAGCTAGGGATATGGTATTAAAAGGTCTAATAAATTATATAATTCTATTATATTGAGATGATATTATATTCTATTTAAAGCATGTTGATGCACATCAAGACTAATTGAGAAATATTTTTGAAAGGTGTAGAGAATTTAGGATTTCCCTTAACTCAAAGAAGTGTGTATTCATAGTGCATGAGAGGAATCTACTATGACACATAGTGTCAAAATAATGTCTCATAATAGACCCTAAATGAGTTATAACCATATCTTCATTATCACTACTGAGTTACAAAAAGGGCCTAGAAATATTTCTTGGGACTATCATCTTTTTGAGAATATTTGTATTAAATTTCACCTTATTAGCAAAACCCCTTACAACAATGCTAAATAAGGGAACTCTTTTTAGCTAGACATAGGAGGGAAAATAAAGATTCAAATCCATCAAATAGGATATCTCCCAAGCCCCTACCCTAATTAACCCAAATTATTAGAAATACTTTATTATCTATGATTTTTGAGGGAAGTATCTCAAAAATTCTAACATAACACAATTAAGAAGATTTGGAGCAACCAATATCTTTCTTTAGCCAATATTTGAAAGGTTATGAAGAGAATTATAGTTTTGTGGAGAATCAAGTATATGTGATAATCAAATCACTCAAGAAATTTAGGCATATTTTATCCAATAACAAAATACATATGATGGTGAGTCATCAAAGCATCAAATAATTTATACTAAATAGGGAGATAAATGAAAAAAGAGTAGGGTGGATCACCAATGTCATGGAGTATGATGTGGATATCATGATCATGAAACTAAAAAGAGGAAAAGGATTGTGTGAACAACTAGCTACTGAAATCAAGACTATTGAACCAGTATCTGACATAATGTATTCTCAAACTACACCTCAACTAGACAATCAACCATCTTTCAAAAAATGGATTCAAGACAAGACTCATTTCATGTAGGCTAGCAAATACGCCTATGATTTCTAGTAGTCAAAGAAAAGGTATTTTCAACTCCAATCAATTCCCTATGTTATTATTGATGGAATTTTATTTTTGAAGGACATGAATGGAGTCTATTTAAGATGTCTTGAGAAATATCAAGTTCTAAAAGTGCTTGAGCAATTTCACATTTAACCATCAAGGGGACATTTTTATTTAAGGGCTACAACCATTAAGATAATGAGAGGATGACATTATTGGCTTAAGTTATTCAAGGATGCCCATCAATAGGTAGGAAATTGTGAAAAGTGTGATTACTTTATTAGTAATAAAAATCTAGCAGCCCTTCCTCTTACATCAATTCAAGTAGATCAGCCATTTTCCTAATGGGGATTGAATTTCATCAACATGATCAATCCACCATCAAGTTTGAGTCATAAATGGGTTCTCACATAAATATATTATTGTATAAGATGCAATTTAGTCGTTTATCTAAAATATTCCACTAATACATCTATTATTGACTTCATAGACAACATAACTTCAAGGTTTGGTGTTCCACACACCATAATATCAGATAATTCTAAGGCATTTATGGGCACTCATGTTAGTGAATGGGATGCCAATCATAATGTGTACCTAAGCACTTCTATGAGTTATTATCCTTAGGGTAATGGCTTGGTTAAATAAACCACTAAGAACCTCATTAGACTCATAAAATGAATGATGGAGGATAACTAGAGAATGTGGCATATCAAACTGAAATCAACATTATGGGTTGATAGAATTACACCAAAAAGAGCCATAGGTAATTCACTTTTCACACTAGTATATGGAACAGAAGATTGAGTACTACTATCCATTAAGCTTCCATATTTGGAACTCAATCACCAATTAGACCTGATTGGTAATTATGAAATGATGGTGAGACTAGCTAAACTCATGGAGCTTGAAGAAATCATGGATCAATCAATGAAAGTCTTGAAAGCAAATTAGGCACAAACAAAGAAGAATTTTGATTAAAAAAGGCAACTACAAGAAGCTTTAATGAGGGAGACATGGTCCTCAAGTGGGATGCAGTTAAAGTAAAAATAGGAAGGCACATCAAATTCAATGCAATACAGAGTGATCCATATACCATCACTCAGTGCAAAGGAGCTAATGCATTCCAACTCTCTTAGCTTGTTAGAAAAAAATAATCAATCCTAGTAAATGGGATATACCTCAAAGCTTACTTTTGAGGTAAGTAACTTGTTCTAAAATGATTAAATTTGTAAATAATATGGTTAATTATGTTTTTAATAAGTTCTTCTACACAGATCAGACTCATTAGGAGTTGTTTTCCCTATTTTGTTTGTCTATTTTTATTTTTTTGTTTGTTCCTAGTAAATTCCTAGTTTGTTCTTCTTTAGGTTAGTGTTTTGTTAAAACAAATTTGCCTCTATGCCAAATGTCCTATAAAACTATTAGATTCAAAATGATTAGTAGGAAATCATCTTGTAGAGTTCACCAAAAAATGTTGAGATTTTTATCTAAAAAATCTCATTACATCTAAGCACCCTAAGGGATACCCCATTTGGTTTTTATGAAAAACCCTTGAATCCTTAAAAAAATGCATCTTTCCCTTCACCTTGTAGAATCTAAAACTCTAGATGTAATTTTCACTTGTGAAAATTACTTTGTGGGTTCCATATCCCACAAAGCACAAAAACCCAAAATTGTAGAATCTAGAACTCACCATGAACTTTGCACATTCTTGAAGCACAGTATTGAATGTGCAAAATACATGGTGGGATCTAGATCTCACTATGCACCCAAATAGGTGGAACCCAAAACTTGATGTGCACATTACACATTTTCATAATGTGTAAAGTGCACAATAGGCTACATATCTCATCAAACCTTTAATATCCCCTTTCTATAAAACCTAAAACCTCAAGTTTACATTACATATTTATAAAAATGAAAATTAAACCTCAATCTTTGTGTTCCACCAAGCACTTACCAACTATTTATCATGGGACCCATAACCTTGAGTGCACTTTGAATGTTCCAAATGTGAAAAGTACCCCATGGATTCTGCCTCCCACCAAAACTAATCACTTTATCAGTGGAGAGTGGACCTACTCAAAGTAGGTCTAACCTCTACCAACTCACCAAATCATTTCCCATGGAATGTGGAAATTGAAAAACACATTACACATTTTCAACATGTAAAGTACATGTTGAGTCTTATGTCCTTCCAGGCCCAATTTGTTTTATAGAGAGTGGACCTATTTGAAGTAGTTATAACCTCCACCACCAGCCACCCAAACTACATTATTTACAAGATTTTATCTATAAAAGTTAAGTAATTAGGTTTTTTTCATTATCATTTTTATTTGCTAATTGTGATCTTTGAGCTCTAGCCATTTATGCCATGACTTTGAACCTTGAGCCACACCAAACCAAGTACCAAGCCACATTTATGATCTAGTTACCACATCATTTCCATGGGTTTTCCCTTGTGTTTTATACATATATTCCTATAAGTTTGAAACATTTTCTAAATTGTTTTCCTTTTCCATAAAATTTTCATTATTGCCTAATATTGTCATTAATTTATTCATAGCATTACTCTAAAACTACCTACCCTAAATTGGTACTTTATTACTTGTATTTGTTTTATCAAAAGGTTTGTAGCTAGTTATTTATGGTTGTTTCTAGGGTTAACAAATTCATCCCCCAAAAGATCATTTCTAGAAGATAACCCTAGTTTTCCCTTCAAGGATTTTGTATTCAAAACTAGAGCTTCCTCAAACAAAATATTCCCAAGTATATACATTAAAATTAAAAAAATATTAAATATTCCATATAAATTCCCCTATCATCCTCATGGAAACTAGACCTACCTCAGGCACTTAATAATCATACAAAAATCTAAGCCTTCATGGAGAGTTAGCGTGATTTAAACACCTTCCACTTCTATCAAAAATCTAATGTGCCTCAAGAACCTTTGACCCCCACAAACTTCCATTGAATTGTGGAGAGTGGATGTGCCTCAATCACCTCCCATTTATACCAAGATATCACAAACCTCAAGCACCACAAATAATGGATGTGATTTGAGCACCTCTAAGTTTCATCAAAGAACACAAGTGATCTAGACACGTACAGATCTTGCCAACTTTCATAGTTGGTTTCTTACAAGTAGTAAATTCAATTTAAATGCCTCCCAAAGAAATGAAGCTCAAATCTAAGGGCCTCAGAGTGACTTCTTCCTTGGAGTCTAATATGGTAGAAATAACAAACATAGATTTAGGTCACATTGACCTAGGAGATTTTGGGCTAGGATAGGAGAAAATTTCAAGAGTGACTAGATCTAGAGTGTCTATGACTCTAGTTTACCATAATATATAACCTTTCCTCTATCTATTCAAATACATGAGTTGGACCTTACAATGGCCCAACATTATGACCCTAATAGAATATAAGTCTTCACTGAGAAAGGGGAGAAGGTTCTTGATCTAGATCCTAACTTCAACATAGTGTTTTCCATTCTTGAGTTTGAGAGTTATTTGGATATAAGTACACAAACATCAACATAGTTCTATGATGAGAAAAAGGATGGATGCCGAAAGATAATTAAGAAGCAATTTCTCAATACTCTCAAGCATTCCTCTACTAGATTGCCTAAGACTATGTATATATTAGATTACATAAAGGAGGTGAGAGATATTATAACACTATTTTACAGAGTCACTATCAATTATGATGCCCAATGTATCAGGACTAGATATAATAGTATATCTATATCATCAAATAAAATGAACAATAGATCCAATGGGCTTAATTAATAAGTGATTCCCTCTACAACTAATTGATGTGAGGTGCAAACAACAAATAAGTTATATATGATATCATATATTATTTATATCTTGGCCAAGGGAAGATTATTCCTAGGCCTCAATATAGTTCCTAAGGAAATAACTAGAGTCTATAACTACTACCCTTATCTCATGCTATAGACTAGTAGACAAAAATTCTTGAGAATTATTAATGCTTTCATCTACAACATCATCATCATGTTTGATCAAGAGCCTAGGAAAATAAGGTTCTCCAAATAAGCAAAAGATGAGATCATAAAATGGGGTTCCTTTTTCATATAATTCCCTACCTACTCCTAAGTTAGGGTATCTATATTCAATGGTTGGTCCTACACACTTCCCTGATATGCAACTGATAAATGGGCATTATTGGAGTTGGTTACATAACTAGTTGAAACACATAAGTTCCTTTTAGACAAACATAAGGTAGGGATATATTTCCATATTTTTATTTGTTGTTACACATGTAAATCTCTCTTTAAGGCCATAATTATAGATGTAGACATGTGGCATGTAACACTAAGGACCCTCGAGTCTAGATCTTACTTTAATCCTTATAGTAAGGTCACTACTACACTAGAGATGGCAACATATGAACATGTGCCATACTATGACAATTTTTGTGAATACTATGATGATGAATAAATGGTTAGAATGAGGGAATATTCTAGGATGTCCCTATAGAAAATAAAATACTATGATTTGGACCCAGTCCTTGATGACTTTGTGGATGAAAAATCTAGAGTAGATATAATCTACCTCACAAAGAACATCACTATACCTCTACCACTAGTGAGGTGGTCAATTCTTGAATCCTTCTCTCTATTTGATATAGTATCCCCTATTATTAAAAAAATAATCAATTGGCTAAGAAGCAAGGGTGTTCAAATCACAAGAGAGATAATAGTGGTTAAAAAGAAGCTATTGAAGATCAATGAATGAGGTATCACTCCTTCAAAGGAGGGCCCTAGTGAATCAACTAAGGAACTTGACAAAGGAAAGAAGAATAAGAAGAAGACTAAATCAAGAAATGGGAATCAAGTAGATAGGGAATAGCTATAGATAAACTAATTAACCTTTTAGTATAGGACACAACAACAACGCCATAGGGATCTATAGTTTCAGATCCCATATCATTAACTCCTATTTCTTATTCTCCTCCTTCTCTTACTCTTATTATACAAGAAGTTTTAGCACATACACCTCTAATTCTAGCCCCTCCATTCATCTCAACTTCACGTACCATTCCACCCACACAAATAAGCCTAGTTAAATCAACACAAATAAGTCAAGTGGACACTCAAGGTCCCCCTACAATTGAAGCTCAATTTTCCACTCCACTTTCCCTTCCTCCCACTTTCCCTTCCCCATTTGATTCATTCCTACTTTCTTTTCCATTTACAATTCCTTTCATTTCATGACCATTAATTCCCAAAACCACCCAATAGTACATCACCACATAATCAATCATCTTGACTATAATCTCATAGGTCACCCTAACCCCCGAGACAAGTATTTTTTCCCTTCCATCTCAACCCACTATTTTCATGTCACCAACCCTGAGTGGTCCTACACACTAAATTTACACATTAAGTGTTTTGTCTTCCACCCTTCCACTAGTTCCCAACCTCATAATCCATATATTTGTTCCATCCTCCACTCCCCCAACATGCATAACTTCTTCCATTGCCTCCACTCCCCCAATTTACATTATTTACACTATACCATAAATAAAAGTTGGAGTGACTCAGATATTTCATGCAAATGTTGATTTATAAACCATTGGTAAGAGTGTATATTCATGGGAACTTCTTAAGCAACTGATAATATCATCTTCCCAAGAGTCCCTAATGGTCACAGTATCAGCTAGTGTACCTACATCAGCTATATATTATTTGGTGGAAATGTCATATCAATGAATGGCTACCCCTAATTGGTTGGTATAATCAATGACTAATAATTATAAATTAATGATTGACCCAAAGACTTTGGACTTTAGCATGACAAAAGTCAAGAATAAATCAAAATCCAATCCCAAAACTCTCTTAAGGATATTCAATGATGATAAGGGAGAGAGATATGTTGAAATTATAGTTCCCTGCTAGGGAAATCAAAAGAGGATCTTTGGCAGAGGATTATTAGGTTTATCATATACACCTTGGTTAGAAAATAAGAGAGGGAATATATCATGATGTGAAGATAGGTATCAAATATCCATTCTAGAGAATTATCCATGATAAATCCACCAAGTATGAGTTAAAAATAAAGGTAGATTAGTTGATCGAAGCATTAAACAATTTCATAAAGCCTAGTGAAACATCACAAAAATCATAAGCAGTGTAGCCAATCAATCTAGATCAAGCTATAGTTAATTTTTTATGAGATATTTCTCACATGGGAAGGGATAAATAAGAATGGTTTGAATAAATGATCATAAAAGGTAATAAAATTCTTGCAGCAATGGTGAAACACTATGGAGTCATCATGGAGAGGAAAAAAATTTAAGGAATAAATTAATAGTTATGAGGGAGAAATTTAGACTTCAAATCTATATTATCCCAATTTGACAACTATATAATCAATTGGTATGGATAACCTCATTACTAAGAAAATATTTAAGGATGACGTTGATCACAAGGAATTGCATAGGGATGCTCAATTTCAGATCAGAGTACTGACAAAATCTATGGAATGAGCCAATAAATCTCATGATAAGGCAATTGATGTGTTATATGAGATTGATAGCATGATAAAATTAATTCGATGCTAACTAATATATGATTCCAATAATCTCCTTTATTTGGAATATACTTAGAATAATTTCAAATCATTAGTTGAAAAGGAGTTTGCAAAGGACATAGTCTTCATCCTAAGTTACATCCATAGGTTCATCAAGTATGAAAAAGTAATTGATCAGATGAGAACTAAAATACAAGGAATATGAATTTTTAAAAGAGAATTATTTGATGTCCATGTATATTTTTTAGCCTCCAACATCTATTCCTATAATCTAGATATAAAGTGAATACAAGAAATATGCAAGGCCTTTGATGCATATATAGAGAAGCTGTAGGTTGTGAGGGATAAGAAAGTTGAAGAAGTTATAAAAGTTGATTAATTTTCCCTCTCTCTTGAACATTTTAAAATTTAATTATTATTTTTAATTTCATTTCAAAACATTTTAAGTTGTAATTACAAAAGCACAACTATATTTATTATAGCTCTTTTTGAGAAAGAGAAAGGCATGATTTTACACTATATTTTTTCATAAAGTAAAAGTTGTAAAAAGCACAATTGTAAATGGCACTTTATTTTTGATAAAAGTGAATTGTTAAAAAGGTGAAAAATAATGAAGTATAAATTACACAGTTCCTTATGGAAAAAGTGATAAAGACTTAGAAAGTTGTAAGAGTCACACTTTAAATTTTGCACACTAGGGTTTACATGAAAAGAAACTTGGAATTTATTTTCAATTTTATCTTTTATTTATAAATGTCAAGTTCTATTTTCGGACACTACTTTTTGCATTAAGGGATATACTCAACCACCATCAAATAAGGAATCCTTGCATGGAGATCTTCAGTTCCAGTGATAGCATACCACACCATGTTATGCCCATAATCACTCCCAGCTTGTGCATGCCATGTTCCAACCATTCCACAAGTTCAAAATGCTAGAAATAGAGAAACTCACCTCTTTTTGCATGAGTGTTTTTAGATTTACATGGTCTTCTAAATTGAGTGTTAAAGTTTCAAAAACTACATGTCTTATTTGACATATTTTGTATAAAAATGGGCAGATCCCATGGCCCAATCTATCTTTTTGTTGTTAGTTATATTTTTTGCATTTTAAATGTATATACTACAAGTTGTAACCTTTAGAGATATATAAATGTGGATATTTGCCTTTCTTATCTTAAGAGATCTATGTGTGTGTGAAATTTACTTTATTATTTTTGGAAGATTTGTCTTTTATTTTAGTCAAAAAAAATTCATCTTTTGTATTTTACCCTTTGGATAATATTGTTTGGAATAAATATCCTTTTCCCTTTTGTGAAAGATAGCTGAAATACTACCTCTGATTTCTCATTTGCATAAGTTTGTGTTGAAACAAATTCAATGTAACCTCTTCTCTTTTGTGTTATCAAATCAAGCAATAAGACCCACTATAAAATATTTGGTCTAATCACCATATTTTTAGTTTTCTAAAAATTTCAACTCTTCAACCCTTTTCTGCATTAAAAGCCTAGTTTAGGATTCAAAATCACTACAGAGTAAAATTTCCATAAGACTGGTATTTTATCAATTTGCATCAGATTTAGTGAAAGGAATCTAGACTTATCTAGAGATTAACCTCAAATTTATAAGTTCCCATGACTTTAGAGGTATTTTCATTGTATCATTTCACACTTGCATAACAAGTTACATGATTAAGATAGGTACAATTATATGTGATAATAGGTAAAAATTTGAAGGATTTTTAATTAAGTAGTTTTGGATTAGGCCTTATTAAACTTTGTAATTGGTATCTTATTATATCCAAACCATCATTAAGAGTTTAGTTTCATTGAATTATCAATATCATAACATCTCAAATAAGTTTACAACATTTGTACTTTCCACTTACACCTATAGTCTTATAGGTGATTGTCAAGAGGTCTTGACTATTTATCTTGAGTCAGCGTTTTATCATTACATCATGAAAAGTTATAGTGAATTATAGTCATTAGGGGTCTCTTATTCATTAAATTTAAGTCCGTTATCTTATCAAAACACTTCACAACACTTGTACTTAATGTCAACATAGTCACAGTCCTATACGTGACATTAAATCCTTATGCTTGGTATTTTTAGCCACCTCTTGGATTCAAATGTTTTTAGAGACCTCCATAAATAAAAAAACTATTTAAATTAGTAAAATTACCACAATCATAGTTACTTCATTATTTTATATCATTTAAAATACATTGATGAAATGGAACTCATTGAATTTGCAAACCTACAGGCCTGAAGGTGATGGAGACTTCAACTTTTGTGTTTTAAAACCTTGAGAAGTACAAAATGGATATTATGGATTTAAATATAATTAATTATAATTTAATAAATCAATTTAAACATGAAACACTAGTTCAATTTCATGGATAAAAACATGTTAAAAATCATTAAAATAACTAAACTTGTTATGCAGACAAAACATAGTCTATCATGTGAATAGAAGTATGTGACTAGTTTAAACTTGTACATGGTATATAAATTATAAAGATAAAAATTATGGTTTTAGGATATATTATATGAACATATGAAACCATTCAAGTGCATCAAATCACTTGAGAAACATAGAAACATAGAAAAGTATGATAGTCACTTCAAACTATGCACAAGAACCATTTTCATTTCCAAAAGGACATACACACATGTCAATAAGGTAATTGAATGTGTGGGATGAATATAAAGTCATATTATAACTTATTAAAAATATTTTAAAGTATACATGATCTCACACTTTATACTAGATTCATTCTAAACTCAATGTATGGGGTTTTGAGTTATCAAAAAGTAGTCTGGGCTCTTAACAATTGTTAATAAAGTTAAGAGAACCAATATAATTACCAATGAAAAAAATTTGAATCCCATAGGTTTTCCAAAATTTGGAAAAAACTATCATTGCCCAACTCTAACTATACATCCTATACCATATGCTTGAGTTTGGCCTTCACTAGCCTGTGAATAAAGTGATGGGAGAGAGAAGAATATTAATGCAATTTTCAATATTAAAACCTCTTATAATGATTTTTACTAACCTATAGAATCCAAAAGGATGTTATGAATCTATTTTATATTGAAAGTGACATCAAGAGTCTATACAACTTCTTCTAACTCCTCAAACTAGCATTGAAATCCAAGAATGTACTTTTTTCTGAAATGTTGATAGGTGTGTCAGTTATATAACTGATATAAGATATTTGTAATATTTATTTTTAAGTTATGTAACTTTTTAAAACACAAATGTTATCCAAAATCACATTTTTCACTCATTTTCAACACCTTAGAGATAGAAAATGATCCTCAAACTTTTCATAACTTCATAAAATCTTATAAAAATATGTTTATATAATAAAATGACATTAAAAAACCCCTAATAACCTATGAAAAAATTTGACCATTAATTTTTTCCCCATAAGACACCTAGACCACTATATGACCACAATATGAAATTACCTTAACTTCTCTAAACTAACCTTAAACCATGCTAACAAGGTTAAATGAAGACTCTATGGACCATATAGGGTATGAAATGATCATGATAAGACCACTTGAAAGTTTTCAATAAATATGGGTTGATAGATTTGATTTAGGGTCAAATTTGGTCAATATTTTTAGTAATTCATATGGGTAGCATGCCTGAAATGCTAATAGGACCAGTTGTCTTGCATGTCCATTGGGAAATGGAAGCTCTAGTAATCAATTTCAGACCTAGAAAGACTTTGAACATACAAAACAAACAAATTATAGCTTCACAACACACAAAAAAACACAAACAAGACACAAAGTAAAGTAAAAAACACACGTGTTATCAAAACTTAGGAAACACAACTTAAGGAAACTTAGACTATATACAAACTAACTTAAAATAAATTTTCTTCTCCTAGATCAAATGGGAAACTTACACAATCCTTTTCTCTATGATATGAAAGAAGGCATGAAATAAGTTGTCTCTTAAGCCTCCTTATTGATGTATTCAACTCCATCATGCTTGCCAACATTCTTGAAATGTCTTGAAATACAATGATGAAAGCTACAAACATGTCACCTATGAATTTGAACTCTTCTTACACTTCAATAGGCTTATCATGAACTTTATTGATGTTTGTGCTTGTCTCAATCATTATTACTTATTGACTTATTGGGTAAGCCTCTTTCTTGGTACTTTAAAGATTTTTATGTGGTCCTTTAAGAAGAAAAACATCTTAAGGAACATCTTAAAACTTCTTACCAGTTGCTATCTCATCAATCTCTTCAATGAGCTTTGCATACTCCATCAAATCTTCATCATTGTCCTCTATGAAGACATATTGTTTGATCTCTTTATGCACATGACCTTCAACCTTGTAAAGACCTTCAGGCTCTTGGAGAAGCTCAATATGTTGATATCAGTCACCTTTATCTTCTTTATCTTCAATAACAAAAACTTATTCAACTTTATCTTCTTTCTAATCATGTATTTGATCAACTTCAACTTGTTTACTTGAAGAGTATTCAACTTTAAGGTTGGCTATAAATTCAACTAGCTTGGATGGCATATGGTATTCTTTTTGAAACACACCCTTAAGAGGTAAAGCATCTTTAAGGGTGTCTTTAACTTAACTAGAAAGAGGTGTAGACTTTTTAAGGAATTCAAATTCCTCACAAGTTTCATTTAATCTTTCCCACACATCATCTTATTCCATAGATTCAATAATAGCTTCAACCTCTATCACTTTAGATTCGACCTATTGGTCATGCCCATGAGTCTTAACTAAATTAGTTGATGTGATGTCATTATTCAAAGCTCCTTCTTTCATGTCTTGAATATCCTCTTTGTGAGAAACTACAACATCATCAAGGTCATATTTTTATTCTCTCTACAAGATTGAATTATGTTTATCTTCATCAATGGAGGTGCATATAGTGAGTTCTTCATCATAGACACTTGAGTCATCTTCATGATCAAATGCAACTTTGGTTTTATCTTATTCACTAATCTCCCATAGGATGGGTTATCCTTCAAGAAGGGATGAGGTGGGAGGGTGATGAACAATTTAATGGGTTGGATATGGAGTATGAGGTGTGATAAATGGCTCATGGATGGGTTTAAGAATGGGGGATGATTGAATAGACTGTTGGGGAGATGAAATGTTGGGTTGGAAAATGGGAGACACATCTTCTTTATCAATAAGGTTTTAATTTTCTTCATAGTTTTCTTGAGGATATTAAACAACTACAAGTTGATCCTTAACCTCTTGGTTTCCCCGCCTTTCTAGTCTATCTATCCAGCATTAGATATAACATCTCATTTCATGTAAATCATCATTGATGAAATAGTTGGATTCCTCTTCAACTAACTTCCACTTATTAATAAAGAATTGAATAGATTTACTCAACTTCTCTATGAGATGAATGGGGATAATACCACCTTCCTTATCCCATTTTATCATTACTTTTTTGATTTTAGCACATTTGGCATGATTGCTAATAAGTATTTGGTTTGAGGTGGAGTTGAAATAGGAGGAGGGTAATAGTATGGGTTTTGGTAAGCTTCAACTTTTTGAGTTAGTTTCCTAAATTTATCTTGTAAATCCTTATATATTACTTCCAAATATTTTGCTTCTAAATCAATGGTATCATCTGATTCCTCATGATAAGTTTAATAGAAATTATGTTGAGGTTGATATGGATCATATTGAGGCTAATAGGGAGACACTTCTTGGTACTATTCTTGATATTCCTCTTCATATGGATATTCAACAACATCATGATCATATAAAGGGGAAGTAGGATGACCATACGATTGCCATGACTCATAGGGATGATAAAAATATTGATAAGGTTGATAAGACACATAATTAGGGTCATGCCAAGGCTAATAGGGAGGTGCATAGTATAGGATTTCATTATATCCAACCATACCAACTTTATTAGTCAAATAAAAAACAATATATTAGAAAATTGATTCACAATAAGTACCTAGGCTAGTTATAACTATCTAATTGCATTTAGAGTTGTCATTGTTTTTTATTGAATGCCTCTAAAGGTTGATAGGAGGAATAATACACTAATAAGTATTCCACTCTCTTGGATATTAGTCCCATGAAGCATGCCAAAACTATTTTCACTCAATTTCACACCATTGGAGAGGTACTTCAAGCCTTATCCAAATTGAGTGGAACATGGGATTACCTCTAGGTTTGTGGGTTGCCTATAGTAGAGGTAAACCTATAGATTTAAGGGTTAGCTCCCTTGGTTTGTCTATTGAAGATCATCACCTAAACTATTAACTCATTTGGATGAAAAAGGAGAGAGTGAACATAAATTAAATACATCATAACAAAGTGATGCAATAATTTTAACCTTACCAATACCAACCAATTGTAATGACACTTGACACAAAAGCCTAACCTATACATGACACTACTCTGAAACCTACCTTATATTCATATTTCTCATGGGGGTTTGTGAATCTAACTTAAGCTAGGAGGACTAAACACAAGGTCATTACTTGACACTAGTGTAGAGAAAACTCAGTAAAGTTATGATAAATCCATTATGACACTTCAAGAGACTTGAAAAAGACATCCAAAGGTAAATATGCATGTAATCAAGGATAACATACTAAGGAAGAGAAACTATCACTTAATAAGATAAACTAGCTTAGAAAACACATTGAAACAACTCATGAAGAAGGTAAACCAAAAAATTATTTATTTATTAAATGATGGAATTGAGTAGGGATTCACCATACTCAGGTGGAGGATAAAAACTTAGCCAAACATGGCTCAATATATAGAGAAAGTGATAGAGAAGAGAAGAAGGGTATAGGAAAGAGAAGGTAGATGCATGTCAATCTAACTTATAAAACTAAGAGGAGTTAGGGAACTATCTTAATAGGTTTCTAAACCCATGTGCAACTTCTTTGTAGATTATCCAACTCTCCAAGTGGCATGGGAGTTGAAAAGCTTATTTTACACCTTGAATAACTTATTGAATCTTCTCTTATTATTGACATGTTAAAGGATAAATGGATTTATTGGTGGTCAAATAAGTGTATTTTACCTCTTTAATCTACACTTGACACCTCTCAACTAACCCCAATAGGTAATCATAGACACATCACCTCTTTATCTTGTAAGGTGTCTAGAGGACTCCTCATCTCCTTAGGCTTATTTTGCACACAAGTACCAAAACTTGGTTTCAATTTTTTTAGCTCACCCAAAATTCATGGATGTCTTATTAATACCATATTAGACCTAAAATAATACATTTTGAGGCTTAAAACTAGCACCAACAAGTCATTGTCTACCAAAATCCCCAATCAAGCCTCACTCCTTGTAGCCCTAAAATGACACAAACCTCCTTATGTGGAACAAATTACAAAATATCTTGAGAATATAAGTACATATTTTAGTACCCTCTATGTCTTTATAACTCTAGGTGAAATTGTATGCTATGAGAGTTAATGGAGATGTTATTTTCAACCCTTCCTCTCTCTTAACTAGGCCTCCTTGCCAAGAGAGTGAAATGATTATATAGTCTCCTCACACATGAAAAACCCAAAAAGAGTGTGTGATTTAATTATAAAACATCCTACCCTATCTCCATACCAAATTTAAAGTTCTGACTCACTATATGGACCAACAAAATAACAAACATCAGCCAATTTACCCCTAATCCATGAAAAATTATATGGTACTATATAAACCAATTGCATTGGGTGATGATCATGGGAGTCTTGAAAATTTTATGGGTGTATTATAATTTTGTATAATCCATCTATAATCATAGAATTACATTTCTCTCTCATATGGTCTTTATAGCCCTCCTAAGTAGCCTAAAAGTGACTTGGGTTCTTAAGGATGACTCATAAAGTTTGCCATATGAATCCTCAAAAAATTTCCACAAAATACAAGTGAATTATTGTATTCAACTTTCCATAGGATCCCAAGGTCCCATGTAAATACTCCTGACCATACCAAGTAATACATAGTAGCCTATCAGCTAGAAACAAGCATTATGAGAGGTATGAGAGCAATTTGGGGTATTTAAGTGATTTTTAGTGTTTTATTTGACCTAAAATAGCCTTAATGAGGTATTTTAGGTCTTCCTTGACATTTTAAAATATTATATCTTGTTACTTTCTTCCTCAAACTCTCTACATATCTCATCCACTTAGACTTAGGGTTCTTAAACTAAATTACCTAAGAGACCCTAGTTGACTATATTCTCCATTTAATATCCTTATCAAGACTCTAAGACTTCATAAAATGTTTGTATGTGTCTTTAAACATATATTCAAGTTTTTATAATTATCAACTCAGCTCCAAATAACCTAACTATCTCTCAACTATCTCCCCGTATGGGCCTATGCATGCACTTCAAATTACTACTTGATTGAATAGGGTTATTATTTCATGTTTATTTCACTTTCATATGTATAATAATATTTATATGGTTTAATATGTCTTTCATTATCCTTTTAGGGTCTTAAAAATTCATTAACTCAATCTACTGACCTCACTTTCATCTCTTTAGTAACTACCCAATAAGATTGTGCATGCTCTTAGGACTATTTGAGGATTTAGAATACTGTATGTAAATTATGTTTCACTTACGATTGAGTTTTATGGCTCGTGTAATATTTCAAACCTTTCACCATATATTTAGGGTTTCCAAAGTCCCAATTGACTTTACCTTTACGTTGACCATATTTAAAGTTGTCTATAGGCCTGTATATACAAGGACTGTATAGGTAGAATGTTTCCTTCACTATTGATTGAGTTTTGAAAACGTGATGAGGAAATTTCATCACCTCCCAATAATTTTAAAACATTCCACTCAAAATTCACTTGAAGATTCTAAAAACCTTTTTAAAAAATAACCATTTTCATGAGTAAGTAGATAGAACTATATATGTGTAATATGATTGTAGGATCCCTATTTAGTCTCTTTTCATCCACTCATTCTTGGAGCCTTAGTGGCTTGATGAATTAATAACCTCTACCATATTTTGAGTCAAACATAAATTTTTTTAAAATAGATATACAGGTGACTTCCTGCTTGTCTAATGCATTTGGAATTGGTTTGCCTACTTGATATTCTAAGAAACCTATTCAAAATAGAAGTATTCAAACTCATATTTGTTAGGAATATAAAATGTAAATAAATAATAATATAATTAATACAAAATTAAATTTAAGAAAACACAATAGAATAGAGACATATTTAACGTGGTTCACCCAACATGGGCTATGTCCACACAGAAACTACTAGTCTTTATTATTCAGTCCAAAAAATGAAGGGAACAAATTGAAATACATCCACTAAAATATCCTCCTCACTCTCTCACTTTTTACCACCTGATTACAATGTCATCATATCAAAGGAGGCTTACAAATTAGGTCAAAAATTTATTGAATTAATTTCTACCATTAGATATAAAACCTAATAATAAACAATCTAGATTAACTATGAACTTACAATATTTTTTAATGCATTTCTCACAAAATTTTACTTTGGGGGAACTACCCTCGAACCCCCACCAGGGTGGGCTCAAAAATAGGTCTCAACCATCCTAGACCCCATTATGACCCTAGTTAGGGGGGGTGTGTGCTTCCCCCCCACACCCCCCATGTCGGGAACTAGGAATTAAAATAAGATCAAGCTCCACCATCCAAAAATCTCCCACTTAAAGACTGATTGTTGCAACTCCACTACTACAACTCTAACTTAGAAATTTCTTTGAAATTTAACCTTAGCATGTTTCTCATCTTCCTTGTTATCCTTGAATATTTATTGAGGATGAACAACTCTATATCTTATCTTTAGTGACTACCTTTGTTAGCATATCTATAGGATTCTAACTCATATGGTTTTTTTTCAACTTTAGTTGACCATCCTCTAAAACTAAATGAATGAAGTGATACCTAAGTTGTATATGTTTGGTTCTTGAGTGGAATGCCACTTTTTTTGCTAAATGAATCACACTCTAGCTATCACTATACAACCTCTAATATTTTTGTATATGCTTCAACTTTTTGATGAACTATTGCATCCATATCATCTCTTTGGTAGCTTCTATAGCTACAACATATTATACCTCTATTATTGACAAAGCAACTATCTTCTACAATTTTGAAATCTAACTAACTTTTATGTCACCAATAGTGAATACAAAACCTATGGTGCTCCTCCTGCCATCTAAATCTCTAGCCATGTCTGCATCAACATGTCCTCATAAGGTAACATCTAACCTTTCATATCATAAATGCCTATTGGTGGTCCTTCTCAAGTATCTTGGAATCTACTTGACTACATACCAATTCTCTTTTCCTAGATTCTTCATAAACCTATTGATAACTTCCACTGCATGAGCAATATCTAGTTTAGTGCACACCATAAAATAAATTAAACTTCCAAATATTGAATCATATGGCACTTTGGTCATATAATTGATTTCTTCATGTGTTTTAGGACACTGGTCCTTTATTAATTTCAAGTGTTCTCCTAAAGGTGTACTCACAAGTTTTGAATCTTGTATATTAAACCTAACTAACAACTTCTTGATGTATTCTTCTTAAGACAATGTCAATTTCCCATTTTTCCTATTTCATGTTATTCTCATACTAAGGATTTGCTTTGCAACACCTAAATCCTTCATTGCAAATGAATCTTCTATTTTTCTTTTCATCTCATCTATATCATTCATGTTAGACCCTACAACAAACATGTCATCTACATACAAGACCAAGATAATATAGCTTCCATTATCTAATCTCTTAAATTAAACATAGTAGTCAGAATGACATCTACTATATCTGTGTTATGTCATAAACATACCCAATTTCAAATATCATTATCTTGGAGCCTATTTTAGGACATATAGACTCTTCTTTAACCTGCACACTATTTTCTCCTTACCTTTGACTTTGTATCTTTGTGGCTGCTCCATATATATTTATTCCTCCAAATCACCATGAAGGAATGTAGTCTTCAAATATAACTACTCAAGGTGTAAATATTCTACTGCTACCAAACATAAAATAGTTCTTATAGAAGTCATTTCAACTACTGAAGAAAATATTTTATCAAATTTAATACCTTTCTTTTGTGCAAACCCCTTTACAACAAGTCTATCCTTGTACCTCTTTTTGCCTCCATCTTATACCTTCAACCTATAAACCCATTTATTTTTCAATGCTATTTTACCTATATGAAATTGAACCAAATCCCAAGTTTGGCTGTGTACCAAGGAGTCCATCTCCTCTTTCATGCCTTTCTTGCACTTATTTCTAGTTTCTACCTGTATTGTTTCTTCACAGATTTTTAGCTCACCACCATTAGTCAATACTAAATAATAAATAGAGTGAGAGTAATGTTTAGGGAGTCTACTTTAGTAAATCTTCTAACTACACTTACAAAAGTTTGAGGTACTTTTTTAATTTGTTTCACTAACTAATTTTTTGGCACTTTTGGAATTTCATTTCTAGTAATTTCATCAAGTACTACATATTCTATATTAGAATTTTCCTATTTCTTTTCCTACAACTAATCTCTATAGATGACCTTTTCATTAAATATCACATCTCTACTCCTAATTATTTTGAGATTTTCAATATCCCATAAATGATATAAAAAAATGATTAACTCTATATCCAATAAAAGTACATTTCCTAAATTTTTCTTCAATCTTGGTTCTATTTTATTTATCAATATATACAAATGTTTCACAACCAAAAGTGTTTAAAAATGAATAATCAACATTTTTACCTATCCTTGCTTCCTCTAGAATACCACCATCTCAAGGACTCGAAGGTCCTCTATTTATTAAGTATATAATAATATCCATAGCATCTACCCAAAATTGTAAGCGCAACCCTACTTGTAATCTCATGCTCCTTGCATGTGGCATGATTATCTTGTTCATCCTTTTTGACACACCATTTTATTGTGGTATTCTTGGAAGCATCTTCTCTCTATGAATCCCATGAGATGAATAGTTATTATCAAAATATTTGTTGTAGTATTCACCTCCATTATCTGATCTAACACACTTCAACTTATTTTCTATCTCACTCTCAACCAAAGTTTTCCATTTCCTAAAAGTATCAAAAAAATCAAATTTATTTCATATGCAATAAACCCAAGTTTTTCTAGTTGCATCATCGATAAAAGTAACATAATAAGAAGAGAAACTAAAGGATGATACCTGACCTAGTCCCCATATATCTATATGCACAAGATCTAACTTTTCATCCTTATTTGTTCTCCTAACTCTAAGAAATCTGACTCTCTTCTATTTTCCATACACATAGTGCTCAAAAAAATACAAATCCACCTTCTTAAAATATGGCAAAAAATGATTTGTGTGGAGAACTTGCATCCCCTTCTCACTCATGTGCCCAAGTCTATGGTACCATAATTTTGTATCTACTTCTATAAAAGCTAGAGAAATAGAAGAGTCAACATCCCCATTAGATAAATATAAAGTACCTACCTTATCTCCTTTTGCTATTACCAATGATCCTGTAGTGACCTTCCATGAATTTTACATGAATGTAACTATGTAACCCTCACTTCCTAGCTACCCTACTAAAATTATATTTCTTCTCAACTCAAGAATATTCCTCACCTCTTTTATCCACCATTTATTTCCATTCTATAATTTTATCTAGTATCTTACCCTTTCCTACAATTTTATAGGGTTCACCATCACCCAAATACCAAAATCACCTTGAACATAGTCTTGAAAATATTTCTTATGGGGTGTACCATGAAATTAAACCCCTAAATATAACACCCAAGAATCATTAATATTATATATATAAAGAATTAAATCATCTTGTAACACATCACCTACTATGTTTACTTCCTATTTTTTATCTTATTATCCATATCCTTATCTTCCTTTTTGAAACCAAAAATATTTCTTCAAGTGTATTTTCTTCCCATAAATCTAGCACATAAATGCTCCTTTGGATTTAAATCTAACCTTTTTAGACTTCCCTTGATTCCATGGGCCCTTTCCTCTATCTTTTTTCTTACCCTGTTATCCATAGTCAGATACTTACCTGATGTCTCACTTATGTTTTTCCATCACATTTCCTCACTAAGGATATCACCAATAACATCATCAAACTTTAAAGTGTTTGATCTAGAGATATAATTTCTCATATCCATGACAAATCCATTCTAACTTGTTGGCAATGAACACATAATCAAAAGAGCCCTAACCTCATCATAAACATTTACTCCTATAGAGCTTAACAAATTTGTGACCATGTTAAATTCATTTAAATGGTCAGCGATAGACCCACCTTTTAAAATTTCTAGATTAAATAAATGATTCATAGAAAATACCTTGTTTGAGGTTGAGGGTTTTTCATACACTCTATCTAATGTCTTTATCACATCTACTATTATATTTTCTTTTAAAATATTGAAGGCCATCGATGTTGCCAGGCACAACTGTATTATTCCTAGTGATTTTATATAAAGAACTTCCCAATATTCATCCTTCATAGTCATTGAATTATTTTCTATTCTTCTCAATGATTAGAAAATATCCTTATTATATAGATAGTCCTCCATTTACATCTTCCATAGATGGTAGTTTTGGCTATTGAACTCCTTGACCTTAAACTTGCCTTCTTCCACCATTGTTCTCACTCAAACTAGGAAACCTATTTACCTATGGATATAATACCAGTTGTTAGTAATATATAATGCAGATAAATAATAATGAAATAAAGACAAAACTAAAATTTAGAAAACATAATAGAATAGAGACATAGATTTAATGTGGTTCACCCAATATGGGTTACATCCACACATAAACTACTAGTCCTTATTATTCAACCAAAAAAATGAAGGGAAAAACTTGCAATACATCAACTACAATATCCTCTTCACTCTCTGACTTTTTACCTCTTGATTTCAATTCCCTCATAACAAAGCAAGGTTATAAGTTAGGGAAAAAATTCACTAACTTAATTTATACTATTAGATCTAAAACCTAATAGTAAATGGTCAAAATTAACTACAAAATTATAATAGTTTATAATGATTTTTTCACAATTTCTTTTTGGGGGCACTACCCTTGAACCCCTACAAGGGGGGCTCCAAAATAGGTTGATGCCCCCATGGACCCCTATGGTGACCCTAGTGGGGGGCATTGCCCCCCCACACCCCCTATATCAAGAATTGGGAACTAATATAAGATTAGGCTCCACCATCCAAAAATATTGTTCTTTTGAGATATATAAGTACCTAAGACCTTCCTTGACTCTTTGAAACCTTATGCATTCATTATTCCTGTTACAGTCCTATAGATGACTATCTTATAGGTTTGACTGAGTATGATTGTGTTAAGTCTCTAGACCTATTTCCAAAATTCTCTAGTGGATATGTCTTATCACTATGGATATATTAAAACACTTTTCAAATCCATATAACCCTAGACTCCACCCTTATAAATATTTAAGGCCAAAATCATCAACTAGTTGTAGGTGCCAATTTGAAGGAGTTTTGACTAAGTAGTGTCATATTAGGCCTTATTAAAAAATTTCAGTGTTATCTTATGGTGGCCTAAAAATCATCAAGTGTTCCATTTCAATACATTATCATGATCATAACCTCTCAAATAATCTCACAACCTCTATACTTTCCACTTCCACCTATAGTCCTATAGGTGACTATCAAGAAGACATGACTAATTAGCTTGAGTAGGAATTATCTCATTACGTTATACAAATTTAAAATTAATGATAGTAATTATGGGTCTATTATTCATTAAATTTAATTATATTAGATTCTAGAAACACTTCGCAACTCCTATACTTACTTTCAACATAGTCACATTCATGTATGTGACATTAGGTCCTTAGGCTCAGTCTTTTTAGCCACCTTTTGGCTTCAAATGTTTTTGGAGATATCAATAAATATAAAAACTTTTAATCTTAGGAAAACAATAATAATAATATTAGTGATTTAATGATTATATAGTCTTAAAAATACATTGATAATGTGGACCTTTTTTGAATTTGTAGACCTATAGGCATATAGGTGATGATGGAGACTTTAAATTTTGTGTTTATAAACCTTGAGAAGTTAAAAATGTCTATAATGATTAAACATAATTCACTATCATTGAATAAATCACTTTAAACATGAAAAACCACTTCAATTTCCTTGATAAAAGTATCTTTAAACTCATCAAAATAATTGAACTTGCTATGCATGTATAACATAGTCCATAATGTGAATGAAGGTATGTGACTATTTTGAATTTGTATGGAATATATAACTAATTAAGAGATTTATTATGGATTTAGGAAAGAGTAGAGGATCATAAAAAACCATTCAAGTGTATTAGACCACTTGAGAAACATAGAAACATAGAAAAGTATTACAGTCACTTCAAACTATGCATAAGAACTATTTTCATTACCAAAAGGACACACACATGTGCCAATAAGTTGATTGAATGTGTGGGAGGTATCTAAATATGTCTTATAACTCATTTAAACTATTTTAAAGTATCCATGATATCATACTTTGCACTTGATTTCTTCTAAACTCATCCTATGGGGCTTTGACCTCTCAAAAGTAGTATGGGCTCTTAGTGATTGATCGTAAAGATAAGGGTACCAATACAAATACCAATTACACAAATTATATTTCCATATGGGTACAAATTTTTTTCCAAAATATCATCCCCCAATTCTACCTTTATGGCCTATACCATTTGCTTGAATTTTGCCTTCACTAACTATTGAATGAAGTGATGGGAGAGAGAAGAAGAATTATACAATTGTAGAAATTAAAACCTATTATAATG
Organism: Torreya grandis; assembly: GCA_037957365.1. Classification (NCBI taxonomy): domain Eukaryota; kingdom Viridiplantae; phylum Streptophyta; class Pinopsida; order Cupressales; family Taxaceae; genus Torreya; species Torreya grandis. The sequence goes on from JARHVA010003427.1 coordinate 1,803,323, forward strand.
CTTGTTATTGACCTTTATAAATAAAAAATATGTTTTGAAGCTATTTTATCTTGAAATTTACTTCAAGAGTCTATACAACTTCTTCCAACTCTTAAAACTAACATTGAAATCCAAGAATTTGTTTTTTTAATGACATGATAATAGGTATGGCCATTATGTAACTACTCCAAGACCTTTAAAATGTGTTTTTTTAATGTTTTTTTAAGTTATTTAACTATGATAAACATAAATATTAACCAAAATCTCATTTTTACTTATTTTTCAACACCTTAGTGTTAACAAATGATCCTGAAACTTTTCAAAACATCATGAAATGTTATGAAAAGATGTTTAAGACATAAAATGACATTAACAAAACCCTAATAACATATGACACAACTTGAACATGAATTATATATTCATGACACCCCTAGACCACTATATGACCATAAATTAAATTACCTTAACTTCTCCAAACTAGCCTTAAACCATGCTAAAGAGGTTGAATGAAGACTCTAGTGACCATATAGGGTATGGCATGACCATGACAAGACCATATGAAAGTTTTCAATATATATGGGGTAAAAAATTTGACTTGGGGTGAAATTAGGTCAAAAATACCATTTCATTAAAGATCCATAATAGGTTATATTGGGACTAACATACCCACATTTTTGAAAATGTGGGACCCTTGAGAAACCCTCAGATTGAGCATGAAATTTTAAGCATGTTAGGGTCATCTATAAAATTTTAAGGTCGTCCACTTTATCAAAATAAAAATTAGTTATGTTTTGATTTAATTTTGACTAAAAATGCTAATAAATGGTCTCTATTTCTTATAGATGTAGGTTCCATGGCATTTTTCCCTAATAAATTCTTGTTTCAAAACCTTGGCAAAACCCTTAGTTTAAATTTGAATATTGGTGGGAAATAAATTAGGGAGAACCTTTTAAAAATCTATTTTGGACCTAAGTATAAATTTCACATTTTAAGCATAGTCATTTTTTTAATATGACTAAGACTTAGTCTATAATACTTGGCCCATTTTATTGTTTTCCCTTTTTTATGTTCCTAGCTAGGATTAATATTAATTTTGTAGGGTCCCTTTTGATATTTCCTAACTTGGCCTAATGTTTTACCACTAGGGACCCATTTTATTTATTAATATAAATGGGACCTTAGTCTTAAAACATTATCTTAAATTCCAATTCCCTAGGTCTAATTTTATGTTAGCTCAATCCTTTGATTCATATCTTAGCTTAAGGTTTTAATCCTAAGACCCTAACGTATTTATTAATACAATTGAGACCTTAGTCTTAACACCTTATCCTAATTATTTTATATCATTGTGGTCCTAACTTAACTTCCTTGTATCTTTTAGGATCCAATTACCCTTGTCTTATCATGGAATTCCATCCAATGGAGGAAGAAAAACCCAAACTTTGACTTAAATAGCATGCATCTCAGATGATCTAACAGTTCATGCTTCTTCATGGCCCTTTGATTAGATGACATGAGGAAAACTGATAGAATAATGCACATATCCTTTCATACCAATCATATTCAAGCCCTCAAATCATGATCAATTATTATCACTTCATTATGATGACCTAATTAGATGGAGTGAAACATAGTTCAAAGGTTAAAGGATTATGGAAGGCTCAAATGATTGACACATGGCACCCTTGCATTTTAAGATTAAAAATAGTGGGTCTAATTTTATAGAGTAACTAATCATGAGCAAGGTCTTATATCATGATCGTATGAATATCGCTTAGTCATGGATTTCAATCTAACAGAGTGAATTAAGTCCAATATCTTGGGAAGTCCTATACAGGTACCAAGTGTCACTCTTCCATTAGATCCCTTTAATTTGATGAGCTTAAAATACACATTCATATGATCATTATTTGACATCTGTGACGACCTATTTGACATCCATGTGATCATCAAATTTAAACCCATCAAACTAAAAGATTCACTAACTTAAAATTGACATTCATGTAACCATCATTTTGTGCTCTTAGGGACATATTTGACGTCCATGATACCTTAAAATTTAAGCTAATGAATTATCCTACTCATGATCAAAATACACTACAAAACCTTGTTGAAATTCTTATAAATTTATTTACAAGCTAAGGGAAGTGCTTGGAAAATTCTCAAACACTAGAAATATTCAATCTACAAAAATGGATATGGTCTTATGGTCTAAGTATATGCAAAATAAACCTAGTGTAAGTCTATACTTTAAGGTCCCCATGACATTTTATTCCAACATCATGAACCTTAAACTATAGACTTCTACTAAGTTTTATTTTAAAAAGGAGATGACTTTGTTACGTAGGACTTAGACTAAGTGATTTATATCTAAAGGTTTTAATGTGTTTTGTCAATACAATATAACCCTATTTGTTATTAGAACATTATGTCATGTTGATCCTTTTAAGCATATTTCATAAAGATTTGGCATAAATATTTTAGACCAATGCAGACATTGTGTTTATTAAACACATTGTAAACATTGGCTTAGAACATTTAACATTGGCCCCCCTTTATATGATTCAAAAAAATTAGACATGAATCCCTTAGCCTAAAGTTTTCTTCATGCTTAATAAACATGGAGAAAACCTTAGCCTAAGGAATTTAAGCCTAAGTCCCATTTTAATAATGTACTATGTTAAAGTCTAGGAATCTCTATAGATCAATGGTTTACACTTTATCACTAGAGGATGATTCAATGGTACAAAGGTGATCATGATTTTTTAAAGGCCTACGAGCTAACCACATGGCCAAAACTCATTCAATAAAGGACTGACATAAGATATTAAGTATGTGGATGACACACAAAGATGCCAAGTGTCATAACCATGAGGCTTGGTTAAAAAGGAGCCAATCATAGGCAAGGACCTATATGATAATCAATAGCTCTCAGTAATCCAAGATTTTAATCCAATGCAGAGAAATACAGAGGGAATTTTTAAATGTCAATGGTTAGTGCTCAAAGTCATTTACAAAAAATGTCATCAAAGGTCTAGACCAATGCCACATAGGCACCATGCAAGAAAAAAAGGATAAAACAAAAGATGTTGTGGGCTAAAAAATGTGAAGGTATAAAGGTAAGGTCTAAATAAAATCCAAGGCACATATAAGAGAGAGCTTATAAATTTCCTATGATTAAAACTTTAAAACCCTAAACCCTACATAAAAGTGACCCAAATGAAATCAATTGGTCACAATTTGATCCAAGGAGATATTTATTGTGTTTTTAACACAAAAGAGATTTCACAAAGATCATTTGAGACTAGTATAAACAATTAATAATAATATAAACCATGGTAGATCATAGATAGTAATTGAAGGAGGAGATCAAGCTCTATGTATCGATAGATAATGAAGCTTATATCTTCAAGGATACTGAATTAGACGCAATAACCTTGAATGTCCTAGGCATTAGGAATTGGTCTGAACTATTCTTCATGGTGGAGGAAATAGAGCCTATCACAAAGGAGGAGTAGAGGATTACCATGGTGACCTAGAGACATTATGATTTGTTCACTATCTAGATGACTAGCCTTCACCACATTACTACAAAACTTGAGGTACTACATTATATAGACATCCTTTCCCCTAGCTTTGTTGATTATAGAGTAGATAATGAATGGATCATTAGAGAGGTCAATTCTAAAAATATAGCCTATATTTCTCTTATAGATTTTTATAAATATTATAAGCTCCTTCTCCCCCATATATACCTATAAAAAATTAAGGAATGGACTAGTGACCGTGACATAGACTCTGTACTTAGGCCCTAGCTACATCAAGGACCCCATATCATCAAGGAATTTAAAGAATAAATACTAATAGTCCACTTATAGGAGGGTATAAAATATATAATGACCTTGTTAAAATGAGCCTTTGGATCCCCTTCAACCACCTATGTGAATGAAATATGGTTTCCCTATGTGCATTTTATGGCAGAACAAAAGCTCAACCCTCTAATTGGATATTTGATTAGAGTCTTCTTGGCCAAGCAATTCATTACCATCAAAAGGAAGACATAACCATTTTTATAGGATATCATACCTAATATATGCCCTACCAACCTCAATCAACTTCCCTGGCATTCGAAATTGGTCTCCTAAAGGAAAAATGACCATTTACCACCATTATTCCAAACTGCATATCTTTAAGTATAGGATCCATATGCATTTTATTTGTGACTATGTCTTCCTATCCATAGTGGAGGATATAATAGGTGTTCACATGCCTAAATTCCACCCATTGATCAATATGTATGTGGAAATGATGGGTGACATCTAGTATTACCCTCACTATATAGTTATTAGGATTGAAGGGATCATGTCCCAAACTTATAGATTACCAATGTATGTTCCTTTCAAGCTAGTAGAGAAAGAAATTGTGTCTCATCTCATCAATGGCATTGATGGGATTTGAAAAGAAAAGAGTAAGTGTCTTCTCAACCCCTTACCTCTAACCATTATAAGAACTATACTTCAATATCAAAAGCAATTTGATACCTTGGCCAAACACAAGGATTCATTTGGGTTTTAGCTTGATGAACTCAAGATGTGAGATCCTAAGAACATAGTGACCAGTCATTTGAAGGAGATGAAACTCCTCAAGCCTAAGTACATGAATCAACTTAGTGTCCATGACACCATTGACATCAAGGACAAAAAATATGAAGAGATGTTGGCTAGGATTTAAGGGCACAACATCAAACATGAACATGGATTGACCAAGGATGACAAGTCATATGGGGAGGCATGACAAATGCATCCTTTACAATACCATCTATTACTTGGACCATCTGGGATAACGTAGAAACAACTCCAACTAGAATAACCATATATGTTGAGGTAAATTATGCAAGGCCAGGATGAACAAGGCTATGGTAAAAATAAAGAGGGAGAAGTGAAATTGGAAGAGTGATCTAGAGAGGGTCCCTCACCTTCAACACTCCCACAAAGACCACTTTCCTTAGTTTAGTACATAGATATGCTAGATTTAGAACTAGAAGAGACACTTAAGGGTGCCCTTAAGGAACTTACAAAGGCATATGATAATGATAAGGAAGAGGAACTATTTCAAGAGACTCAAATCCAAATAGGGGAGCCTAGAGGAGATAAAAGAAAAGAGCTTGTCCTTATGGCATTCTAAGAGAATAGGAAAGTAGAGCTAGCTTTAGTTCTTATTAAACCAAGGAAGAGACCAAGATCTATCTTCACTCACCCCACTATTGAATTCAATATATTTAGTAATGAATTCCTAATTTATGGACTAGTCAATCTTGACTAGTTCATCTATGGAAAATTGCAAAATATTCCTTCTCTCTCTCATTCATGTGCCATGACAAGAATTTTTGATGTTTAAGTAGAAGATAACATGAATCCATGGATTAGGGCCATGGTTAAATAAAAATAAGAAAGGAGAATTGTGGTCATTCAAGGGTTAGAAAATAAGAGAAAGGATACCCTAGGAGCATCCAGTAGAACTAGTGTAGAAGTCTTAGAGCCTCTAAAATCTATAGAGTCATGCACAATTATGCAATTTAATCTAACCAAAGAATCTAGGAGCACTAAAGAGGCCATGTGTCAAAACTATAGAGAACTCAAGGACTTGTTAAATCAAGAGAAAGAGAATATCATGAAGCCTATTGTGTATCTAAATCTAGTTGATGAGCAACACACTAAAGCCATGATCATCCTCTAGCAACAAGCAAAGGCCCCACTAGCAAGTTAGACAATATTCTATTTTTTTTAGAATTTTGTAACTTTTTAAATAAAATATTCCAATTTAAAGGAATATTCTAGTTTTTTATCATATTTCTCAAAGGTTAGCCTAGTTTTAGAAAGCAAGTGTATTCTAAAATCATTTTAGGAAGGGTAGTTGTCCTTGTCTTTTATACACTTGTATATTTTAACTAGCCGATATAATGCCTAATATTTATATAAAGGCATGTATTACCATTTTTAAAGAGATATTTTTTTATCAAATTTTGTACACTTGAAGCAATTAGTATAATCAAGGATTTATCCAAAGATCGTCCACATTTGATACGTCAATTTCTAATATAGTTTTTCTCTCAATTGATAGTTTATGTCTTAAATTTGAATGGTTCTTTGAATTCTGAGTTGCATTTTATAATCATAGAGTTTCTAATTTGTGCATATGATAGATTAGTTGGAATATCTTAGGTTTTATGTCATTTTATTTTGTTCTATATTCATATGTGCAAATGTTATTTGATTATAATAGTAAATCCATAAAGTAGACCTAGTTTTTACTTGTGACTCTTTACATCATCCTTTGAATTTTGCTTGATAGATAGTGGAATTTGAGCTAAGAATATTTACATTGTATATTTTTTTGGATTCATACTTATTTGTAATTGATGCTTTATCATGATATTTAAGACTAAAATTGGTAATCACTTGTTTCTTTTCTACCTTACCCTTCTCTTTTATCTTTTTTTAAACAAGATTATTTTAGATTTAGCTTCATTATAAATATCCACTTATATTAGTCTGTAGCTTAAATATGGATCATAATTCACTAAGTTTTAACATATATTATCTATAATTCACAAAGAATGAACCATGATGGTTCAGAACCATCATTCATTATAAATTTGTGGGACACCAATACATATCTCTACCACTATTTCACCATAGGTGACATAAATTTTCCAAAACCTAATACTCATGCTATAAATTCATCTATTTCTAAAATGAGAAGTATTCTTTGAACACTAATGAACCCTATGGTGTACTCAAAAGCATCAAGAAAGTAGTTTCCCATTGATGCTAGCAGGAGGGCCCGTGAATTCTTTGAATCTTTGTTGATCTTATCATGTTTTATCTTTCTGCTTTTAAGTGAATTATTTTCTTATAATTATAAATATCATTTATCTTTGTTGTTTTTCACACATCTTTGTACTTCTTTGGACAAAGATTGAAGTTCTTTGAGATTTGATGTTTATTTGTGATAAATTGAGATTAAGCTTTGAATATCCATAGTATCTAAGGTTAGGATGACACATTTTGATGAAATTTTGGCATATCTTTCAAATATCTAAGTTACTTTAGACTTATAATTATAAAGATGGATCATATTTATGTAATTAAATACATCTTTGAGCTACTTTAGTCAAAGATCAATGTCCTTTGCAATTTTTCATACAATATTTTAAAAATAAGCTCAATGTGGAGGTCTAACTCTTGTAATTTACAAATTTAAAATTGATAAATCATATTTTATGTAGGATTTTAAGTATTAAGCTGGAATTGCAAAATATTAGGACAAGATCACACTCAGAGACTAGGGAGCCTTTGCTTGAACTTGAGGCTCTCAAAAAATCTAGTCATGACAAAGGTAGATTTAGGAGATCCAAATATTCTCCAACTTCACCTCTTTAAGGTACTTGTGCCTTAAATCCTCATCTAGGTATGGATTGGTTGGGGGGATATTCAATTAATTTACTAGGTGTGGTGCATGATCTCCCATGCAACCCCAAGAAGTATTTTCTTACATTTAGTCCATTTAGTATTATAACTGATAAAGAACACATTAAGTCCTTCACGGTTGCCTTAAGACTTATAAGTGTTGTGCATGAGGATGTATCTTATAGGTTATTCCCCTTCACCTTAAAATATGTTGCTTGTGAATGGTTCTTAAACTTACCTGATAATTACATCACCATTTAGGATGGTTTCACTGATGTTTTTATAGATCAATTTGGTAAAATTATCAGTCCTTATGTTATTTACTATTAGTTATCCACCATTAAAAGAGATGTAAGTGAGATTATTAGGTCCTTTAATGATACATTTTATAAAATGTATAGTAGGACCATATAACCCTATAATCTTGATGATATCTTAGCTTTAGAAATCTACAAAGATGCATTAGACCCCATGACCTATATATTTTCAAAGAGATCCATACTAGCTATAACTTCATTAGATAAAACCTATTTTGAGGTAGTAACCATCAATGATCAAATATAGCCCCAAGGAAAAATGGCCTATTCTATTCCAAATGTCAACCCATAAATGCCTATGATACAATTATTCCCCAATAATAACCAAAATATCCCAACATTAAACTAGCTCCTAAACTTGAATCAATTGCCGTTGAGTCATGCTTCTCTCAATCAAAACCTAGGATTATTGAATCACCCTACTAATAATTTCAGTATAAATGATTAAAGGGCCTTGGTAACATTTTCTAACAATAACCAAGTACATAATTCTAAAACTCCAAAAAATGAGAATGAATGTATCTTAAAAATGGTCAAAAAGTTGAGCACTGATTTTATTCAGTTGTAAAAACATGTTGGAAACACTACTAAAATTTTAGGTAGTAACTTCTCATTTCAAAGGTACTATAGGCCAAACAATAGATTTTAGAATGATAGTTTTCATAATAATAAGGATAATAAACCATCTTCTAATTATAATAATATGGACATTAACCTTACTAATATTGCATTATGTAATTATTATAGTGTATTGCATAGCCAAGAATGAAAAAATTGATTGCATAGATTTTTTCAAAGCCTTTGAGGATTTTCAAGGGGATTTGGATACATTTGAAGTAGTCCCTAACAAGGAAAGTGGTGTAGGTACTTCTGTATCTAAGTTGTCTGATCAAGCCTTCATGGTTGACACCTTCGATTTCCCTTTTCAAGAGGAAAATGAACTTGATGAGATCCCTAAGGAGATCCAATCCTTTCAATAGTTATTAAATAAGACTTATCCCTTGAGGAATAGAGAATAGAGTTATCCCTTGACTACCTCAACACCTCCAAAAAAATTTAGAACTACTCTACACACCTCTTCAAGCAACAATCCAGATCCACCTAAAGGGAGTCCTAAACCAAATGTTGATATTCCTAGTTCTTATAATAAAATTGGGTATAAAATTATTGAGGATCTAAAAAAGATAAAGGCTAATATTAATTTATATTAACTCACATAGATCATATAATAAAGGGACATCCTACTGGAATCTCTATCAAAGAAATCCAATAATCCACCCAAAGCTAATCATGCTAATGTGACTATGCACAAATCCAAGGTTGAATCTCCTCCTTTCCTTCTCACTATCTTGATATTTGGTAAGAAATTACATAATTACTTATTATACTTAGGTGCATCTACCAACATCATGCTTGTAGGTATATACAAATAACTTAGCCTAAATCTTATTATGTTTGATACAGTTATCAACTAATTAGACAAATCTAGAGTTAGGGTAATTTGGGAACTTTTGAATGTTTGTATGAAGTTAGCTTTTGAGCCTAGGGTGTAGTAATTCATTGATATTTAAGGTGTTGATATACCTAATGTTTGTGGAATCTGGTTGAACAAGGAATGGACTAGGGATTTGAATGGTTACATGTCTACAAATTAATCACATCTTTAGCTACCTTGGAAGGGAGTCCCTAATCAAATTTAGGGCTTAGATAGAACCATAAATGAAACACATGACAATAGAATATAATGCTATAAATGAGAGGGTCAACATAATTAAATAAGACTTAGGTGTTTTCACCCTAGATACTGATAAGGTATGTGATCCAAAGGGTGTTTATGTTACTTTTGGACTATGGAAATTACAATTAGATAGTGCTAGGTGTAATGCTAGATTAGGTGTTGGTGTTCTCTTAACTAAACCTATTAATCAAAAGTACCATGCTTATTATAGGCTCCAACTCCTTGTACTAACAATCTTGCTAAATATGAAGACCTTATCTTAGGATTACAATTTTCTATAAAGAATAAGGTCAACGAACTATAGTTTATAGGGATTCAGAATAAGTGGTCAACCAAGCAAGAAGCAAAGACCAATGCAAAATCTCATATTTTAAAAGGTATAAGTTCAAAGTTTTGGATCTGATTGAATCCTTTGATGCTTTTATCATTACTTACAAACCTAGAGAGGAAAACCAAGTTACTGATGCATTGGAATTTATTGTAGCCAACATCATCCCCAACCAAGATTCCCCTGATTTTAGCATTGATTTGATCCCTTGTCTTTTAGTACCTAATAATGTTAACCATTTTAAAGTTTTCAATGATGATCAATAGATATTAGATTTCATGACCAATTATGGAGCATTTAATGCTCATATTATTGATGAAACTAATGATAATGCATCAAAGGAGGGCAAGTTTGATGGTAAATTCATTTAGTTTAATGATAATAAGATCCCCAAGGGGATTATTTCTTTAGAGAGACTATTTTATTAGGACAAACTAATTGAAATTAATAAGGTTCCCAAGGTAAGTGGGAAAGATTATATTTCTATTGATCTTGGCCTCCAAAGTCAACCCTAGCTAGTAAGCATTTGAAAAATATTATACAAACATTGAGAATAAGAAGGCCAAAGATCTCCTCACCTAGTATAAGGATGTCATAGCATGGTCCTATGATGACATAAATATCTTTGATTCAATATTCATTACCCATACTATACCCATTAAATAAAGTTGAAAACCATTTGGGTAGAAGTAGACGCCTGTAAATCCTATCTTAGAGCCAATGATCTTTAAAGAGGTTAAAAGGTTACTAGATATAAGGATAGTCTTCCCCATTAGGCATTCTACCTGGGTGGATAACTTGGTTAGTCAGGAAGAAGAATTATGAGATTAGACTTTTTATTGAATTCATAAATTTAAACAAAGCATCAAAAAATTACAGCTATCCCCTTCTCTCTTATAATAAGTGATCTAAGTTGATTTAGGTTTATCTATAATGTCTTTTATTAATGGAATTTTAGGTTATAACTAGGTGTTGTTTGACATAGAAGATATGATGAAGATAAATTTCACCACCAAATGGGGAAATTTTTCTGATAAGAGGATGCCCTTTGGGATAATCAATATAGGAGATACTTTTTAAAGAGTTATGGACCATGGATTTCAAGGACTGATAGGTCATCGTTATAAATGTGGATGATCTAATAATTTTTTCTAAAGATAGGGAAGATCACTTCATGTATTTGTAACAAGTTTTTGAAAGATGCAGATGGTATGGCATCTCCTTAAACCCTAAGAAGAGTATCTTTTATGTTACAAAAGGAAAATTTGTGGGTCATGTTATAACCAAATATGAGATTTTGATAGGTCCTCAAATAATGAAGGTCATATCTAGAATAGAACCTCCAAATAGTAAGAAAGAGCTAAAGCCATTCTTTAATAAGATAAATTTTGTAAGAAAGTTTAGTATTGAATTTGTAGAGATTGTCAAGCCATTGAATGAGATGTTGAATAAGGATGCCAAATTCACATGGAATGAAGAATCTAGAAAGGCATTTAATGATATCGAGGAGGCCATTTGTAGTCATATAAAATGAAAAAATAGGTAACTTAAGGGTGTCTAATGACACCCAACCTATAGATCCCTATTTATTTCTCTTATGACCTTTATAGGCTTATTTTTAAAAATTCTTAGTCATTCTTAGCCTTCCAGACATGACCCTAATTGATCTAGGACCCTCTCTTCATGACCAATCCATCACCCAGGTTCTTTATGCCTATGAAAATAACACCCAACTATGATAAGAGCATTGGTGCCACTATTGTCTACTTTTGGTTCTATTTTCCAAGATCATTTTTGGCCCTAATGATCAACTTATTTTGATTCCTCATCCTTATCCTTATCAACCTAACACAAGAAAATTCAATCCATGACTAATAGATCCCTATAAAATCCCATTAAAAGATGATTTAGAAAGGGTTGGAAAATATTATCAAGCAAGAAAGAATAATAGTGAAACCACTTAGATAATCTTCCCTATTATTTGCACACAACCATCCAACATAATTCTAAGGACCTCCAAATCTCTGCACCAGTCGCTAGTCATCTCAAGAACACTAGTTTAGCATTTCCTTGCATTCCCATATAAAAATTGCACTAAGCACTTTCAAAGGGAGAACTACATGTGGCTTTATCCCTCTTCAGAGTATTGGTATGTAGGCCAAAGTTTTGTTTAAGTATATTCAAGGCTTAGATATGAATAAAATCAGCTCTATAAGGAGCACTATTGATAGAGAAACTTCATAAATTTAGAGATAGTATCACACAAACCTATCAAACAAAACCTAGAAAGCACAAATCCTTAGGAAAATAGTACCAAAGTAGGACAACAACATTGGTACCACTCTTGTCTACCTTTATTACTCTTGTCCAATCAAAACATGAAATCTAGAATCCTATTTATGATAGTGTCCTAGGCCTACATAGTGAATATCATACCCTATCTTAGTTAGATCAACATATTTTTAGCTAAGTCTTATTTTTTCCCTTTCATTACTACTTTTATAAAAGTTTTGATTACAAATAAATATCATAAATTAGTATCATATTTATTGAATATTATTTAATTATTTATCAATCTATATCCTTTAACTAAATTAGAAATAAAAAACTAATATTCCCAAAATTATTAAATCACCATTAGCCATGCTCCATTCCTTATAAGTCCTAACTTATCAAAGAACTTCTACCTCTATTATTTTACATCTAACCACACTATAGATGAAATGTTAACTCAGAATATTGATGGGTGTGAATACCCAATAGATTTTACGAGCACTAATTTTAAGAATGTTGAGTTAAATTATTCATTGATTCATAAGCAAGCATATGCATTACCTAAGGTAGTTAAAAAAATTAAGCATTATATCATTATAAATGAGGTGTATACTATCTTACCTAACCCTACCATAAATATTATGTTAATTTAGAATGATGTCATGTCCCCTTTTTAATTGACATGTTCTGAGTTCATGGTTAGCCTATTATGTGACCTTCGTAGGCTAATAGGATGGATAGAGGGTCATAATGGAGCTTGGCTTGACTTTGATTCACAGGATTTCTACATTTGATTTTCATTCAGGTTGTTTTAGACATATTTGGCCTGGGCTCTTACTTTTTAGGGATATTTGATATGCAGCAGAGCGCCTTTATTATGGTATGGTTATGTGCGGAATCACTCCCTGATTCACTAGCTTCGATCGGTTCGTCGATACAACATGTATTGAGGGAGATATTAATATTTGATTGATTTAATCAAATATTAATTATTTAGCCTATTTTTAATTAGAAACCCTAATTCTAATTTAAGAAACCCTAATTAGGGCAAACACATCTTTTTGAGGGTATAAGGGTTTCTCATGGAGGCCATTGTTCATTAGCTATTGATTATTGATATTGATTTTGAGAATTTCTTTTGTGAAGACTGAGCCTAGGGTTCAAGGATTCCATCTGCATTGGAGAACGTTCCCTCTTCAGTGTGTGCAATTAAGAGGCTGTGGAATATCAGCTGATATATTGCCAAAGTGAGAGATAGCTTCATCCAGAGGTTATCACAGAATTTCAAGTTTGAGAGATAACTTCACACAAAAGTTATCATAGATATTCCAGGTATTTATTGCTTTATGTTTTGATTCAATAAATTGTACAGCTAGAGATCTTCTGTGATAGAAAAGTATATTTTTAGATCAGGGGTTGAAAACAGGGAAGTTGTGCTTAATTGGCGGCCGTACAAAGTCCGTACAGGTCCGTACTGATCAGCTCAAGAACCAACTTCGGCAGACAGAGGGTTTTCAGTGACCGACATCGGTCGACTGAAGACCGATGTTGACAGAAAGCTGACCGATAGAGACCGACGTCAGCGAGATATCGACTGACGACGGCGACTGTGTGTCGACACAGAAGGATCGAGACCTTCTAGAATTCAATTTTCACTTCCAGTTTTGATAAGCTAGGGTTTTTAAGACTGTATTTCATATTTATATGCATAAGGAAGGACTGCAATTGCAATAGTTTAGAAGGACAAGTGATAAGATTTTTAATTTGCTATTAAGAGACTATATTATTGTGATCATTCTAAATTTATTCAACAGAAGTTATATCTTGTTCAGAGTTTTTTGTGTTGCTATATTTCCTATTTTGGAGGGGATATTACAGTGGTATCAGAGCTTTGTGCAGAAAAAAGGAGCCCCTAAGTAAGGGACATTACAGTGGTATCAGAGCTAAATCCTGCCAGCCTGAGGGTGTATAGATCTTATGTAGCCACAAGAGTTGGGACCACACAAGTATAACACACGCAACCGAGCCTTGCTTGAAGGTACTTAGGTGTTAGATCAGCCATCAACCATCATGAGTGATAGACGTGAGGGCAGCCCACCCAGGGGCCATAGGTATGATGCTGATCAGGGCACCAGAGAATTTTAGCGTGCTATGATGACAAGCCAACAACAGATGGCTCAGAGACTACAGGCACTTATGACTATGATAAAGAGAATGAACACACCTGATGGACAGAATGGGGACCAAAGAGATGACAGGAGTGCTATGGTTAATTAGAGGCCACAGCAGACTCACTCCAGAACAGCTAATAGACCTACACGTCCTACTTTTATTCCAGAAGAACCAGAGGCACCAGCAGAGGAAGCAGGGAATAACCCATTTGCAGATGTTTACATGGCTACAAATGATGCGTGGGACTTATTACCTCTTCATGTCCAAGAGAGGACGACCTTTGATCATTTTGTCAATCTTAGGAGAGAGCACTATAGATTAGTTAGACAGGATAGGAAGCCTAGAGTTCAATTCAGTGAGCTACAGAAGGCTACTGGTAAGCTTTCTTTGACTACTTTTTATGGCAGCGGTAAGATGACAACTCAAGCTTGGGTTCATAAGCTTGACACCTTTTTGGCATTGAGACCAATTTCAGAGATACATGCCATCAAATACGCCACTTTGCACTTGGATGGAGTAGCACATGATTGGTGGTACCATGGTATGGTAACACTTCAGCATAATTAGGTAACAGAGTACCAGGACTTTGTGGATAGATTGGTTGAGCGGTTTGACAGGAGAGATCCCGAGGTTTACTTTTGAGATCTGGCACAGTTGAGACAAACAGGTAGCTTGGAGTCCTTCATTGGTGAGTTTCAGAGATTGGCAGTCATGGTACCCAATATTTCAGAGCGTGGATTGGTAGTTCTCTTCATAGAGGGATTGACAGAGCCGTTGAGGGGTTGGATCAAAGCCCTTGATCCTCCTTCATTATAGGTAGCTATGAAGAAGGCATGTGATATGGAGATGGCAGCCCCATCCAATAAATTTAACGCCAGAGGTACTTCTTCTAGAGACCATAAGCACTCCCACGGGGATACGGAGAGACCGGATTTTAACATAGATAAATCCGGGGTAAAAAATGATTCAAAGGCCAATCCAGCAGCACCACCTTTGGATCATGAGGTGCTTAATGATTTACGTAGGAAGAAGCTTTGCTTCTACTGCAAAGGACCATATGATATCCATCACGATTGTCCTTTGAGGCCTAAGGGCAAGGCGAATCGTATGATGTGGGTATACTATGAGGATTCAGATTCCGAGGATTCTGAGCAGCAAAATAGTTCTGAGGGGGCAGAGGTAGAGGCTTCAGGGTCTAATGCAGAAGCAGAGTTAGAGCTTCACATTCAGGAGGCATGCATATCTAGTATTCAGTTAGATGAGTCATTCAGGCTCTGTGGAGTTTTGGCAGGGCAGAAGGTTATCACCCTTCTTGATACATGAGCCACACATAATTTCATAGATGCTAGATTTGTGGAGAAGCGTGGGCTCACTACCATAGACTTTGAGGGCATCAGTGTTAAGGTAGCCGATGGTCACACTCTTAAGTGTGAGCGTATGATTAGAGACCTCCCATTGCGCTTGAACAATTATGAGTTCAAGGCTGATTATTATGTGGTAAACATGGGGGATATTGACTTAGTCTTGGGTATAAAGTGGCTTCATTCATTTGAAGAAGTTACTCTTCGCCTCAAGGACATGGAGGTTCTCTTTGATGTTGATGGGAAGACACACATTCTTAAGTCAATACGGGGTAGCAGCTTCAGATATATGTTTTTTCATCGGATGGAGGTACGTATACCACATGACATGATAGAGATCGATGACAAGTGCACATTGGCACCAACACAGGGGAGGTATGAGGATGAGCTTGGTCTTGAGGTGACTTCAGTTTAGGAGTTGTCACATGTGGTTAGGACTCAACATTTTGTTACAGTCGGGTCACAGGTTGATGATGATATGACTATTTCTAGTCTTCACTATCCAGTTTCAGATATTATTCAGGTAAGGAGTTTGCTTGCTGATTTTCATTTATGGATTGGATGTTGGAGTGCTTATCTTAGTACTAGAGATGATGTGACACCATTACATGAGAGTTGGGATGGACATGGCATGGGGGTCGTGTTAGTTGACAGTGGTGGAGATCAAAACTATATTTGGGATCCAGGTGGATTGATTGATTTGTCATTCAGTGATTGCTTGAGGGCAAGCAATTTTAGGAGGGGCGGATTGTCATGTCCCCTTTTTAATTGACATGTTTTGAGTTCATGGTTAGCCTATTATGTGACCTTCGTAGGCTAATAGGATGGATAGAGGGTCATAATGGAGCTTCACTTGACTTTGATTCACAAGATTTCTACATTTGATTTTCATTCAAGTTGTTTCAGACATATTTGGCCTGGGCTCCTACTTTTTAGGGATATTTGATATGCAGCGGAGCGCCTTTATTATGGTATGGTTATGTGCGGAATCACTCCT
Organism: Torreya grandis; assembly: GCA_037957365.1. Lineage (NCBI taxonomy): Eukaryota > Viridiplantae > Streptophyta > Pinopsida > Cupressales > Taxaceae > Torreya > Torreya grandis. Next base: position 1,819,958 of record JARHVA010003427.1, read on the forward strand.
TGATTCACTAGCTTCGATTGGTTCATCGATCTGACATGTATTGAGGGAGATATTAATATTTGATTGATTTAATCAAATATTAGTTATTTAGCCTATTTTTAATTAGAAACCCTAATTCTAATTTAAGAAACCCTAATTAGGGCAAGCACATCTTTTTGAGGGTATAAGGGTTTCTCATGGAGGCCATTGTTCATTAGCTATTGATTATTGATATTGATTTTGAGAATTTCTTTTGTGAAGACTGAGCGTAGGGTTCAAGGATTCCATTTGCATTGGAGAACGTTCCCTCTTCAGTGTGTGCAATTAAGAGGTTGTGGAATATCAACTGATATATTGCCAAAGTGAGAGATAGCTTCATCCAGAGGTTATCACAAAATTTTAGGTTTGAGAGATAACTTCACACAGAAGTTATCACAGATATTCTAGGTATTTATTGCTTTATGTTTTGATTCAATAAATTGTATAGCTAGAGATCTTCTGTGCTAGAAAAGTATATTTTTAGATCAGGGGTTGAAAACAGGGAAGTTGTGCTTAATTGGCGGCCGTACAAAGTCCGTACAGGTTCGTACTGATCAGCTCAGGAACTGACTTCGGCAAACAGAGGGTTTTCAGTGACCGACATCGGTCGACTGAAGACCGACGTCGACAGAAAGCTGACTGACAGAGACCGATGTCGGTGAGATATCGACCGACGACGGCGACTTTGTGTCGACACAGAAGGGCCGAGACCTTCCAAAATTCAATTTTCACTTCCAGTTTTGATAAGCCAGGGTTTTTAAGACTGTATTTCATATTTATATGCATAAGGAAGGACTGCAATTGCAATAGTTTAGAAGGACAAGTGATAAGATTTGTAATTTGTTATTAAGAGACTATATTATTGTGATCATTCTGAATTTATTCAACATAAGTTATATCTTGTTCAGAGTTTTTTGTGTTGCTATATTTCCTGTTTTGGAGGGGATATTACAAATGAGATGGGAGAATATAGAGGTAAGTGGATGTCTATTTTGAAATAGTATGAGTTGAAAATGAAAATAGTGAAATTAGTAAGGTGCCAATGTCTGATCTAGATGATTGCTAATGCTAACCATATGTTAAGTATTATGCAAGTAGATAAAAAAAAATTCAATCTAGTGAATGATATGATTCAATCATACATTTTCTAATTAATGTTACTTGTCTTATAGGATTATATAGGGAAAAAAAGAGGGCCCTAAGGGTGAAATCAACACATTACCTAATGAAGGATGTGGTCTTGTATAAAAGAAATTTTCAAAGGGTTTACTTGAGATGTGTCATGTAGATGGTTAAAATGGTGCTTTGTTTTTAACACCAATAATGGGAAGTTTCAAGAATGTGGGACTTGCAACTTGAAATGACCTCTAGATTTTTAAAAAGCTGGTCTCTTCTTTATCTCGAGTGTTGGGAGAAAGGGATAGGAATTTAAATAGAAACATAAATGCAAAGAAAGAAAATATAACTATGGTGATGTGCCTGAGTGTAATTCAACCCTTAATTCTAAGCACAATGAAACTATATGTGAGATTCAATTACATTAAAGAGCAAACAAGGCATGATCAATGTAAAAGATAAAAATAATAGAAATAGAGGCTCACAGCTTAGACTACTTTCACAATGATACAGAGAAAATATCAACAAAGGCACATAATTTAGTCTTCTTATTAACTCTCAAGTTACATAAAAGGCACAAAAACATGCACAGTTACATAAACTTTCTAATTCAAGAAAATAGAATAGAGGCAAATGATATTCCTGATCACAACTCTAAAAGTCTAAAAACTCTTGACAATAGTCTCTCATAGAAAATTCTCTCCAATCTTCTGATAATGATTTTTGGTGATATTTTCACCCCTCTTTATAGCATCAAATTCTCTCTAGATTGTCTATGTGTTCCCAATCTAATGGCCCAACTAAAACTCTAACTAAACTGGAAGTGTCTAATAGAAGATATTTATTAGATTCTAAAATGCTCTGTCTTCCTATAGTTCATTGGCCGAGATAGATACATAAGATGCTCCTTTCTATTAAATATAAAAAGAGACTTGGCCCATTTCTTGAAAACCTTCTTATTCTTTAGGAGGAACTGGAACATGCCACTTGGTGGCTTTCACAGCACTTACTAAAGACACATGTCACATTTTGGGTAACTTATAATCTTACTATGTCTTCACTTAGAGGTGTTCAGTCCTCGACATCTATCACCATCCACTTCTCCAAAACTTAAACAACTTTTATAAAAAATGGGACCCAAATCAGTTCTCACTTGGGAAACTTCAAAAAGGGAACAGGGACATGTGGCACTTTTCACTTATTCTTGACAAAGGACATGTGGTGATCTCTACTGTCTTTAGCTACTTTTTGAGAAACCTATAGAAGATGACACATGTCCATCTCTACTTTTCCCTATCTATACTATAAAAACAATTGAACCTCTTTTCATACTTACATGGACAGTGACACTTGGCAGCTTCTGCTTGTCTAGAAATAAAAACTTGGGACCCACCACAGTCTTTACTTATCAATGAAACAAAATAAGGATAACTTGGAGGTTGACACGTGGTGGCTTTCACTTTCTCCTGATACTTAGATTGTTGAAACATTCCACTCAAAAGAGATTTGAAATGTGGATGCCGATATGAAATGTAGATGCTGACACTTGTCACATTTTACTGAGTTACTATGAGACACGTGGCACATCCTGACCAACTTATAGAAATTATGAAAGGTGCCTCAACTGATGACACTTGGTAACTTCCAATCAATTTTGACACTTAAACAAAATTAAGGTAAAAAGAAGTTTGAGCCTATGCTCCGAGTCAAAACTCCATCTTCTCAAACTAAAATGTAAGGGAAAAAATTTAGATTGCACAACTGTGAATCAAAATGAAACATAGAGTATTTTTTACTCTACAGTTACTGGTGACCCCAAGGACTTTTGAGCCTACTCAAAAAGAAACTACAACTCCCACTTGATCAAAATGACAAAAATCACAACTTCAATAATGTTGTTTGATAGGCAGATCACTCATCATCAGATAACCCCTACTTATTCTACAAATAATTGAAGGCTAAATCAAGGTTGATAATATCCTTGTGCAATTTTTTTTGCAAAATCTAAACCATATCCTTCAATTTGAATTTGAGCTAGGAAATAAGAATCAAAATAGCTTCTACTTCAGCTACTGATGAATCATCCTTTAAATCTTGAAAAACTATTTGATCATTCTGCCTAGCCAATAGTAAAGGTTTAATTTCATTAACCATGAGCACAGTATTGTCATCAGGAAATAGAGAAGGAAGACCTAATTTCACTAGGTCTTCAATGTGTTGTTTCATTTCACTAATTCCTTCTTTCATTACATTGAGAAGTTCTCTACAATTTATGGCTATAGAGTTGCAACTGAGAACCTCATTTACTCACTTAGTAGTGACCATTCTATTATCAATTCTTGCTACTGACAACATTTTATCTATTGCATCATAAAGCTTTTGTAGCAATATTTTAGAGTCCAGTACTCTCCCAAAAAATATAGCTAGAGTGTTTTCAACTGAATTCTCCACCTTTTCACACAATTTTTGTGCATTTAGTAAGAAGGTGAGAGAAGGCCTGAGCTGAATAATCTCTGAAAAGATTCTCTTCCACATTGATTCAGAAAGCTCCTTCACTAGATTTAACACTCTGACATTCTTTGGCCTATTGGCCAGCTCCAGTGTCAATTGTTTTGCTCTTTGATGGTTGGCTTGAAATTGGGATTGTGTAGTTGTAGTATTATTTTGTTCATCCAATAGCTTCTATTGCAATTGAGTAACCTATAATAGGCTTTCCTTGCATTTTCCTTATAATGCTACTTTTTCTCACCTTAAGGTCATCACTGCATCTTTTACTTGTATTAACCTTGCTTTTAAGGAATCATTTTGGGCCTGGATCACCTGATGAGTCTAAAGGGAAATAGTATCTTGTAATTGTTTATTTAGAATCTCTATTTCATTATCTTTTCTATCAATTTCTATGGTTAAACTACTATAGTTTGCCTTCTCTTTGGCTAGATCAACCTCCATCTTTTGTAGCTTCCTTGATGTTTTCAAGTAGTCTTTAGCAATTGCAGAAGTGGATTCATTTAGTAGCTCAATTTTGTCTTGTGGCTTGAATAGGGACATGTCTATGGCCACTACATTCGTTATGTAGTCTTCTAGTTGTATTTGCTCACTTGTCTTGATTACATTTGGTGACAAATGAGTCACCATCAGTTGCTACTGAATTAGGTCAAATTATGACTGCAGATGTGGTGTAGCCAAGGCCTTATTTTCTTTGATACTCTTTTTCTCTCTTCAAGCTTCCTTCACCTTCATAGCAGCATTTGCTTGAGTTTGGAAGGTAGAAGGAGAGGCAATGTGCCCACCTGTAAAAGGATGTCCATGGAGCAAACCATATGGAATAGCCAGTTATTGGATATGGGCAATCTAAGGAGGTAGCTTGTTGGGAATAGAGGGAGAAAAGTGAGGCAATGTTAAAGCTTGAGTAGGGATAGATGGGGAGAAGTGAGAAATGGGCATGATGGAAGTGGTAGGGAATGTCATCTGGCCAGATGAAAGCATCATGTTGACAGGAAAAGAGAAAGATTGAGAAGAAGGAGAAACAATACCTATCTGAGGAGCCACCCTAACACTCTGTAGTTGGGGTTGTGAGGGTTCTACCCTCTCCTCAGACTCAAGTTGAAACCTTAGCATTTTTTATTTCCTTGGTGTTTATTCTTTTGGCTATGCTTCTTTTTCTCTAACATCTACCACTATTGTTAGTGGTGCTTGTGGGGAACTGGGAACTTCAATAACTACTACCGATGGGGAAGCTTTCGGTGGTGAAGGCACCACACTCTTTTTTTTTTCCATGACATTAAGAGATTGTGATTAAACTATTATAGTGATTGTAGCTATAGTTTTCCCTGAGGCTTGTGATTCTTGGCTTGATCCTGCTCTGGTTGTTAGCTCTAAACCCTATGTTGGAAAATTGCTTGTGTTGGGGCTAGATATAGGGGACAGATGGCACTCATCCCATAGTTCCTCCCATCTCTCATCTGAGTCCACATTCCAAAAAGAATGAGTTATCTGACAAATTTATTGCCTATATTTCCAATAGGCTTCTATTTTCTCAACATCTTAGTCTTTATTCTTTAGTGCCCTTCTTAAGCTAGAGGTCATTCTGATTTTAGGATTGAAATCTCTCTGCTTATCATAGAAAGTTTCCCATGGTCTATTTTGTGGGAGGGGCAAATCTGTTAATTCAACATAAAATCTAGGAGTATCTTCCCTAAGATTTTTTATATTTTCCCAAAAGGGGTGGCCCTCATGTGCAATTCTGGTAGCAACGCTATTATTCCTTATCCAGGAAGCCATGAAACCATTTGGGTCATATACCCATTTATCTTTAATTAGTAGGAAACCCAGGAAGGGTAGCTTTCTAAGCAACACAATTTTGACATCTCTAGCCTCTAGTGTCATGTTGTTTGCCATCCATGGGAGGTCATACATTTTCCTCTTCCTCTTTCTAGAGCCATATTCATTATCTACTATAGACACCTACCTAGTGACCTCTAAGAATGCTAACCTAAGAGTCAAAATCTTAGGTAGCAACATTGGTTCCCCACAAAAACCATGGACTCTAATAATTGTATGGTGGGATCCAAAAAATAAATCACAAGGAATTGGGCAATTGGCTAGAAGATTTCAAACACTTAGAAATAGTCTATTTATAACTAGTTCTAGGCTCAGGTGACAAAAAGCAAGGGTAATAAAAAGTTCCCATAATTCATATGGATCACTAATTTTTGACAAAATATGTGTCCATGCAGACATAGAAATGGTCCTTTGTAGATAAAAAATTGGGTCATACATATAAAGATGCATATGTTAGGAAAAGATGTTAGAGTTTTAATACATCATAAGGTGAAACAAATAAGAAGAGTATCTGAAAACCCCTTTTGATTTGAATTGGGCAAGTTGTTCCACCATTGCGTATGCAATATTCTCAAAAAAATCAAGCCAATACTCCTAAGTCTTGTCGACGATTTTCAACCTGAAGAGGATTGCCATTTGTTCTCCATAGACTACCATATCATCTTTCATTCTAAAAATGACAGCTATCATAAATAGTGCATCTTGGCTAGATTGTGTAAATTGGGCTCTTGTTGTAGGTAGTGTCAGTACAATAGTATCATCATCACCCATTTACAATTCAAATCTTAAGAACCTCAACTGAGTATTGATGTTTGCCCACGTTCTTTGCATTTTAGTAACAGTAGGAAACATAGCTATCTTATCATGATACAGGGATAACATGTCTCTGATATCTTGTAGTGTGATTTTAACCATGAATGGACCCTATTGTATGTTGTTTGAGGGTGCATGGAATAAGTCAGTGCATAGTTCAACCAAATCAGGGCATGGATGCACACTTGGGACAATGAATTATGCTAGTTGTGAAGTCCATATCCTCATTGCAAACATCTCATACTATCCTACATTGGCCCTCTGAAGACACCTTTGATGTGCCCCTTCTCTGAGAGTTTTACTACTAGTTCTTTGAAGAATTGGGTCCATGACTCCATCAACATAATCTTTTATCTTTGTTGGATCACTTGAATGACCAAACTCAGGGACTCTGGTTCATGGGTAGGTCTTTAATGGTTACATGGGAGTTGAAACATATGACTTTCTTGTAAGAAAATTATCAAGGGATTCATAAATCCCAACTCCTTATTGTGAAGACTATGCTCCCTCCATCTCTATATCTATTTTGTGATAACTGGTATGAACTTTTTCAAAATAGAAAGCACTATCGCTTAAGTAGGTTTACAAGGAACTGAAAATGCAAGTAGCAAAATATTTTTCATAGATGCAGGAATGTTTGAGAAACTGTAAGCTTTAACTCTTTCTAGGAGGTATTTATTGAGCAATCAAGTCTTAAAATGGCATTAAACTCAGATAACCATTAACAAATCATACTCAATCTTCATGGGGCTGTGAGATAGACATGTTATGCAAGTGGTAGCGCAAGGTACCTTGGGGATTTTTAAAGATTTGGGAGATATTCAATGTATTGAGAATTTTGAAAATTTTGAAAAAATCTGAGCTACTACTACGTGTTCAAGGAACACTTATTTAAAAGAAAGTGGGAAAGTAAAATGGGAAAACAAAGCAACTAAGAAAGGGAAACTATCTAACTATAATGCAATAGGGACACAACCTAACTAAAATGTTTCAAATAGATTCCATTCACAGGAATCTCTTTAGGTTTGCCTTCCATTGTTTCTAGCTCAAATTAATTTTTCTATTTACATGCATGAATTTTATAAGGGCCAGTCCATAATGCTTCAAATTTAGTGTGTTGACCCAACTTGGTGGCTCTTGCATCCCATTTCAAAACAATTGAACCTGTTTCAAAATAAGGATTTGAAGTCCTTTTATCAAAATAGTCTTTAATTATTTTCTAATACTTTACCAGTGAATCATGGGCTGCATCTCTCTTTTCCTGAACTTCTAAAAGTTTTGTAAGTCTGACCTGCATGGGGTCATTTTTCTCAATGTCAATCTATTTGATCAGTTGGAGAGCATAAATCTCCAAACTTAGTGGTATCACAGTAGATTTTCCATATACCAATTCATATGAGGGCATTTTGGTTACCTATTTAGGCATGATTCTATTAGCCCATAGTGCTAAATTAAGCACTTTATGCCATTCTTTGTGATGATCAACCCCTATTCTTTTGATGAGTCTAATCAGGTTCTTGTTAATTGATTCTGCCAAACCATTACCCTGAGGGTAATAATTGGAAGAAGTTTTTAGATATATTCCATGCTTTATTTCAAATTCAAATACTTTAGACCCTAAAAATACTTTAGCATTATCTAAAATTATGGTATGAGGAGTCCCAAAGTGAGTAGTGATACTCCCTAACAAATTTAGGATCACATTTTCTGTTGCTTCTTTAAGTGGCACTGCCTTAGTCCATCTAGTGAAATAATCTATGGTAGTTAATATCCATTTGTGACCCATTCCAGACATTGGATTTATCATTCCAATGAAGTCAAGACCCCATTGAGCAAAAGGTTCATCCATAATTATAGGACTAAGGGTCATTGTTGCATTCCTTCTCATCCCCACATAATATTGACATGATTGACATTTTTTACCCAACTGATAACTATTTGTAAATAAAGTAGGCCAAAAATAACCTACCTCACTTATCTTTATAGCTATGGTCTTTGTAGAAAAATGTCCACCTGATACTCCATGATGCATTTCATGTAGTATTTTCTTAGCCTCAACCTTTTTTACACATCTTAACAATTTGCCATCAAAATTTCTTCTAAAAAGAACCTGTTTAATTAAAACAAAATGAACTCCTTGTATCCTATAGTATCTTCTCTTATTTTGAGGGAGTTATCTTGGGTAAATCCCATATTTCATAAAATGAATCCTGCTTGTGACCCAAGATTCCTAATCTACCTCTTATGTCCTTAATACAATTTCTTTTTCTTCTTTTGAATTTGTCTCTTAAGGTGTCATCTTTTCAAGCTCCTAAGTCAGATATTAGCACAAACCCCTGCCTCTGACTAACTTAGTGGGTTTATCCTCTACATCATATTCAAGGATCTTGGTTATTTAGTTAGCTCTTTTTTCATTAATTTCTCCCTCCATGATGTATTCTCTGACACTTGGGTGAGCTACAAGTATTAGAATTTTGCTTCCTAACACCATATACCTAAATTTCTTGAGGGCTTTTACCATAGCATATGCTTATTTCTCCACAAAGTTGTATCTGGTTTCATACTCCCTGAGAGTTCTTGAGAAAAAGGCTATTGGGTGCTTTCCCTCCTATCTATCATCCTTTTGTGTTAAGATAAAAATAGTACTTAACTCTCCTCCATAGACATACATTACAAAAGGCTTAGAAAAATATGGGTTTCTAAGTATTGGGGCTATTGAGATAGCCTTCTTGACTTCTTCAAAAGCTTGCCTTCCTTCTATAGTCCACTTGAAAATCATGTCTTTCTTTAACAAGAGTGTCACTGGTCTCACTAATCCTACAAAATTGGATATGAACCTACTAACAAAATTAATCTTTCCTAAAAAAGACTGAACTACTTTTTTATTTACTAGAAGAGGTAGGTTCATTATAGCTGTAACACTTTCAAGATATATGGAAACTCCTTCCTTAGATACTATATGCCCCAATAATTTGCCCTGAGGGAAAATAAAGATACGTTTCTTAGGGTTCAAGGATATTCTAAATTCTTGACATTTCATAAAAATAGCTTCTAAATGATCAAAATGATCAACAACATTTTTTGAAAAAATAGTAAGATCATCAAGATAAATAAAGATGATTTTATTCATAAGTTCCCCAAATGCAACATCCATTGCTCTTTGAAAAGTGGCTCTAGCATTTGATAGGCCAAATTGCATCTTAGCATATGCAAATGTTCCCCATTTGGTAGTAAAAGCAATTTTGTATTGGTCTTCATTAGCCAACCAAATCTGATTGTATCCAGAGAAACCATCTAGTAAAGAAAATCTCTCTGATCTAGCCACAGTTTGTAGAATTTATTCCATGGAGGGCAAGGGATAGTGATCTTTTAAAGATGCTCTATTTAGATCTTTGAAATCTACACAAAGTCTTATATCACCATTATTTTTCCTAACTGGTACTAGATTTGATACCCAGGTTGAGCGTTTGATTAGAAAATTTTTTTTAGAATCTAAAAGTTTCTGCAACTCATCTACCATTAGAGGCTCAATCCTTGGATTTACTAGCCTTTATTTCTATCTGACAGGCTTAGATATTTCAGTCAGTTCTATTGTGTGTTGAATAATGTCTCTATTATATCCATAAAGGTCTTCATAGCTCCAGGCTATGACCCTATCATATTTTTTGCACAATTCAATTAGTCTTTCCTTTTCTACTTAAGTTGCAAAATTTCCAACTTTTAAATTTTTCCCTTCATTCACCTCAATTTCAGAATAGTCTGCTTTATTTACTTGGAACCTTTTCTTCTCCAAACTTACATCTTCTAGATCAAATAGATTCTCTAAAGTGATCAAGCCTTTGGGAAGTTTATTAGTCTTTAATTGTATGACTTGATCTCCATATGCCTCTTCAATTTTGGTTTGCAATTGATCAACAAACTCAACTGATTATTGTAAAAAAGAGAGTACCTAAGAATCATTTTCAAATACTTGCCAGTTCTCATCATTGTCTAGAATAGTTGGCCTCACCATAACTTTTTTTGACTCATTATTAATTAATAGGCAAGTTGCTGGATCAAACTATGAGCCAATCTGGGCCATCCTATCAGCTTCAAAATTTTGAATCCTAGGGACTACTTCAATATTGAAGGCTTCAAAATCATTTATTAAGTCCCAAATCCTATGTCTATAGGATATCATCCTTACATTTTTGGCTATTACCTTTTCTCTAATTTTCTTTACTACTAATTTTGAATCTCCTTTTACTATTAGATTCTTTATTCCCTTTTTCTTGGCTAACAGGAGCCCATGTACTAAATATTCATACTCAGCATCATTATTAGTACAATCAAATTGGAAATGGATAGCTCTTAATTTTTTTTCACCATTTGGAGCAGTAAGACAAATTCCTACTCTAGCACCATGTTTACTTCTAGCCCCATCAATATTTAGGGTTCAGATTTCTAAATCTTTTTCATATTCTTGAGTAGTTGGTGTCTCTTCCCTTAAAACATTAGGAATTTCATGGTCTTCATCAAAAATGACATAAGTTCTTAGACCAATAGAGTCATAATTCCCATATGGATCACTACGCATCATAGCTAACAACTAGTTATTTTCTTCTTCTTAATCAAGCTCAGTCCAGTCACCTAACTCTTCAACAAAAACCCTTTCTTCCTTATTTAACATAGAATGATCTACTTATAATTTTGATGTTGGTTCATTGGTGATATGATCCTTTGATAGTGGCTCAAATAGAATTTTCATCTTTGAACCATATTTGGTTCTCAAGATGAGGTGAGACCAATCAAGAGACATATATCCTCCTATCTTGGCTGTAAAGTCTCTTGATAAACATAAACCAAAAATAGGAGGTATATCTATGACTACTATATCTTGATTAGCAATTATATTAGGACAAGTATATAATTATAATGGGAGTTGTCTAATTCTCCCTATTGTTTACACTGATTTGCCATCTAGCTGCATGACTCTTTTAGTGAGTGGCTCATACTTTATCTTTAAAGCATCTGCTATTGCCTTTGGATTATTGTAGTACTAGCCCCTAAATCTATCATTGCATTATGCAGTAGTTTCTTGCCAACTATCAGAGTCAAATAGAAAGGGTCTAGTTTTGATTTGCTTACCTCTGGTGGATTGTTCACAAGGGGTATTGTCTATAGATGAACTGTGTCCTTGAGCTTTTCTTTTTCAACAAATCTTTCTTTGATCTCAGTATGTTTGGGCATTGCTTGGCCTTCTAGAGCTTTTTGTAATATTGTCTTTTGTTCAAGGATGGCTAATATGTCCCATATTAATACTTGTGCTGGAATCCTCTTTCATTAATCTACCACATTCATCAGTGCCAGAGTTTGGGTTCTTAGAAAGTAAGGATACCTAGCTTTTTCTTGAACTTGTCCAAGAACTATTTGATTCAGCACTGATTGTGGAATTTCTTATCTGACAGCTATATTTCTTTGACCTTGAAATGGAGAACTCTCCATAACTTGATTATTTTTAACCTCAAGCTGTTCCACCATTCTTCTCTTTGATCTAGTATAGTAATTTGATTGTACCACTAGTTTTTTGGAAGTGGAAGCTTCATTCAAGAATATTGATTCTTCATCTTTAACCCATGAGAACAAAGCATGTTCTAGGGCTATTTCCTCCTCTTGTTATAAAGACATTCCTTGCTTTTGAGCCATTAAGACTAAATTTTGCATAACAGGAGATTGGTAGGCTTGATTGTCTCTAGTACTTGTAAATTGTCCATCCATTGTTCTTTTATGTACTACCTTTTATTGCAAATTACCCATGAGACAATCTCTAGGTGTATGAGGATTATTTCAAGGGAAGCACCAGCCATTAGTGTTATCCACATAATTATTTTGACCTTGAACAATCACCCTATTCAAAATGGGGGGAATAGTTTGTGAGGACGTAGGGGCTGCAACTAATTGGTTTGTTGGTTGAGGATTATTTTGCCTTTGGGGACCCTGGTATTGGTTTGGCTATGATGAAAATCTATTTCCTTGGTAGCCTTGATATTTAGGTCTAGGATAAGGATTCTACTATCTCTTTATGTGAATCAACTCATTAGAAAATGTCCTTAAGATATTCTTGATATCATCCATCTCAGATGACTAAGAAGGGACAAGTTCTTTAGCAGGTGGTTGAGGATATTGATACATAGACATAGGTGGGGCTATGGATTTAGGGGCTTCTTGAGGTAATGGCAAGGTAATTTTTGGAAACATGGGCATGGGAGGCCTTGGGGGAAACTTTCTAACATCTATCAAATTAATTTCAGCTCTGACTGCATAGTCATAAGCCTCTGGTAGAGTCTGACCTCCAAGTGATTGAATCATAACAGATATATCTAAATTTAAAGCCTTAAGATAAAACACTATAGCCATACCTGGTAATGGTCTAGTGGTAGTAGGAATCCTTTCCCAAGTCTTTTGAAATTTGGAGTTGAAGTCAGTCATTGCTCTTTATGGTGCACTTTGGATGGTAATCAATTATTGTAATAAAGAAGACTTATCACCCTTTTCTTCAAATCTTTCAAAGAAAAGATCTCTAAGCTGATCCCACATAGATATGGTATTTGGGGTTAAGGACCGGTACCATTCTAGAGCCTTCCCTTTAAAAGAAGCTACTAATAACCTTATAGCCACATTTTGTTGTGTGACAAAATGTATAGCACAGACATCTGATACATCTTGAAGATGTTCTTCAGGCATTTTAAAATCTTGCCCATTGAATTTGGGTAGATCTTTCAAGGCATTTACTAGGATAGGATCTCAAGTGGCTAGTGGTATTGGGAGAATCAAAGGACTACCAGTGTTCCAACTTACATAATTCCTTGGGGGTATAAGGGCTCCCATATTTACTCTTGGTGTTGGTATAAATTGATTGACTCTTCTTCTTGGACTAGCTACCAAAGGTGGCAAAAGAATACCTAGATTTACAGTAGATTGTGATCTAGTTACTAGTCCACAACTTTGACTCCTTGTAGCTCTCTGGTTCATATGGTCTTGAAATAAACTTCAAGACTGGTCCCACCAGATGTGCCAAAAACTATTGATGGTTAAAATTGCACTTTGCTTCTAACACCAAAAATGGGAAGTTTCAAGAATGTGGGACTTGCAACTTGAAACAACCTTCAGATTTTTAAGAAGTTGGTCTCTTCTTTATCTCGAGTGTTGGGTGGAAATGGATAAGAATTTAAATAGAAACATGAATGCAAAGAAAGAAAATCTAACTATGGTGATGCAGCTGAGTGTAATTTGACCCTTAATTCTAAGCACAGTGAAACTATATGTGAGATTCAATTACATTAAAGAGAAAACAAGGCATGATTAATGTAAAAGATAGAAACAATAGAAATAGAGGCTCACAGCTTAGACTACTTCCACAATGATACAGAGAAAATATCAACAAAGGCATAGAATTCAGTCTTCTTATTAACTCTCAAGTTACATAAAAGGTACATAAACATGCACAATTACATAAACTTTCTAATTCAATAAAATAGAATAGAGGCAAATGATATTCCTGATTAAAACTCTAAAAGTCTAAAAAATCTTGACAATATTCTCTCGTATAAAATTCTCTCCAATATTTTGATCATGATTTTTGGTGATCTCTGCACCCCTCTTTATAGCATCAGATTCATTCCAAATTATCTATATGTTCCCAATCTAATAGCCCAACTGAAACTCTAACTAAACAGGAAGTGTCTAACAAAAGATATTTCTTAGATTTTGAAACGCTCTATCTTACTACAGTTTATTAGCTAAGATAGATACACAAGATGCTCCCTTCTGTTAAATAGAAAAAGATACTTGGCCCATTTCTTGAAACCCTTCATATTATTTAGGAGGAATTGGAACATGCCACTTGGTGGCTTCCAAAGCACTTACTGAAGACATGTGGCACATGTTTAGTAACCTATAATCTTATTGTGTCTTCACTTAGAGGTGTTCAGTCCTTAACATCTATCACCATCCACTTCTCCAAAACATAAACAACTTTTATAGAAAATGGGACCCAAATTAGTTCTCACCTAGGCAACTTCAAAATAGGAATAGGGACATGTGGCACTTTCTACTTATCCTTAACAAAGGACATGTGGTGATCTCTACTTCCTTTAGCTACTTTTTAAGAAACCTATGGAAGGTGACACATGTTCGTCTCTACATTGCCCTATCTATACTATAGAAACAATCAAGCCTCATTTCATACTTACATAGATGGTGACACTTGGTAGATTTCATTTGCTTAAAACCAAAAACCTAGGACGCACCACAGTCTTTACTTATCAATGAAATAAAATGAAGATAACTCAGAGGTTGACATGTGGTGGCTTCCACTTTCTCCTCATACTTAGCTTGTTGAAACATTCCACTCAAAAGATATTTGAAATGCAGATGCCAATATGAAATGTGGATGCTGACACTTTTCACATTTTGTTGAGTTACTATGAGACACATGGCACATCTTGACCAACTTATACAAATTATGAAAGGTGCCTTGGCTGATGACAATTGGCAGCTTTCGCTCAATTTTGACACTTAGACAAAATTAATGCAAAAAGAAATTTGAGCCTGTGCTCTGAGTCAAAACTCCATCTTCTCAAACCAAAGTGTATAAGGACAAAATTTGGATCACACAACCATGAATAAAAATGAAATGTAGAGTATTTTTTACTCTACATGTCTCACAAGAAGAAGCCATCCAAATCATGAGAACCTTTCATGAAAACTTGGGAAATGGACATCCATCTAGGAGAATCACAACCCATAAAATACTTATAGCTAGTTACTATTAGCCAACTATTTTTAAGGATGTTCAAAAACATGTGAGGGAATGTCATTCATGTCATATTTTTAGCACCAAACAGCCAAAGGCAATACTGCTTCTACAACCAGTCATGGTTGACAAACCATTTACATAATGTGGGTTAGACATTATTGGGGTAATCAACCATAACTCATTTGAAGGTCACAAATATATCCTAACTAGCATACACTATTTTATAAGGTAGATTGAAGCTACAACCACTAAATAATGTAAGACTAAAGAAGTGATCAACTTCTTAGAGGAAAACATATGTACTAGGTTTGGAACTCTAATTTCTCTAGTGTGTGATAATGGATCTACCTTCATATCTATAAAGATGACTAAATGGGCTTATGATAATAACATCACTCTTAGGTTTACATATAACCATTATCCCCGAAGAAATAGAGTCTCTGAATCTACCAATAATAACCTAATGAAGGAAATCAAGAGGTCCATTATAGATAAGCCTAAGACTCGGCATAAGCTCCTTAAGTTTGAACTATGGGAAGATAAGATAAGGATTAAACAATATTTAAGAGCATCATTAGTTTTTTTGGTGTATGGATAAGAACCTATATTTCCTATCACCCTCAATTTTCCCATACGTATATTTATGTAGTAATATATGGAAGAGGGTTAGGAGTTAGAAACTATAGATTATTGGACATCATTTAGATGGAAGATGCAAGGGAGAAATCCTTCACTAATTTTAGTAGGCATCAAACAATATTCAAAAGGTGGTTTGACAAAAGTCCAAAGATTAAGGTGTTTAGATAAGGAGGCCTAGTTCTCCTTTGGGACAAATCATCTGAGCCTAAGGGAAAACATGGAAAATTCACACCCTTGTGGATTGGCCCATAGATTACAAAAAAAATTGGGAAACAACACATTCAAGCTAAAATATATATACATAATAGAGTTCATATTCCCCACCAATGGGTAATACCTCAAGCACTAATTCTCTACTACTCCTCTTGAGGTCTTCATTGAGTAAGTTGTAATATGATTAGATTTAGTATAGGTAGGCTAGTCAGTTTCCTTTCAAGTTTTTCTTTCCTATCCCATTTTTTTATAGAAGAATGTATATATTTATTTTTTTCCTTTCCTACTTTCTATTGTGTGTTTCTTTCTTGTTGCCTTATTCCTTAGTTCTAATAAATCCTCTTGGACAATCTTGAGCTCAAACTTATAAAGTTTTCTTGAAAACCCCAAAATTTAGATGTGTAGGTGTGAACCCCATGCATATGATAACCATGGTCCTGAAATATAAAGCACAATGTTATATTTTTAAAAATTGGTAAAGACCAATAAAATAAGTTAACTCTTTCATGATAATTTGACCATTATCTTGACCCCAAACTAGTTTTAAGAAGACTTGCACTTGTAGGCTAAAAACTCAGACTATCATTGGTATAGACATAATAACACTTAATCAATGTCCTTGTCAAGGATAAGGGTTGTAGCCATAGGTAATTTACCAAAGATCAAACACTTGACCAAATCCTAAAACTTATCTATTCTAGTTCCCAACCTTGTAAAGCATAAAAGTCTAGAGAAACTACAAAAAATTAAGATACAATGAAAAATTAAAAGCTTTCAAGTATAGGTGATTCTAGTAAGCTTCACTAGGGATATGGATCATTGGCTAGTAGTGGAGTAAGGCCTTGAGTGGATCCAAAGGCAACTTTGTCAAGGCTATGAACACCTGGATAGTAGCAGAGTAATGCCCAAGCCTTCCCTAAGCTAAAGGCATGATTTTTAATGGATATCTAAACATGCCCCAAGTCAAGTGTTAGTAATCAAGGATAAGAAACTTGGAAATTACTTATTGAACCCCATGGAAAATATTAATTATAATCAAAGCACACACATAGTATGGCTATGCCTTAGTGTTTGACCCTAAGTTTATAAATGAAAAGTTTATTTCAACCATAATATAATCTAGATGATGATATTGATCAAGTGAAATGGATGACCTAAATATTTGTCTAAATTACAGTCTCTAGGTTCTAACATATTTTTATGTTTCCCCTTTGAGCTTCCATTTTTGGGGCTGACATACCCCCATTTTTGAAAAATTGGGGACCTTGAAAAACCCTCAGATTGAGCATGAAATTTTAGGCATGTTAGGGTCATTTTTATAATTTTAAGATCATCCACTTTATCAAAATCAAACTTAATTGGTTATGTTTTACCTTAGTTTTAACTAGAAATTCTAATAAAAGGTCTATATTGCTTATAGCTATATGTTCCATGGTGTTTGTCCCTAAGAAATTCATGTTTCAAAATCTTAGCAAAACCCTCAGTTCAAATTTGAATATTGGTAGGAAATAAATTGGTGAGAACATTTTAAAAATATATTTTGGACCTAATTATAAAGTTCATGTTATAACACAGTCATGTTTTTTAATATTACTAAGACTTAGTCTATAATGCTTGGTCATTTTTATTATTTTCCCCTTTTTAAGCTCCTAGCTAGGACTAATATTTGTTATGTAGGGTTACTTTTGATATTTCCTAGCTTAGCTTAATGTTTTAACCCTAAGACCCCATTTTATTTATTAATACAAATGGGACCTTACTCCTAACACCTTATCTTATGTTTTGGTTCCCCAAGTCCAAATTTATGTTAGGTCGATCCTTTGATTTATATCTTAGCCTAAGGTTTTAATCCTAAGGCCCCAACATATTTATTAATACAATTGAGACCTTAATTTTAACATCATAGCCTAAGTCTTTTATATCACCATGGTCCTAGCTTAACTTCCTTGCATCTTTAGGATCTAACAACCCTCACTTTATCACAACATTCAATCCAACAGAGAAAGAAAATCCCAAACTTTGAATTAAAAAATGTGCATCTTGGATGATCTAATGGTCCATGTTTCCTCATGGTCCTTTGATTAGATGGTGTGAGGAAATACAATAGAATCATGTACATAACCCCTCAAATCAATCATATTCAAGCCCTCAAATCATGATCAATGGTTCTCATTTTATCTTAAGGACTTGATCAGATGGAGTGAAGCACATTTGAAAGGTAAAAGGATTATGGAAGGCCTGAATGATCTACATGTGACACCCTTACATTCGAGGATAAAAAATAATGGGTCCCACCTGAGAAAGCAACCAATCATGCAACCAGGTGTCAGATCATGATCTTATGGCTGTCACTTAATCATAGATTTTAATCCAATGGAGTGAATTAAGTCCAATATCTTAGGAAGCTCTATAAAGGTGCCAAGTGGCACTCTTGCATTGGATCCCAATAATTTGACTATTTTAAAATTGACATTTACATGACTATCATTTGATGTCTGTGAGGATGTATTTGACATCCATATGACCATCAACTTTAAACCCATTAAATAAAAAGATTCACTAGCTTAAAATTGATGTTCAAGTAACCATCATTTGATGCCCATAGCAACATATTTGACATCCAAAATACTATCAAATTGAAGCTAATGAATTATCGTATTCAAGATCAAAATACACTCCAAAATCTTTCTAAAATAATTACAAATTTCTTTACAAGCTAACGGAAGTGCTCAAAAAATGCTCAAATGCTAGAAATCTTCAATCTATAAAAATGGAAATGGTCTTATGGTCTAAGTATATGCAAAATAAACCTAGTCTAAGTCTATACATTAAGGCCCCCATGACATTTTATTCAAACATAATGAACCTTAAACTTAAACTTATAGTAAGTTTTATTACAAAAGGAGAGGCCTGTATTATTCAAGACTTAGACCAAGAGATTTCTAGCTAAAGGTTTTAATGTGTTTTTTCAATATAATAAAACCCTATTTGTTATTAGACCATTATGTCATGTTGATCCTTTTGAGCATATGTTATAAAGCTTTGGAATAAATATTTTAAACCAATGCATACATTATGTTTATTAAACATAACATAAACATTGGATTATAACATTTAACATTTGCCCCCCTTTAAATGATTCAAAAAACATAGACATAAATCCCTTAACCTAAAGTTTACTTCATGCTTAATAAACATGTAGAAAACCTTAACCTGAGGAATTTAAGCCTAAGTCCCATTTTAATAATGTACTAACTTAAAGTTTGGGCATCTCTATAAATCAATAGTTTATGCTTTATTTATAGAGGATGATCCAATGGTGCGAAGGTGCTCATGACTTTTCAAAGGCCCATGAGCTCACTGTATGGCCAAAACTCATTCAACAAAAGACTAACATAAGATATGAAACATGGAGAAGGTATGAAAAAATGCCAAGTGTCATAACCATGGGGATTGGTTGAAAAGGATCCAATGACATGAAATGGCCTAGATTACAATTAATGGCTCATGCTAATCTAGTATTTTAATGCAATGAAGAGAAATAAAGAGGTAATTTTTAAATACCAATGGCTAGTGCTCAAAAGCAATTATGAAAAATGTCATGAAAGGTCCAGACCAATTCCACATAGGTATGATGCAAGTACAAAAGGACAAAATAAAAGATCTTGTGGGCTTGGAAATATGAAGGTATAAATGCAAAGGTCCAAATCAAATCCAAGGCATGTATAAGCTAGAGCCTTGATGTATCCTACCATTAAAGCTCCAAAACCCTAAAACCTTCATAATAACAACCTAAATGGACTCAATTGGTGACAATTTGATCCAAGTAGAACTTTATTATGTTTTGAGCACAAAAGAGCTTTCAAAGAGATCATTTAAGATGATTATAAGCAATTTGTGGCGACATAAACCATGGAAGCTCATAGATAGCAATTGAAGGAGGAGACCTAGCTCTACCTATTAATAGATAATGAAGGCTAGATCTTCAAAAACATTGAATTAGACATAACAACCTTGAATGTCTTTGGAATTAGGAATTGGTCCAAAATATTATTCATGGTGGAAGAAATAGATCCTATCAAGAAGGAGGATTGACATGGTGCATTGGAGAAATTATGATTTTCTCATTGTCTAGATGACTAGTCTTCACCACACTACTACAAAAATTGAGGTGCTACATTTTATAGATATCCTCACCCTCATCTTTGTTGATTATAGAGTATATAATGAATGGATCATTATAGAGGGAAATTACAAAAACATAGCCTATGTTTCTCTTTTAGATTTTGAGAAATATTATAAGCTCCCTCTCTCCCAAGTAGACCTATCCAAAATTAAGGAATTTACTAGAAATCATGATCTAGACTCTATCCTTAGGCCCAGGATACACCAAGGACCCCATATCTTCAAGGATATTGAGGTAAAAATCTCAATAATTCAATTCTAAAAGGGCATTAGAGTTACAATAACCCTATTAAAATGATCCTTTGGATCCATTTCAATAACTTAAATGAATAAAATCTAGGTTCCCTATGTGCATTTCATGGTGGAACAAAAGCTCACCCCTCTAATTAGATACTTAATTAGTGACTTCTTAGACAAGTAATTCACTACCAATAAAAAGAAAACATCTAAGTAGTTTTACATTATGTAATACCTACTAGATGCCCTATGAGCCTCAATAAACTTCCCTATAATTAAAAATTGGTCCCCTGAAGGAAAAATGACCATTTATGACCATTATTCCAAATTACATATCTTTAAGAACAAGAACTATATGCAATTTATTTTTCACCATGTATTCCCAACCATAGTGGAGGCTATGATAGGTGTTACCATACCTAGGGACCACCCATTAATCAAGAAGTATGTATAAATTATGGGTGGCATCAGATACTACCTTGATTACATAGTTATTAGGATTGAAGTAATCATGTCCCAACCTTATAAATTGTCAATGTATGTTCTTAGTAATTTGGTAGATCAAGAAATTTCTTCCTAGCTCATAAATGAAATTAATGGGATTTTCAAATAAAAGAGGAAAGGTCTTCTCCACCCCTTACCCCTAACCATTAAAAGAACTATACTTCAATATTAGAAGCAAGTTGATACAATGGCCAAACATAGGGATTCATTTGGGTTTTAGCTTGATGAACTCAAGATGCGGGATCCTAAGAACATAGTGACCAGTCATTTGAAGGAGAAAAAAATCCCCAAGCTTGATTACATACATCAAGGCTAAGAATTATGAAGAGGTGTTATCTAGTATTCAAGGGAACAACATCAAATTTGAACAAATATTAACCAAGGATGACAAGCCATATAGGGAGGCATGGAAAATGCTTTCTTTACAATACAACTTATTTCTTAAACCATCTAAGACAACCTAGGAATAAACCCAAGTAGAACAATAATAGCCTTAGAGGCAAATTCTACAAGTCCAAGATTAATAAGGCCATGGTAAGGAGAAAATGGGAGAAGTGAAATTGGAAGAGAGACCTAAAGAGGGGCCTTCATATTCAACACTCCCACAAAGGCCACCTTCCTTAGTTTAATATATAGATATAATAGCCTTAGAACCACAAGAGACACTTGAGGGTGCCCTCAAATAACATATAGAGGCATATGATATTGATATTGAATAGGAACTATTTAAATAGACTCAAATCTAAATAGGGGAGCCTAAAGGAGAGAAAGGAAAAGAGATTGTCCCTTTGGCATCCTAAGAGAAGAGGAAAGAAAAGCCAACATTAGCTCCTACTGAACCAAAGGAGAGACCAATATTGACCTTCACTCACTCCACTAGTTAAGTCAATCTATTTAATGATGAATTTATAATTCATGGACCAGTCATTCATGACTGGTTCATATATGGAAAATTGCAAAAGATTCCTTATCTCTCTCATTCACGGGCGATGACAAGAATTGTTGATGTTGAAATACAAGATGACATGAAGACATGGATTAGAGCCATGGTAAAAGAGCAAGAAAAAAGGATAATTATGGTCACTCAAGGGCTATAAATCAAGAGAGTGAATGCCCTAAGAGCATCAAGTAGCACCGATGTAGAGGTCTCAAAGCCTCCAAAATTTATAGAGTCATCCACAAACGTGCTATTTAATTTAGAGACATCTAGATTGGAGAGGTTCACCATAAAGAAGGCTATTGTGGGAGCTCAATAATTCACCTTCCAAAAGGTGAAACCCTTTATAGGATTAACCCTAGTTGGAGGAAAACAATTGGGTAAAGCTACCATTCATGAAGAAGATGTTGACATCTTTATTGAGGCTCAATCAATACAAGAAAAAGCAAGGGTCAAAGGAATGAAACAAAGGATCTATAATTTGGAAATTGAAAAATAAAACATAAAGACATAGACAATTCTATCAGTACCCTGAGGCAATGACCAAAATGCTTGATGAGTCATTTTATGACATGTTTGAGGAACTGAAATTAATGAAGCTAAGAAAGAGTGCATTAACACAATAGGGTGCATTAGCCAAGGGTCTAGTCACCCAATGGAAAGCCTTAAAAGATAAAATAAATGAAATTATCAACATCTAATCAAGGAAACAGATCCCAGGCTTCAAAACTATTAGTTTAGAACACTTGAGCACAATTTTAGGAATTGTGGTTGATAAGGTATAATGTGGAAAGACTCCTAGAAAATGATAAGGAGCTAATTTCAAGGATTGAACATCTTATTTGGACTATGCTCGTATATCCTACATAACTCACTACCATTGGAATCATAAGTGATGAAGAATTCAAACAAAGGACTACTCTAATAACTCAATAAATCCAAGGAAAGAGCCAAGGCAAATCTAGGGCTGATAATAGTAAGATCCTAGGCATGATATTCAATGTTGAAGAGAGTATAAATAAAGATAGGAGCATTAAAGAAGCCATGTCTAGAAATAACAAAAAAATCAAGCAATTGGTAGATCAAGAGGAAGAGCATATCCTGAAGATTGTTATGGATATAAATCTAGTTGATGAGCAACATACTAAAGTCATGAGCATTCTTTAGTAACAAGCAAAGGCCCCACTAATAAATTAGGAAATATTCTTTTTTTTTAGAATTTTGTAACATTTGAAATAGAATATTCCATTGTAAAGGAATATGCTAGTTTATTAGCATATTACCTCAAGGTCAGCCTAAATATAGAAAGCAAGCATATTCTAGAACCATATTAGGAAGGACAACTATCCATGTCTTTTGTACATTTGTATATTATAACTGATCAATATACTACCTGATCTTTCTATAAAGGCATGTATTACCTTTTATAAAGAGAGAATTTTTGATCAAATTTTATAAAATTGAAGTAATTATTATAATCAAGGAGTTCTGAAAAGATTGTCCACGTTTGATATGCAATTGCTAATATATCTTTTCTCTCAATTTCTAGTTTATGTCTTGAATTTTAATGGTGTCTTTGAATTTTGAGTTGTATTTTCTAATCATAGGGTTTCTAATTTGTGCATATGCTAGATTATTTAGAAGATCTTAGGTTTTGTTTCATTTCATTTTTCTCTATATTTAGATGTGCAAATGTTATTTGATTATATTAGTAAATCCTTAAAGTAGACCTAGTTATTAATTGTGACTCTTTAAATTATCCTTTAAAGTTTGCTTGATATATAGTGGAATTTGAGCTAAGACTATTTTACATTATATATTGGTTTAGATGCATACTTAGTTGTAATTAATGTTTTGTCATGATATTTAAGGCTAAAATTAGTAATCACTTATTTCTTTTCTGCCTTACCCTTCTCTATGCTCTTTCTTTACACTAGATCACTTTAGCTTTAGCTTCATTATAAATATCCACTTTGATTAGTCTGTATCTTAAATTCATATCATAATTCACTAAGTGTTAACATAGATTCCTTATAATTCACAAAGAATGGACCATGCTGGATCCCAACCATCACTCATTATAAATTTATGGGATACCAATACATATCTCTATTGTTATTTTACCATAAGTGACATCAAGTTTCCATAGCCTACTACTCATGCTTTAAATTCATCAAATTCTAAAATGAATTTTTTTATTTGAACACTAAGGAACCCTGTGGTGCATATAGAGGCATTAGCAAGGTGGTTTCTCATTGGAATGAGGAGGGAACATGAATTCCTTGAATCTTTGTTGATCTTAGCATGTTTTGATCTAAGATCAGTGTATCTTTATGCTTTTGAATGAATTCTTTGCTTATAAGTATAAGTATCACTAATCTTTGTTATTTGTCACACATCTTTGTACTTCCTTACACAAATATTGAAGTTCTTTGAGATTTGATTGTTGTTTATGGTAAATTTAACTTAAGCTTTGAATATCCATAGTATATGAGGTTAATACAACCTATTTTGATCAAAGATTGGCATATATTTCAAATATATGAGTTATTTTAGGCTTAAACTTATAAAGATAGATCATGTTCACATAATTGAATGCATCTTTGAGTTAATTTAGTCAAAGATCAATGTCCTTTATAGTTTTTCATAAAATCTTTGGAAAATAAGCTCAATGTGAATGTCTAAATCTTGTTCTTTAAAAATTTAAAATTGATACATAATATTTTAGGTAGGATCTTCAAGTTTTAATCTATAATTGCCTAAGATTAAGACAAGATCACACTCAGAGACTAGGAAGCCTCTGCTTGAACGTGTAGTTCACAAAAAATCTAGATATGACAAAGGTAGATGCAAGATATCCAAATCTTTTCCAAACTCACCTCTGCATGGTACATGTGCCTTCATTCTTTGTCCAAGTATGGCTTAGTTGTGATAATTTTTAATTAATGTACCATGTGTGGTGCATGATTTCCCATGTAACCTCAAGAAGTATTTGTCTACATTTAGTCCAACTAGTATTAAAACTATTGAAGAACACACTAAGTCTTTCAAGGATTCCTTAAGATTGATAAATGTTGTGCAGAAGGATCTAGCTTGTAGGTTATTCCCCTTCACCTTTAAATATGCTACTTATGAATGGTTCTTAAACTTACTTGATAATTACATCATGAGTTACGATGGTTTAACTAATGTTTCTATAAATTAATTTGGTAAAATTATCAGTCCTTGTGTTACTTACTATTGGTTCACCACCATTATAAGAGATGTAAGTGAGACTACTAGGTCCTTTAATGCT
The DNA here is from genome assembly GCA_037957365.1 of Torreya grandis. Taxonomy (NCBI): domain Eukaryota; kingdom Viridiplantae; phylum Streptophyta; class Pinopsida; order Cupressales; family Taxaceae; genus Torreya; species Torreya grandis. The sequence continues at coordinate 1,845,053 of JARHVA010003427.1, forward strand.
ATATTTCAAAATATGTATAGCAGGGAAATATAAACTTATAAGCTTGATGATGTACTAGCTTTATAAATCTACAAAGATACAATAGACCCCATGACCTTGGTATTTTTGAAGAGATCCATGATAGCTATAACTTCATTAGCTAGGGCCTATTCTGAGGGAGTAACCATTAATGATAAAATGCATCCCCAAGGGAAAATGACATATTTTGTGCCAAATGTCAACCCACATATCCTTATGATGAACTTATTCCTCAAAAATAACCAAAATCTCCCATCATTAAACCAACTCCCAAACATGAATCAATTACCATTGAATCATGTTACTCCTAATTAGAACTTAAGATTCTTGAATCATCCTACTAATGGTTTTAGTACAAATTATCAAAGGGTGTTGGTACCATTTACTAATAATAACTAGGTACATAATTCTAAAACTACCAAAAAATGAGAATGAATCTATCTTAAAAATGGTCCAAAAGTTGAGCTCTAATTTTCTTTAGTTGTAAAAACAAGTCAGAAACACTGCTAAAAGTTCATGTAAGAACTTCTCAATTCAAACATACAATAGGCCAAACAATAGGTTTTGGAATGCTAGTTTTCACAATAATAAGGTTAATGAACCATCTTCTAAGAATAATAATATGGAAATTTACGTTACTAATATTGCATTACCTAATTATTACAAAGTTCATTGCACAAACAATCATAGTGAAATTGATTTCATAGAGTTTTGTAAAGTCTTTGAGGTTTTCCAATAGGAGTTGGATATATTTGAAGTAGTCCATAACAAGGAAAGTGATGAAGGTACTTTTAGATCTAATTCATTCTGATTAAGCCTTCATGGTTGACACCTTTGATTTCCCCTTTCAAGAGGAAAATGAACCTGATGAGATCCCTGAGGATATCCAAGCATTTCAATAGTTCTTAAAGAAGACATATCCCTTAAGGAATAGAGAATAAAGGCATACCTTGACTACCTCAACACCTATAAATAATTTTGGAACTCCTTGAGACACTTCTTCAAGCAACAATCCAGAGCTACCTGAAGGGAGTAATTTTAAACCCAATGTCAATATTCTTAGTTCTTATAGTAAAAATGGGTATAACATAGTTGAGGATATGAAAAATGTAAAGGCTAATATCACTTTACATGAAAACACATTGATCATAGAGCAAAGGGACCTCTTACTAGAATCTTTATCAAAGAAGTCCAATAATCCACCCAAGGTTGATCATATCAATGTGACTATGCACAAAGCCAAGGCTAAATCTCCTCCTTTAGTGCTCATTATCAAGATTTTTGGTAAGAACTTACATAATTGATTATTAGACTTAGGTGTATCTAACAACATCATGCCTATAGGTATATCCAAACAACTTGGCTTGACTCCTATTAAGTTTGATAGGGTTGTCATCCAATTTGACAAATCTAGAGTTAGGGTAATTGGGGAACTTTTGAATGTTCATATGTAGTTACATTATAAGTCTAGGGTGTTGCAATTAATTGATATTCAAGTTTTTGGTATACTTAATGTTTATGTAATCTTATTGAGTAGGAAATGGAGTAAGGATTTGAATGGTTACATGTCTATAGATTGCTCACATCTGTGGCTACCTTGGAAGGGAGTCCCTAATCAAATCAGGGTTGAGAGAGAACCATGGATGAAACACATGATAATAGAATACAATGCTATAAATGAGAGGGTAAACATAATTGACTCAGACTTAGGGGTTTTCAACCTAGAGATTGATAAGTTATGTGATCCCAAGGGTTCTCATGTTATTCATGAAGTATGGAAATTGCATTTTGATGGTGTTAGGTGTAATGCTAAATTAGGTGTTAGTCTTGTCTTAACTAAAACTATTAAAATAATGTACCATGATTCTTATAGGATGTAATACATTGTAATAATAATATTTCTAAATATGAAGCTCTTATCTTAGGATTACAATTTATTATAGATAATATGGTAAAAGAACTACTAGTTTATGAGGGTTCAGAACTAGTGGTCAACCAAGTAAAAAGCAAACACCAATGCAAGATCTCATATCTTAAAAGGTGTAAGCTTATTTTTTGGTATCTAATTGATTCCTTTAATGATTTTAGCATCACCTCCATCCCAAGAGATGAAAATCAAGCTGATGATGAGTTGGCATCTATTGTAGCCAACCTCATGCCCAACCATGATTCCCCTAATTTCAGCATTGAGTTGTTGAAAATATTGTCATTGCTGTCAAAGGTCTAACATTATTGGTGACAAAGGTCCCATAACATTTATTGTCTAGATTTTTTTTAATGATCATATTTTGGCTAAAGTATGTTGATATTAATTAAATATTAATGAATATATTTTTGGTTGCAGAAAGCTAAAAGAGGGCCCATGAAGAAGTCAAAGAGTCATGAAATAATGGTAAAAGAGGTAAAGGATGCATTTTCTCATGAAGGGTCACCTTGAGTAATTAAAAGAGTCACCAAATCAAGATAAAAGAGGTAAGGGTACATTTTTCCATGAAGAGTCACCTTAAAGAATTTGAAGAGTCACCAAATAAAGACAAAAGGGAAAAGGATGCATTTGCTAATGAAGGGTCATCATGTGACTTATCAAATGAAAGGATTTGAAGTGTCATGCAAGTTTGGTGCCATTTTCCATGTGGATTGAAGAGTCATAAAGGGTGAATGCCAAAGGTCATTTATGAATACATAAAAGGAGGCTTGAGAAGTCATTTTAAATATGTAAGAGAGTTCATGGTTTGTAATTGTTTTATATAAGAAATGAGGAGAGAAGAGAAATAAATATAGTAGAGTTGTATCATTTTTTGAGAAATAAAAATTAAGAGCTAGTTGTGTTTTACATAAGAGGGGTTGGTGCTTCTATGGGTCGATTCTCACAAATAGTTGTTGTGTTGGTGCTCCTACATGTTGGTGCTTGCGAACTTTGTAATTTGAGTTGGTATTCATTCATATACTTAAGATTGTTCTTCATGGTTTTTCCCACATTAGGTTTCCACATAAAAATATGATCTCTCTCTCTCTCTCTCTCTCTCTCTCATGTGGTGCATGTTATTATTTTAATTTTATTACATATATTGAATGTATGATTAAGTGGTTAAATAAAAACAATTAGATTAAGTAAAAGATTTAAAATATCTATGATATAATAATTCACCCCCTCCTCTTAGTATATCCCATTCTTAACATGAGTTGATCTCTTATCCTTCACTACTGATAATGTTAGCCATTTGAAGTTTTCAATGATGATCAATACATATTGTATTACATGACCAATTATAGAATATTTGATGCTCATATTATTGAAGAAATTGATGATAATAAATCTATCAAGGATAATTTTGATGGTAAAGTTATTTATTTGAGTGACAATAAGATCCCAAAGGGGATGACTTCTTTACAGAGACTGTTTGATTAGGACAAACTAGATAAAGTTTCTAAGGTTCCCAAGATAAGTGGGATATATTATAATGTTTTTGATCTTGGCCTCCAAGATCAACCCCAACTAGTAAACATTGGAAAAGCCTATAAAAACATTGAGAATAAGAAGGAAGACACTAAATGACATGTTGAAGAAGGATGCCAAAGTCACATGGAATGAAAAGTCTAGAAAGGTATTCGATGATAACAAGGAGGCCATTAGCCAAGCTCAAGTCCTTTTAAGTCCTAACTTCTCAAGGGACATCTACCTCTATTCTTTTGCATCTAACCACACTATGGCTATAGTGTTAACTCAAATATTGATGGGTGTGATCACCCAATCACTTTTATGTGCACTCATTTTAAGAATGTTGAGTTAAATTATTCATTGATTGATAAGAAGGCATATGCATTAGTTAAGGTAGTTAAGAAATTAAAGAATTATATCCTTAGAAGCAAGGTGCATGCTATCCTACCTGACCCTACCACAAATCTTATGCTATGTTAGAATGAACTGGGAGAACGTAGAGGTAAGTGGATGTTTGTTTTATAGGAGTATGACTTGCAATTGAAAATAGAGAAATTGATAAGGTGAAAAGGTCTAATATAGATGATTGATAATGCTAACCCTAGATTAAGTATTATACAAGTAGATCGAAAAAATTTCAAGCTAGTGAATGGTATGATTAAATCATACAGCTAATAATTAATAGTACATATTTTGCAAGATTATATAGGTAGAAAAAGAGGTCCCTAAGGTTGAAATAAGACCATTACATAATCAAGGATGAACTATTGTATAGAAGAAATTTTGAATGGGTTTACTTGAGATTTGTCTCATAAGAAGAAGCCACCCAAATCATGAGCACATTTCATGAAAAGTTGGGCAATGGACATCCATTTGGGAGAACCACAACCCATAAAATTCATAGAACTAGTTACTATTGGCCAACTATTTAAAAGGATGCTCACAAACATGTGAGGGAATGTCATTCATGTCAAATTTTTAACACTGAGGAGCCAAAGGAAGTAATTCTTATATAACCAAATATGGTTGAAAAATAATTTGCACAAAGGGGGTTAGACTTTGTTGAGGTAATAAGTGTCAATTAATAGAAAGGTCACAAATATGTCCTAATTGCCATAGACTATTGTATAATGTGGACTAATTCTGTAGCCACCAAATAATGTAAGACTGAAGAAGTGATCAAATTATTGGAGGAAAACATTTGTACTAGGTTTGGAACTCTAGTCTCTCTAGTGTGTAATAATGGATCTACGTTCATATCTATAGTAATGATTGAATGGGCTTATGATAATGGTATCACTCTCAAGTTTACATCCAATGATTATCCCTATTGGGTGAATATTTTGTCACCAGCTAACTGATGGGCAAAATAGGTGTTTCCATAATAGCATAGGGAGATTGATCAACCAAATGTGTAGGTCTACCACATCAAAAGGGGACAAATCTCTCCTCTCATTAAGGGGAGGTTCCCTATAAATATGAGGTCCTATATATACTATATTTATAAGTAGAAAATAACACTCAGGGGTAGGATAACACCATCCATCTCTCTTTTCTCAGAGAAGTTGTTCATAAACAAAGGAGAAATCCTAGTTAATTATTGAAGGAGCTTCTCCTCTTTTAGAAGTAATATTCAGTCAACAGCTAGATTCCTTATTGGTAGTAATAAGTAATAGGGCATAGTGACACAACAAGATGAAGTATATCACAAAGTCTCCACCTAAACTACCAAAGAGTGAAATATATGAAGGATAATGGGGGCACAAAGTCATCCCAACATCCTTTACACAAAAATAGAAAAACAAACATGCTAAAGACAATTGTGGAAGCACAAAGTCTCTGCATAGTTGGCTTTAGGACACCTTCCTGATTACTTCCACTAATTTTACTTGTTAAATTAAATGGAGAAAAATGCTTTTAGGAAATAGACATAAGAAAAATTTCCTAAATAACATAAGCTATTCTTACACAAAGTCTGAAAGGTCACTTGTTTTCTCATTGAAATAAAGAAATATGATTAACATTTTGAGCTCAAAGTCTCAGGAAATGCCTTTCAATTTGGGCAGAGTTTTGATTCTATAATAGAGAGATCTCCTTTACATAAAATAAGAGATTACAATATATTGCACTCCAAGAAAGACTTGGGTACTTTGTTTGATGGAATGACCCATGCTACATTTAATGCCTTCAATGAATTTTTAATTCTATTAAGGGACCATGCTAGAACAAGGCATTAGCCTTAACTATGGCATGTCAATTCATCTCAATTGTCCCCTCCAAAGTATAGGTTTCCTAGTCCTCTTCTTGTTTTTTGTGCAATTGTCTAATTTGCCTTTACTTGATGGAGAAAAATATGCTGCATCCTTGAGTGCTTGCACTCTCTAATGTCCACCTGGTGGACTATTTCACCAACTAGAAATAACTCCTATGTAGATATTTTTTGTCTTTCTCTCTTATTCCCTCTTCTCTTAACACATTTTATCTCTTCCTCATGATCTGAGCTCTCAAGCTCTTTATTCCCTTTTTGCTAGCTCTTTCAACATTTTCTTTAGTTGGTCATTGAGTTTTTTCCAGTTTTGTACCATATTTGAAAATAAATGGGCATTTCATTACCTTAAATTTGATGTCTGTGGGGACGTCACTAGATGTTGGTCATTTGAACCACATTGAACCTTGAACCTTTGAACCATGAGAGTTCATTGGTTTAATGGTTCAATAGTTTAGGTAGTCCATTTTGGCTCATTGCCTCAATTGCTTCCTTAGTTCAATCACATCCTTGGTTTAGTTGTTTCCTTGGTTTAATCGCTCAAACCATCTCTTCAAGCTTGTCTTTATAATCTTCCATTTCTTTCTTTCACTCAAAGCTTCCTTGAACCTTTAAACCTTTGAAACTTGAACCATTTTGGTTCAAAGTTCAACAGTTCATTCTCTTTCTTAGAATCCTTTGGTCCTTCGAAGTTTCTAGATCCTTTTCTTTTATGTTGAACTCATCGAACCTTTGAACTCTTAACCATTTTGGTTCAAGGTTCAATCAGTTCAACTTTTCTTTCTTAGCTCTTCAAATCCTTTATTCTTCTAAGTATTTTGAACTTTATTGAACTCATTAAACCTTTGAAATTTGAACTCTTTTGGTTTAAGGTTCAATGGTTCAACCTTCACTCTTTGAAGCCTTCTTTTCATTAAGTCTTTCGAAGCCATTGAAATTTTTGAAGAAGTTAAACTTTGAACTTGCCAAAGTGCTTAACTCTTTAAGTCTATCGATGTCATTGAACCTTTGAACCCATTAAACCTTTGAACCTTTGGAAGTGGGGTTCAATGGTTCAATATTTTGTTTGAAGACCACTAATAAGTCTTTTGATTGAACTTCAGTGTTGAACCAGCCTTGAAATACCTAAGTGTTGGGAACTTGTTTCTTTGTGAGAGCTCACCTATTGAAGTTGTTGAACCTATGAGTCCCTTAGCTGAAAAATCTTGAATAATTGAAGAATTGGAGCACTCAAAACATTTTTTGAGAAGGGAAGAGAGAATTTTGGCCTACAAGACCAAAATAGTTGATATGTTATCCCCAAAAATGAGTGATGGATTTTGGGAACAATAGCTAGCTCCAATTGGGGAACTTTCATCGATTGTAAAAACAATCTAAGGGAGTAGAATCTAGAATCTCCAATGACTTTAAGTATGCCATTGGGATATAGAGTCATGCTACCCAAAAAAGAAAGGCACCAAAAAGAAATGAAAATTAAAAGCACAAAATAAGCTAAAGACTATACAAAAATTATACATATGTACAAGCTGATCTTATTTGATACTTCAAAAATTGAAGTGCTTTAGATGCTACCCACTATGAGGTAGAGAAAATGATGTGCCATCTTGATACTTCAATAGGAAACTATTTTCCCCATTGAGCTGATAAATAACAAATGGGCCTCTCCATAAGGAATTAAATTTTCCATGCATTCCCTTTGGTTCTCTTCTCTTGTCCCATAATAGAACTTGATCTCAAATTTGGAAATCATGGGTTTTTGCTTTCTAGTGGAAGATATTCTTCACCAGACTTTGATGCATAGTGATTTTATCCACCACCATAGTTCACTACTCATCCAACTCAGTCAGACACATGATCCTTTTATCGATGGAGCTTTCATATGTCTGATCTTTGATCACCTTTGCCAATTTTAGTGCTAGCAATTCTAGGGTGATTGGTATCTCTGCATTGATACCATATAAAATTTGGAATGGTGACATACCTATCACTCTCTTAGGTGTAATTTTGTCTACACATAAAGCATCAAACAATGCTTTATGCCAGGTTCATTGGTTGTCATCTACTAGCTTCCTGATGATGGTCACCAGGTTCTTGTTGCTCGATTTTGCTTAGTCATTTCTTTGTAGAAAATAATTAGAAGAGTGGGAGAGGGTAATCCCATATTGAAAGTAGAATTAAGTAATCTTATGAGAAGAGAAATAGGTTGCATTGTCTGTCATAATTTTAGTTGGGACCCCAAACTTGGAAATGATGTTTTCCTTGAGGAAATTGCATACTACTTCTAAAGTAGCATGCTTGGTTGGAATAGTTTCCACCCATTTGGTGAAGTAATCTATGGCTATGAGGACATAATCATGTCCAACACTTGAAGATGGGTTTACATCACCAATGAAATCAACTCTCCATTATTGAAATGGCTCTTATATTACCACTGGCTTAAGAGGTAAAGAAGTTAACTTGGGTCTTCCAATGAACTATTGGCATAGTTCACATCTTCATACCCATTTGTATGCATCTTAAAATAGAGTAGGCCAATAATACCTGGCTCATAGAATCTTATGGGTAGTTATAGGCATAGAAAAATGTCCTCCATAGGCTAGATTATGGAAGGACTCCAACTTTGTCCATGCAACTAAGGAATACTTCATCAAGGTTCCTCTTATACATCACATTTTCCCATAGGACAAAGTTGGTAGCTTTCAACTTGATAGTCCTCTTTCCTTTACATGATAGGTGATTAGGACACTCACTGTAGGTAAGGAAATGAGTGATATTTGAATCCACTCATCCATAGTGGTGACAAAGAGAACTTTTGGTGTGTCTCCCACTTCTATTTATTCATGCCCTGTTTCTTCTGGTATGTTGTCAACAATTAATTGGTAGAGACACTTTCCCTACATAAGTTTGGTTGGTTTGATAACCAAATCAAACTCCTAAATTTTAGCAATCCAATTGCCCCTTTTGGTTCCAAGATCTTGCTGAGTTAATATGGACTTGACTGTTGTATTAGGAACTAGGGAAATAGTGTGTGAATTCAGGATGTAAAAATGGAAGTGCTTTACTACCTTTACCACTGCATAAGAATGCTTCTCCAGATTTGAATATTTCAATTCATGAGCTTTAAGAGGATAGCTCATGAAGGATATGGGAGATTCCACACCTTCCTTATTTTGTTGAAATAGAATTGCTGAAAGTGTGTGCTCAGAAGCATAACTATACATTATGAAATCTTTGGTATAATCTAGACAAACCAAAATTGGGGCATGGGCAATAGTTGTCTTGATGTCTCAAAATGCTAATTTGCCTTCTTCAATCTAGCTAAAAGTGGCCTTTACCTTCATCATATCCACAATGTGGTGAGTCTTCTTGGTGAACTTAGGAATGAACCTTCATAAAAAATTCACCTTTCTGAAGAAAGAGTGAACTTTAGTCTTACTTGTGGGCAGAGTAAGCTCCTAGATGGATATGACTCTTTCTGAGTCAATCTTTATGCCTTCTCAAGATACAATGTATTTGAGAAGTTTCCCTTTTGTTACCCCAAAAATAGACTTCTTGGGATTTAGAGAAATGCCATTCTGGTGACATCATTCTAGTACTTGTTGTAGATGGTGCATATGATCAGGACGATGCTTGGAAAAATAGTCAAGTCATCAAGGTATACCGTAATGAACTTACCCATTTCATCTTTGAAATCAAGGTCCATTTCTCTCTAAAAAGTGGCACTAGCATTTATCAGGCCAAATGGAATTCTTAGATACGTAAAGGTGCCCCAAGGCATGGTGAAGGCAATCTTATGCTGGTCTGCTTCACCAACTTCTACTTGATTGTACCCTGAGAAGCCATCTAACATTGATAACATCTCGGAACCAGTCACAATTTGAAGGACTTGATCCATGATGGGAAGAGGGTAGTTATCCTTTAGAGAAGATTGATACAAGTTCCTAAAATCCATACAGAGGCATATTTCACCATTCTTTTTTCTCATAGGAACTATGTTTACAATCCATGTGGAATGATAGATTGGGAAAATTATTCTAGCATTCAGCATTTTTTGTATTTTAGATAGAATAGTACCTAATATCTTTGGATTATACTATCATTATTTCTACTTGTAAGACACCAAATCACTCTTGAGAGGAATTTCATGGAGAATTTCTTTAGGCCTGAGCGACTTCAGATCATCATAAGAGTACACCAAAACATCCATGTAATGGTGAAGCAGGTTAGTAAATTTGAGTTTCTCCTCTAACGTGCAACACTTCTCAATATTCACCATCTTGGGATTTTCCTTGGTACCCAAATTTATCTGATCAAACTCTCAGGAGGAGCATGAATCTATTTGTTGTTGTTTGATAAACCTATCGTGCTTGTCAAATAGTTTCTCAAGGGAAACCAATCCTTTGGGAAATTTATTTCCTTTTAGCTATGGGAATTCTTCACCTAAATTTGAACTTGTTTCAGGGACTGATTCAAGTTTTTGAGGCTCACTGCCTTCGAAGTGAAGCTGTTCAAAGCTATTTTTTTGTTCTAGAAAGGTGATGATTTGGTTGTCACCATTAAACACTTGCCAATGATTGGCATTGTCAAGCACACTTGATTGAAGGACCAATTTGATGGTGTACCTATCTCCCTTAAAATCTTGGTGAGAAACCAAGAGAGTCATCAAAATAGCTAATGCATCAGCTCAGTCATTGAATTTCTTGGGTACTGTAGAGATACTGAGAGCATCAAAGCTTTCAATTTGATCCCAAACTAGATGTGATAATGATGTAATATTCTATTCTTGGTTTGATACAGGTTCCTCACCTAACAAACTACTAGCTTGACATCTCCTTTGGCATGAAGGAGTTTGATGCCCCTATCTTAAGCAGCCTTCATTCCGAGTAGTAGTGATTCATATTCAATAGTATTGTTGGTGTTGTTGAACTATAATTTATAAGAAAAGGGGAAAATATCTCCTTGAGGATATATCAACACAATACCAGCTCCTAAACTAGTAGAGGAACAACTACCATTGAATTCTAGAATCTAGACATCATAAAAAATTGATTTTTCCTTAAATTTTTCTTTGTTTAGAGGGGAGGATTCCTCTGGGCTTACACTGTGCTCTATTAAGTCTTTTGCTTTTTTTATCTAAACCAATTTTTAGATTGTCATTTTTAGAAGTCTCATCAGTTAGGATAGGAACATCCTCTATATTCAAGAATTAATTACCCATGCCTAAAGACTCAAACAAAATTTGAGCTTCAGGCGCTAATGTTTAAGTGATAACATATTTTGCCTCCTCAAGGAGCAATCTATGCATGACACATTTAACCAGGATCTTTACTTCAGATAGGTCCATACTTAACGTGCCACTAACATCCTTATAGAAATTTCACCCAAGAAGGATGATGTATGAGGATGGGAAATCAACCACTAGGACTATCATCTTAATTCTCTTATCTAGGAATGTTGCAAATGCAAATTGAGTGTCCTTAATTTGTCCCAGTAGTGGCACCTTTTTTTTCCATGGAGAAACATATCCCAAAGGTTTTGGTTAGTTTGAGTCTAAGAGATTCTACCACTTTGGTAGGCATGACATTGTCAGATGCACTTGAGTCTATGATATAATTATTCAATTGGTGTTTATTTATCAGCAGGGAGACATAAAATGGTTCTATCCTCCTAGGAGTAGTAGGAAGAGTAATGACAAGGTTATTTTAGGTGGATGTGGGAGTCACCTTTGGAATAGTTGGTCCTATAGGGATGGTTTTATTCTTTACACATTGAAACAACTTATCCAACTGCTCAGGGTTGGATTGCATGAATTCAAATTTAGATATTTGAATTTTGGTTTTCTTGATACGGTCAATTATATCAAATGTCTAAAATAAATTAAGAATAGGGGAAGGTAGTTCATCCTTTTAGTATTTAGGAGGGGTGGTACTGGTCTGCAAATTTCAAGTTGAAGGTGAAGGCGTACTTGAGATACTTACCTTTTTAGTGATCACTAGGTCCTTTGATTGAAAAGGTAGAGCAATTCCCCACTTAGCAATTGAAATTGTTGGTTGAGATTTCTTCTCTATTTTTTCCTTATCAGCTTGCTTGGCCAACTAGTTTTAGGACCAGGTGAATATAGTGTATGATCTATCAACTGCTTCACCTTTACTTCTAGGTTCATCCTAGTAATTCAAGAAACCAATGTTGGAATCACCAGCTAATTCTTCTTCCCCCTCTATGAAGAGATTAGTGCCATCTTCTAGGTTTAACTCAGGTTGGAAAGAGAAATCAAATTCTATTTCAAGATATCCAACTGCTGAGTTGGCTAGTGCTACTTCAATGGCAAGCTTCTCTTATGGGGGAGGAAGATGATTTGGCTGCCCTTGATTCTTGGCATCATTGCCTTGGTATGACTAATTTAGAAAATTCCTCCTTGGTATATCTTGGTATGGAGCAGACATTCCTTGCACCATTTTTTTTCTAAGATCTAGCAACTCATTTTCTAGCTTCTGAACCATAGGATCAGTGGTGCCTATAGATGGATATTCAGAGGATGAAGAAGATTTACCTCTATTAAGATCTCTCACTATCTTCCCTACCAATATAAGATCATCTTCCACCTTAGTATCCAAATCCTATGCTACAGTAAGGTCTATGTGGCCAACACATCTTAGCAAAAAACTAACTTCAGGTAGCTAAGAGTTGATGAAGAAACATTTGAGATTCTCAGCTGTTGGCTAAGTAATTATAGGAGTCCTATTCCTCAACTTATCAAACTTATCTATGAAATCTATCATAGGCTCATGAGGCTCATTCTTCATCTATGTGAGCTAGGCTAGTAGGGCATGCACATCTTCTATAGGCTTGAATCTAGCTTCAAATTTGGCTTTGAGGGTGTTCCAGTCAATCACCATTTATGCTTGCAGATGATAAAACTATTTTGTAGTAGCTCCTTACAATGCTTCCACAAATAGCTTGACTACTACGTCTTCATACTCCATGCCTATCACACCACACGCTATGCTAAAGGCTATAATATGTTCATCAGGATGAACTCTCCCATCACTAAAGAATTTGGGGAAATTCTTCTTGGAACTATGAGGTAGCTCATGTAGAGGTGGAGTTAGATTGAGTGGGCCAAAAGAGTTACCCCAAAGGCCTTGAATTGCCATGATTTGATTACTAAAGGGAGAGATAACAAATGTATGATGGGTATGTATTGACAAAGCTCTACTGATATTAGAAATTGATGCTTTGCCTGGTAATGGAGCCCTTTAGTAAGAGGAAAAATCTTGGTTCACTGAAGATGAGATGGTGAAGAAAACAGGTCAAAATCACTTTACTATGCCAACTTGAATATAGGGTCAATAATCCCTTTAGCTCTTTGGCTTTAAGTATACCATAGATTTTCCAGAATGTAAAATTAAAATGGATAAGGATAGAAACTACTCCAATTTGAAGCTTGAGGCTTCAAACTACATGTTCTTCCCCAACAGAGTTGCCAAAAATTATTGGGTGAATATTTTGTCACTAGCTAACTGATGGGAAAAATAGGTGTTTCCACCATAGCATAGGGAGATTGATTGGCCAAATGTGTAGCTCTACCACATCAAAGGGGACAAATCTCTCCTCTCATCAAGGGGAGGTTCCCTATAAAAATGAGGTGCTATATATACTTTATATATAAGTAGAAAATAACACTCAAGGGTAAAAAAACACCATCCATTTCTCTTTTTCTAGAGAGGTTGTACATAGACAAAGGAGAAATCTTGGTTAATTAGTAAAGGTACTTCTCTTCTTTTAGAAGTAATATTTAGTCAATAGCCAAATTCCTTGTTGGTAGTAATAAGTAACAGGGCATAGTGACACAACAGGATGAAGTGTAGCACAAAGTCTCTACCTCAACTGCCAAAGAGTGAAATATATGAAGGACAATGGGGGCACAAAATCATCCCAAGATCCTTTACATAGAAATATAAAAACAAACATGCTAAAGATAATTGTGGTAGCACAAAGTCTCTCCACAGTCAACTTTAGGACATCTTCTTGATTACTTCCACTAGTTCTACTTGTTAAATTAAATAGACAAGAATGCTTCTAGAAAATAGACATAAGAACAAATTTCTAGATAACACAAGCTATTCTAGCACAAAGTCTGAAAGGTCACTTGTTTTCTCATTCAAAAAAATAAATATGATTAACAATCTGAGCTCAAAGTCTTAGGAAATACCTTTCAATTTGGGTAGAGTTTTGCTTCTATAACATAGAGATCTCCTTTGCTATAACACTTCAAGAAAGACTTGGGCACTTTGTTTCATGGAATGACTCATGTTGCATTTAATACATTGAATGTCTTTTTAGTTTTGTCTAGGGACCATGCTGGAACAGGGCATCAGCCTTAACTGTGGCATGTCAATTCATCTCAATTATCTCCTCCAAAGTATAGGCTACCTGGTCCTCTTCTTGATTTTTCATAGCTATCCACTTCTCCTTTACTTGATGGATAAAAATAGGCCATGTCCTTGAGTGCTCATGTTCTCTGATGTCCACTTGGTGGACTGTTTCACCAACTAGAAATAACTCCTGTGCAGATATTTTTGGTCTTTCCCTCTTGTTCCCTCTTCTCTTAATGCATTTTATCTCTTCCTCATGATCTAAGATCTTGGGCTCTCTCTTCCTTTTATGTTGGATCTTTTAGCTTCTTCTTCAGCTAGTCACTAAGTTTGTTTTTAGGTTCTATACCATATTTGAAAATAAATAGGCATTTCATTACCTTAAATTTGACATCCACGAGGACGTCACTGGTTGTTAGTCATTTGAACCACATTGAACCTTGAACCTTTGAACCATGAGAGTTCAATGGTTCAATGGTTCAATGGTTTAAACAGCCCATTTTGGCTCCTTGGTTTAATTTCTTCCTTGGTTCAATATCTTCCTTGGTTTAATCACTTCATTGGTTTAATCACTTGAACCATCTCTTCAAACTTGTCTCTAGAATCTTCTGCTTCCTTCCTTTGCTCAAAGCTTCCTTAAACCTTTGAACTTTTAAACTTTGAACCATTTTAGTTCAATGTTCAATGGTTCATTCTCTTTCTCAGAATCCTTTAATCCTTCAAAGTTTCTAGATCCTTTTCTTTTCTATTGAACTCATCGAACCTTTGAACTCTGAACCATTTTGGTTCAAGGTTTAATCAGTTAAACCTTTCTTTCTTAGCTCTTCTAATCCTTTATTCTTCTAATTCTTTTAAAGTTTATTGAACTCATTGAACCTTTAACTTTTAACTCTTTTGGTTCAAGGTTCAATTGTTCAACCTTCACTCTTTGAAGCCTTCTTTTTGTTAAGTCCTTTGAAGCTGTTTAAATTTCTGAACCGATTGAACTTTGAATTTTTTGAATCACTTAAATCTTTAAGTCTACCAATGTCATTAAACCTTTGAACCCATTGAACCTTTAAACCTTTGGAGGTGGAGTTCAATGGTTCAATCTTTTGTTTGAACCCCGCTGATAAGTCTTTTTATTGAACTTTGGCATTGAACCAGCGTTGAAATATCTAATTATTGGGAACTTGTTTCTTTGTGAGAGCTCGCCTATTGAAGTTGTTGAAGTTGTTGAACCTGTGAGTCTCTTCGCTAAAAAATCTTGAATAATGTAAGAATTGGAGCACTCAGAACATTTTTTGAGAAGGAAAGAGAGAATTTTGGCCTGCATGACCAAAATAGCTAATATGTTGTCCCCAAAAATGAGTGATCAATTTTGAGAACAACAATCCCCAAGGAAATGGAGTCCCTGAATCTACCAAAAAGAACCTAATAAATGAAATCAATAAGTTTATTATAGTTAAGCCCAAAACTTGGCATAACCTCCTTAAGTTTTCACTATGGGTAGAAAGGCTAAGGATTAAATAAGATTTAAGATCCTTTCTATTCCTATTGGTCTATGAAAAAGAACCTATCTTTCCTATCACCCTCAAGTTTCCCACATATATATTTATGTAAGAATATATGGGAGAGGGTCAAGATTTAACAAACTCTATATTACTAGACATCATTCAAATGGAAGATGCAAGGGAGAAAACCTTTACTAATTTTAGTAGGCATTAGACCATAGTCAAAAGATGGTTTGACAAAAGGTCAAAGATTAAGGTGTTTAGATAAGGAGACCTAAATATCCTTTAGCATAAAGCATCTGAGCCTAAGGGCAAACATGGAAAATTCACACCCTTGTGGATTAGCCCATACTAGATAGTAGAAACATTGGGAATCAACATCTTCAAGATCAAAGATCTACAAGGATCAGAGTTCACATTGCCCACCAATGGGAAATACATAAAGAACTACTTATCTTTGTCTCTTCCTAAGGTCTTCATGAAGTAAACTATAAGATGGTTAGATTTAGTGTAGCTTGGATAGTTAGTTTCCTTTCATTTTTTTCCTTCCTATCCCTTGTTTGTATATAAGAATGTATATATTTATTTATTTTCCTTCACTTTCTTTCTTTCCTACTATTTTTTGTGTGTTTATTTATTTTTGCCTTACTCATTAGTTGTATTAAGTCCTGTTGGACAATATTGAGCTTATATTTATGAATTTTGTTTTAAAAACCCAAAATTTAGAAGTGTAAGTGTGAAACCTATGCATGTGATGACCATGGTCCTGAAATTTAAAGCAAAACATTGTAATTTTTGAAAACTAGTAAAGACCAATAGAAGAAGTTAACTATTTCATGAGAACTTGACCATTATCTTGACCCCAAAATAGTTTTAAGAAGACTTTCACTTGTAGGGTGAAATCTTAAACTATCATGGTATAATCATACTATCACTTAATCAACATCCTTTCCTGGGATAAGGGTTACATCCATAGGTGATTTTTCAAAGATCAAACACTTGATCAAATCCTAAAACTTGGCTATTCTTGTTCCCAACCTTGTTAAAATCATAAACGTCTAGAAAAAATACAAAGGTTATTATACAAAATTAAAAGCTTTCAAGCATGGGTGATTATGGTAATCTCTATCGAGGATATGATGCCTAGATGGTAGTGTAGTAAGGCCTTGAGTGGATCCAAAGGTATATCTATTAGGGCTATGGATGCTTAGCTAGTAGTAGAGAAATGCCCAAGCCTTACCTAAGATAAAGGCATGGTTCTTAATGGATATCTAAACATGCCCAAAGTTAAGTGTTAGTAATAAGGGACAAGAATACTAGAAGTTGTTTCTTGAAGCACATGGCAAATAGTAAGTGGAATCAAAGCACATACACAATATCACTAAGACTTGGTGTTTGACCCTAAGTCTACAAGTGTAAGGTTTGTTTCAACCATAATATGATCTAGATGATGATATTGATCAAATGAAATGGATAACCTAAATATTTGTATAAATCAGAGTCTCTAAGTTATAACATATTACTATGTTTCCCCCTTGATTCACCATTTTTTAGGGCCAAGATACCACCATTTTTGTAAAATTGGGACCCTTGAGAAACCCTCAAATTGAGCATGAAATTTTAATCATGTTAAGGTCATTTGTAGAATTTGAAGATCATCCACTTTATCAAAAGCAAACTTACTTGGTTATGTTTTGCTTTAATTTTGACTAACAATGCTAATAAATGGTCTCTATTACTTATAAATGCAATTTCCATGGTATTTGTCCCTAAAAAATTCATGTTTCAAAACCTTGGCAAAAACCTCAATTCAAATTTGAATATTGGTAGGAAATAATTTGGTAGGAACCTTTTAAAAATATTTTTTAGACCTAAGTATAAATTTCATCATTTAAACATAGTTGTGTTTTTTTAATACGACTAAGACTTGGTATATAATGCTTGGCCCTTTTTATTTTTCCCCTTTTTAAGTTCCCAGCTAGGACTAATATTCTTTCTATTGGGTCGTTTTTAATATTTCCTAAGTTAGCCTAATGTTTAAACCATAAGGCCCTATTGTATTTAATAATACAAATGAGACCTTTGTCTTAACACCTTAGCTTCAGTTCCAATTCCCCAAGTCCAATTTTTGTTAGCTTGGTCATTTGATTCATATCTTAGCCTAAGGTTTTAATCTTAAGGCGCTGATGTATTTATTAATATAATAGAGTCCTCAGTCTTAACACCTTAGCCTATGTATTTTATGTCATCATAGTCCTAACTTAACTTCCTTGTATTTTGTAGGATCTAACGACCCTTGCTTTAACATGGAGAAAGTTGACTTAGATAGCATGCATCTCAGATGATATAATGATTCTAACTTACTCATAGTCCTTTGATTAAATGGTGCAGGGAAAATTGATAGAAACCTGCACATAACCCCTCGAACTAATCATATTCAAGCCATCAGATCACAATAAACATTTATCACATCATCATGAGGACGCAATCGAATGGAGTGAAGAAATTTTGAAAGGTCAAAAGATTATAGAAGGCTTGAATGATCAACATGTAGCACCTTAACATTCAAGGATTAAAAGTAATGGGTCTCACCTGATAAAGCAACCAATCATGAGTAAGGTCTTAGATCATGATATTATAGTTGTCGCTTAGTCATGGATTTCAATCCAATGGAGCAAATTAAGTTTAAGATCTTGGGAAGCCCCATGGAAGTGCCAAGTGGTACTCTTGTATTTGATCCCAAGAATTTGATGAGATTAAAATTGACATTCACATGACCATCATTTGACATCTACGAGGAAGTATTTGACGTCCACGTGATAGTCAATTTTAAACCCATCAAATTAAAAGCTTTATTAGATTAAAATTGATGTTTACATGACCATCATTTGGTGCTTGTGGGTATGTATTTGACATCCATGAGACTGTTAAATTTAAGCTAATGAATTATCCTAATCAGGATCAAAATACACTCCAAAACCTTACTAAAATGCTCAAAAATTGATTTAGAAGCTAAGGGAAGTGCTCAAAAAATACTCAAACACTAGAAATCTTCATTATATAAAAATGGAAATGGTCTTGTGGTCTAAGTATATGTAACATAAACCTAGTCTAAGGATATACTTTAAGGTCCCCATGACATTTTATTCAAACATCATAAACCTTAAACTATAAAATTATACTAAGTCTTATTTTAAAAGGAGAGGCATTTGTTATTTAAGACTTAGACCAAGTGATTTCTAGATAAAGGTTTTAATGTGTTTTATCAATAAAATAAAACCTTATTTATTACTAGACCATTATGTCATGTTGATCCTTTTGAGCATATTTCATAAAGATTTAGCATAAATATTTTAGACCAATGCATACATTGTGTTTATTAAACACAATGTAAACATTGGCTTGGAACAATTAACATTGGCCCCCCTTTATATGATTAAAAATACTTAGACATAAATCCCTTAGCCTAAAGTTTTCTATGTGATTAATAAACATGTATAACACCTTAGCCTAAGGAATTTAAGCCTAAGTCCCATTTTAATAATGTACTAACTTAAAGTTTAGTCATCTTTGTAGATCAATGATTCGTGCTTTATCACTGGAGGATGATCCAACAATGTGAACTCACTCATGACTTTTCAAAGGCCCACAGAGTCATCAGATGGCTAAAAATCATTCAATAAAGGATTGAAATAGGATATGAAGCATGGGGAAGGCATGTAAATATGATAAGTGTCACAACCATGAGGCTTCATTGAAAATGAGACAATCATAGGCAAGGTTTGGGATTAAAATCAATGGCTCATGTGAATCTAGTATTTTAATCCAATACAAAAAAATAAAGAGGGAGTTTTAAAATGCCAATGGCTAGTGATCAAAGGCATTTATGAAAAATGTCACAAAAGGTCTAGACCATTGCCACATAGGCACCACACAAGTAGAAAAGGACAAAACAAAAGATCTGGTGGGCTCAAAAATGTGAAGGTATAAAGGCATAGCTCGAAATCAAATCCAAGGCATGTACAAGTTAGAGCCTAGATATATCCTACCATTAAAGCTCCAAAACCCTAAACCCTAAATAAAATCAACCTAAACAAATTTAATTAGTCATAATTTGATCCAAGAAGAACTTGATTGTGTTTTAAGCATAAAAGAGATTTCACAAAGATCATTTGTGACCAGTATAAACAATTTGTAGGAACAAAAACCATGGTAGATCACAAACAACAATTAAAGGAGGATACCAAGTTCTACCTATTGATAGACAATGAACGTCAATCTTCAAGGACACTAAATTAGACACAATAGCCTTAAATGTCTCAAGAATTAGGAATTGGTCTGAAATCTTCTTCATGGTAGAGGAACTAGAGCCTATCACAAAGGATGAGTAAAAGATTGCCATGATGAGCTTGAGGTATTATGATTTTTCATTGTTTAGATGACTAGCCTTCACCATGATATTGTAAAACATTAGGTACTACATTATATAGATATCTTCACCCCCATCTTTATTGATTTTAGAGTAGATAATGAATGGATCATCAAATAGGGAAATTCCAAATATATAAGCTATATTTCTCCTACAGTTTTTTAGAAATATTATAAGCTCCCTCTCCCCCATAAACCTATCCAAGATTAAGTAATGGACCAAAAACCATGACCTATACTCTATCCTTAGGCCTTGGCTACACTAAGGACGCCATATCTTTACGAGATTTGAGGGTAAAATCCCAAAAGTCTAATTTTAAGAGGGCATAAAGGTTATAACAACCCTATTAAGCCAAGCCTTTAGAGCCACTTCAACCACCTATATGAATAAAATATGGGTTCCCTATGTGTATTTCATGGTGGAAAAAAAGATCACCCCTCCAATTGGAGATTTGATCAATGTCTTCTTGGCCAAGTAATTCACTACCATCAAATTGAAGACATCTAAGTATTTTTACATGATGTCATACCTACTAGATGCCCTACTAGCCTCAATCAACTTCTTTGGTATTATAAATTGGTGTCTTGAAGGAAAAATTACCCTTTCCCACCATTATTCTAAATTGCATATCTTTAAATACATGAATCATATGCAGTTTATTTGCGATTATGTCTTCCTAGCCATAACAAAGGCTATCATAGGTGTTCCCATGCCTAGGTTCCACCCATAAATCAAGAAATATGTAGAAATGATGGGTGACATATGGTATTACCATAACTACATAGTTATCAAGTTTGAAGGGATCATGTCCCAACCTTACAAATTGCGAGTGTATGTTCCTAGCAAGTTGACAAAGCAAGAAATTACCTACCAGATCATTAATAACATTGATGGGATTTTTAAAGAAAAGAGGAAGGGTATTTTCCACCCCTTCCCTCTAATTATTTGAATAATTATACTTTAGGATTAGAAGATAGTTGATACCATGGCCAAACATATGGATTGATTTGGGTTTCAACTTGATGAACTAAAAATCTAGGATCTTAAGAACATAGTGGCCAGTCATTTAAAGGAGAAGAAAATCCCCAAGCCTAAGTACACATATCAAATCAGTGTTCATGACACCATTAACATTAATACCAAGAATTATGAATAATTTTTGGCCAATATTCAAGGGCACAACATCAAACTTAAACATATATTGACCAAAGATGACAAGCCATCTAGGTACGCATGGCTAATGCATGCTTTAAAATACCACTTATTTCTTGGACTATCTAGAATAGCCTAAGAAAAACCCTAAGTAGAATAACCATAGCCTTAGAGACAAATTGTGCAAGGCTAAGATGAGTAAGGCCATGGTAAGGAGAAAGTGGGAGAAGTGAAATTGGAAGAGAGACTTGGAGAGGGGCCCTCATCTTCAACACTCCCATAAAGGCCACCTTCCCTGTTCAGTACATATATATGATAGCATTAGAACTAAAAGAGACACTTGAGGGTACCCTAAAGGAGATTATAGAGGTATATGATACTAATAGGGAAGAGGAAATATTTGAAGACACTCAAATCCAAGTAAGGGACCCTAGAGGAGAGAAAGGAAAAGAGTTTATCCCTATGGAATCCCGAGATAAGAAAAAATTAGAGCTATCATTAGTTCTTGTTAAACAAAGGAAGAGACCAAGAATGACCTTCACTCATCCCACTAGTGAAGTCAATCTTTTCAATGATGAATTCCTAATTGATGGACCAATCATTCCCAACTAATTTATCTATATATAATTGTAAAGGATTCCTTCTCTCTCCCATTCATAGGCCATGATAAGAATTAATGACATTGAAATAAAATATGACATGAAGCCATGGATTAGGGCCATGGTAAAAGAGTAAGAAAAAAGGAGAATTATGGTTACTCAAGGGCTAAAAAGTAAGAGAATAGATGCCCCAAGAGCATAAAAAAGCACCAATGTAGAGGTATTAGAGCCTCAAAAATTCAGAGTCATCCATAACCATGTAATTTAATCTAGAGATAGATGGATTAGAGACGGTCACCACCAAGAAGGCTATGGTGTGAGTTGAAGAATTCACCTTCCAAAAGGTGGAACCTTTTTTAGAATTAACCCCAGTTGGGAGACAACAACTGGGTGAAGCTACCATTCATGAAAAAGTTGTTGGGAGCTTGATTGAGTCTCAATAAACACAAGTAAAAGTAGGGGTTAGATGAATGAAACAAATGATCTATAATTTGGAAAGGGAAAAAGAAAACCTAGAGACACATATAATTCTATAAATACTTGCTTTAATGACCAAAATGTTTGATGAGTCATTTTATGACATGTTTGAAGTACTTAAAATAATAAAGCTAAGGCACAGTGCATTAGCAAAGAAAGGTGCATTATCCAAGGGTCTTGTCACCTAATGGAAAGCCTCAAAAGAAAAAATATCTCAAATTCTCAACATCTAAGGAAAGATATGGATCTCAAGATTCAAAACCATCATTTTAGGACACTTGATCACAATTATGGGAACTATGGTTGATAAGGTTCAACATTTGAGTCTATGGCACAATATTATGGAAAATCTTCTAGAAAATGATAACGAGCTAATTACAAGGATTGAATAGATTTTTGGGACTATGCTTGCAGATCTTGCACAACCCACTACCCTTGGAATAATAAGTGATGAATAATTCAAACATAGGGATACTTTGGTATCTCAAGAAATCAAAGGAAAGAGCCAAGGTAAATTTGGGGTTGATAATAATAAGATCCTAGACATGATATTGAATGTTAGAGAGAGGAAAAATGAAGTTAGGAGAATTAAAGAAGCCATGTCCAAAAATGACAAAGAACTCAAGGACTCAGTAAATCAAGAAGAAGATCATATCTTGAAGCTTATTGTCGATCTAAAGTTAGTCGATGAGAAACATACTAAATCCATAAGCATCCTCCAGCAACAAGCAGAGGCCCCACTAAAAAATTGGACAATATTCTATTTTTTTATAATTTTTTAGATTTTGAAATAGTATATTCTATTATAAAGGAATATGATAGTTTGTTAGCATATTACCCCAAAGTCAGTCTAATTATATAAATCAAGTGTATTCTAGAACCATATTAACTAATTGTTATATTGCCTGATCTTTATATAAAGGCATGTATCAAAATTTGTAAAGAGAGATAATTTTTGATTAATTTTTTTACACTTGAAGCAATTACTATAATCAAGAATTTTTGCAAAGATTGTGAACATTTGATATGTCAATTACTGATACAGATTTTCTCTCAATTGATAGTTTATGTCTTGAATTTGAATTGTGTCTTTGAGTTATGAATTGCATTTTCTAATCATATGGTTTCTAATCTATGAATACACTATATTAGGTATAATATATTAGGTTTTACTTCATTTCATTTTACTTTGTATTTAGATGTGCAAATTCTATTAGATTATAGCAGTAAATCCTTAAAGTAGACATGGTTCTTACTTGTGACTCTTTACAGTATCTTTTGAAGTTTTCTTGATATATAGTGGAATTTGAGAGTGGAATATTGGTTTGGATTCATACTAAGTTGAAATTGATGATTTTTCATTATATTTAAGACTAAAATTGGTAATCACTTGTTTCTTTTCTTCTTTACCCTTCTCTTTTCTCTTTTTTTACACCAAATCACTTTAGCTGTAGCTTCATTATAAATATCCACTTAGATTATTCTGTAGCTTAAATCTGGATCATAATTCTCTAAGTGTTAACATAGATTCTCTTCAATTGACAAAGAATGGACCATGATGGTCCCCAACCATCACTCATTATAAATTTGTGGGACACTAATACATATCTCTATCATTATTTCACCATAGGTGACATCAGTTTACCAAGAACTTGCTACTCATGCTCTGAATTCATCAAATTATAAAATGAGAAGTGTTATTTAAATAGTAAGGAACCCTATGGTGCATTTAGAGGAATTAATAGGTTCCACAAAATCCTCATCTACTACACAGTATATTCAAATATCTAGAGCACATAAACATGTTCCTATTACTAATGTTGAAAATAAACTTTAGACCATTAAACGATAGGCTCCATGAATGCCTACTCCTATTTATGCTTCACAACCATATAAACCTATCTAAAATATACATAGCATCATAAATATTACAATGATAGATATTGCACCTATACATGATCCTCAACAATGTCAATAGTTTGTTACACCATGTTCAAAGTGGGGAGATATATATGAGCATCCTTTGGATGATATCATAGGATAGTATTTTAATTTCATAGATCCCCAAATTTTTTTTAAAAAAATATATTTTTATAATATACATATACTATTAAATCATTGGCATACATGTTTGTGGTTCCATGTTGGTAGATGACATGTGAATATTTTCAAAATACACATGTTGTATGCATATTTTGAGTGTGATTGAGACATACATAGATACATGATCTATGCACTTTTGTAAGTTTGTCTTTCCCTCTTCTCATGTCATTAGGATGTTGAATACATTCACCTATATGATCATGATACATCCAAGTTATATCATTCTATGTTAATTTTAAATTATCATGTTTGAGCTCATATACGTACTTGCACATGATTTTATCCATGTTTATATATTTTGTAGTGAACTTGATATGATATTAACTTTTTTTACCAACACATATATCAAGGGACTAATATGATATGTTCATACTGGTTGTCTATGCTTCAATTTATGAACATCCTTGAGTGTCATTCCTTTTTATTATCTTACTTGTTTGAGAATTTAAATATGCTCCATTATTTATGGGCCCCATGTCTTTATTTGTCTCTTTGACGTTTCAATATGTCATTATTTATTGTATGTGGACATTTGAATATGTCATTATTTCTCTATGGATATTTGACTAAGTCATGTCCCTTTGATTATGAAAAATTTGAACATGCCCCTTGTTTATGATCTCATTAGACATTTATCTTTTGATTTGATTTTGAGTTTTATTGTGTGTGTGTTTGATTGTTTATTGAGCTTGTACTATTACTATCTAGACATTTCCATGATTTACATCATCCATCTTAGGACTTAGTGTGATCACATGATTCATGATTCAATGATTTATCTAACTAAACATGTTCAATTTATATGCTACATGGTACATTCATAATTTACATGATTATACTATCCTTTTAGGTAAGGTAACTACCAATTTTTAGTTATGTCACCTTAAAAAGGGGAATATTAGTGGAGGCATGCTATAGAGGCATGAATTCCACATTAATTCATAGATTTAGATTTAGTGGGGGCATGATTTGGAAACATGTTATTCACACTTATTCAATATGAAACATACTTAGACTATAAGGGGGCATGTCTTGGAAACATATACTCCATGTTGGTACTTACACTAGTTTTTATTTTTAGATTATAGTGGGGGTATGTTTTGTAAACATGTTATCCACACCTACATAGTCTAAAATTGGAAAAATTCATAGTTATATTATTTATATACACATTTTTGGTATAATTATATACATTGGTACCATTGTTCTATATAATTTTAGCATGAGACATATCTAAAGTGCATATGTTATGCAATGTGTGCCTAATATTGCAAAATTAAACTAGTTTTGGATTTAACACACTTTGGTGGATTACCATCACCCATGAGGTTTGAATTTATGTACTATATTAATCCAATACACTATCATAGTTAGTTAAATTTTTGGTATGGTTGTGGTGATTAAATCACTAAATCTTGAAAACTTTATAGGTTGGACTTGATTACATAATCTAGCCTCACTAGTTTTATAGTGTGAGTTGACTTGGTTCACTCACACTCACTAGTTTATGAGTATGATTGGGTTTCATAGTTGAGATAATATCAATTGTTGAATGGAAAATCATCATATTTCCAAGGTTGGGGCCATGTGTCCTCTAATATCTCTATATCTCTTTAGATATATACACTTTCCATATTTATATTTGTCTAATCTTAGTATAAGTTATTCATTATGATACATATTTCAAATTAAATTAAAAAAAATCAAGATAGTTACATCGAGACACAGGTGTACTCCTAAATCTTACTCTCTTTTAATTTCAATCATTTCAATACTTTAAATGTTATATCATTTTCATTGATTATATGTTATAACATGTGCTTGGTTTAAGGTTAGTCACTAGAAAAGCACTCAAGTTAGACTCAAGCAAAGGCAAAGTGTGTTATATAGACCTATGTATGCATTCCTTTTCCATTAAACTAGAAATTTCATTACTAGATTAATGGGATGGGGGGAATATAGACACTATTTATAAATTTTATAGAATCTTAGTATTTTACACTTGGAAAATGCATATAATAGATCAACTTATATACCTTTTTACATTCCTAAAAGTCTCACATACATTATATCTTTGTGCCTAATTATTTATCAATTAGTATAACTAATGTTATTATGATCTGTCATACCTTATATCTTGCCTATATTATTATAAGACTACTTATCTTATATATTTACAAGTTATGGACCTACGTATGTTTTCTAACTACTCAAACACATGTATCTTAATCAGACCCCTACATCAACATGTGTCCTAACCTAACACAAGTGTCTAATTCCCTAATGTAATCCAATTTACAAATTAAACATATTCTTATTGTCATCCTAAGTGATTTAATGTGATCTATTCTCCAAAGGGATTGGTATAAATGTAAGATCAATCTCCATTCATTCCTTTCCTAGAAAATTATTTCCTACTCACTAGGAAACTTAGAAAAAACATTTAGCCAAGCACACAAGTTTGTAAAAGCTTCCCTATTTTATTATATTTCCATATTAGTCATAGGGATACCACATATATAGCTTTGAATTACTAAAGGAGTATCCCAAGAGATATATTTTCCAAGTTATAGTCTAGGTCATTATTGTACTTGCTTATCACACATTACATGATCAAAACACAATCCAACATGTAGGGGAGAAATAAATAAGTCTAAAGCCCTGTTCAGAGTATTGGCTATGTATTCAATGGTAATTAATATAGGTGTCTTTAGGGAAGATCAATACTATGTTCCTACTAACCCTTTTTCCCATAGCTAATATGAAGATGAATAATTAGGGTTTTATAATTTGATAGGACTGATAGTCTATGAACAAGATCTAAGTGCACCAAATCAAAGGTAACACAATACCCAAATACATCTACATGGTTGCATCTAATTTTATTTTGTATTCCATATTAGACACTAGATTTTAAGTCAATTAGTAGTATTGATGTAACTATCCCCGGTCAATGCAAGTGCTTATGAATATAATGGTATAATTCTCACAATCAAGGGAGTATTCTAGAATCCATATCCAATCCAATTTATACTTGTATTAGATCTAGATCAACATTAACATCAGAACTAGATACGTATCTTATTTTCATTACACTATATATCATATTTTGACTTTTATTCTTTATCATATCACCATAATAAATTAATTATATAATATATTTGAATTTTATAAACAATAATCCTAATCTAGAGATAGTCTACCATATTTTTGACCTAGGTCCCATATTTATATGTTATAGTTAAAAAAATGTGCATAGGATTCTAACCAAATTTTATATCTAAATCATGTAAACTATAATAATAATTTGTAAATTCTTATAATTGTATAAGTGTGTAGATCATGTCTATTTGACATTTCCTTACTCATATGTCCCCCGCTTTTGATATGAGGAGAATGTAATTTAGTATTTACCTTACCTCAAAATGATAAGATAACTATATATTTTTTGTATGAATAATGTAGTATATAAGAGTATCATGTATAAGTATTTATATTAATGAATCTCATAATATTCCATCACAAAAAAAAAATATATATTCATGGTATGAACTATAGCAATGTCTATAAACTAAAAATACAATTGTAGGGTGAAATTTGAGCTCTATGGATTAAATAATGCAATTTAATCACTCAAACATGAAACTGTCTAGAGTAATTAAGAATAAATGAAATTAGATGAATAAAATATTAAACACTACACTTAAATAATAAATATAAATTCTTTAAACCATGATCAAATAGATGGAAAATCAAGATGATCAGATTGATTACCTTAAACTCAAAAATTTGACATGATGATGTTTGATGATGGATTGGTTTGACCTAGAGATAGTATAGACTTATCGCATGGATATAATTAAGGATTGATGTGGTTTAAATATAAAATTGAGGGAGAGGTAAATGGTTGATATTTAAATTTGTATGAGGGAGATAAAGGGTGGAGAATTAAAAGGAATTTAAAATTCCTTGGAAGCCTCTAGATTTTGAGGCTTCTAAAGAGGAAGGGTGAGAATAGAGAAGGTGTTAGATTTTGAGGATTATATAATATTTATTTGGGGTTAATGATGATTATATGGGGGATTAAATAGGGATTATGTGGATAATTTGGGATTAGGGGTGTAGGAGAGCCTAAGAATAGGCTTAGTAGATGGTTAGGTGGGTCATGGGAATTTAAAATTCCAAAATAATAGATAAATGGGATTAGGATGGGATAATGAGAATTTAGGAGAATTAATAAATATATGTTGTAGTAATAAGGTTAGTGAGTGAATATATATTTAAGGAGGATATTAGATAAATAACTAGGAAGGGGGTAACTTAAGATGATTAAATGAGATAAAGGTAAAATTAGTGGTGAGAAAATTTAGATGCATACATTTTTCCCCTCTTTGAAAGGGAATTATGAGCGAAGCAAAGTTGAAAGAATAATGGTATTTAAAATCAAATCTATGTCATGGATTAATGTTAGTAAATTATTTTAGTGGATATGATGCCACCTCAAGGGGACATGCAAAGAAGAATAAGATGGATGGTTATTTGAAAGAAAAAAATGAGGGGTGGGATGTGATGGATAACTAGGGGATGGGAAGCCAAGCATGAGATATAAGATGAAAAATATGAGTCTGAATTTGAGAAATGAAATATGGATTAATTATGTCCTTGGAAAAAACACATGCATAGGGAGTAGAGATGACTTGGTCATAGTTATCGACACATCTCAAGGGGAAATCAACCATAACTTGACGATGATAGGATTAAAGGGCCACAAGATTTAGACATATCTCAAGCAAGGATGCATGTAAGGGATAGGTATAGGCCAAGGATTTGATGATTATTTGATTAATGATGGGTGTAGCTCAAATCTAAATTGATCAATATGGTGTATGTGATGATAGAGAAGAAATAATATGATCGAGTGACCAAAATATAAAGGAAAAGAATTGGTTAGCCTTGCATCAAATAAATAATCCACAATATGATTAGTAATGATGATTACCCTAGCAAAGACACATAAAAGGGAGTGATAACTGATAAATATACAAATTAATGATTATAGATGAGAGATGGAGAAAATATGAATGTTATGACTTGTCAATCCCAATCAACAGGTACAAGCAATTGATGAAAAGATTAAGGAGATGATTGTGTGGATGATGATTGATCAATAGATGAATGGATTAATTATTGTTAGAATATATTAATGATTTTAATGATTTAGGATTGGGGGATGAAGATGGATGAGATATATAGTGATTGAGATATCCTTGGGCATTGAAAAAGTGACCAAATACTACCTACATAGTCTAAAAATTCCTTAGGCTGATGTAGTTTTGACTTGTGGATAAATAAAAATGATTAATAAGAGGATGTTGATGATAATGATTATTAGTGATTAGGGAATTATCTTAATCATTAAATGATATGATTTATATGTGAGATGAGGTAAAATATTTGATGTTAGTTAGATGGGTCAATAGGATTAGATGAGTAATGGGGAATAAGGATGATTAGATGATTAGATGATGAGGGTGTAGGTGATCAAGCCATCACAATTATCATAAGTACCATGATATTCCCCATGATATAAGCATGACCAAGTGGAAATTGTGCCAAATTTCATAAAAAGGGGGAAATAGTGAACTCTCCATCATTAAGGACACTTATAAGCAGTATTTTAGCCTTGGATGACCTTGTAGCATGCCCGTTCATTACCCAAAAAGAGATATTATGTAAAACATTGATGAATATCAAAAAATGAGATATATACATGATAAAAGACATACAAACAAGTCAAACAATAGATAACCAACACACATAAGTATCTACATGTAATGTCATAATGTCTTGTCTTATGATGGGATAAGTGATTAGGTGATGGGTTGGACTAGGATGATCATGATGAGATGGGGGATTATGATAGAATTTTATAGACTAATGATGATCATTAGGATTAATATTTATATTAGGATGTGGATGTTGATATGTATTAGGTGAAGGGACTTTAATTAGGATTTTGATATAAGGGCCTGTATAGGGACTATGATTAGTATAGACTAGATTTTCCCTTAGTTTAGGATAAGAGGATGGATGGTGTTATGGGGTAGGGTAAGTTATTTGAATACTAATTTGGTATAGAAATCAAATTTAAAATGTGTTTAAAGAAGATGATTTGGAAAAGTGATGTTTAGGAAGACCAAGTATTACTAATAGACAAACTCTTTCAAGAGTCCAATCTAGAAAGAAGAATAGGAAATGATGGGATAAAATACCTTTCACTATAGAAAAATAGAGATTCTATGGGTGTTAGGTATGAAGAGGAAATGATAGGAAAGTGATGGGTTATATATTAAAGTATTTGATAAGGTTATGTGTGTTAATAATACATCATCAAAAGGATGATGAAGAAATGCAGAGATGGGTGACCACTCAGATTTAGGTTCCAAGACTAAATGTTGTATCCAAAGATATGAATAGGAAAGTATGATATGTATTTTATATGTTGATGTAAAATGAACAATAGGGAAATGAATGTAACTATGGGATTAGGCATAAGACAAGACATTATGGACTATTTTTGCCTTTTATGATTTTTAGGGTTTTTGGATTATTTTAATTTTTAGGTCTTTTTGGAATATGTATGTACACTATATAGATGGGGTTACTATAAAAGGGAATACCAATCATAAAAACTAGGATAATGATGGATGGAATGATGGATGGGATGACAAAAGGATGAGGGTGATCCTGAAAATGGGATGGGGACCAAAGAAGAAGGGATTAGGGATTGCCAATGACTACATCATAAAGAAACTATATTATTATATCACCAAGTGTTCATTGGAGGATATTCTAAGATGGCTCTATAACATTTCTCAAGACACCTTCCTCATCTTTACGAAGGTTAAAATAAGAAGGAATGGGAGATATGATGCATGATATGATGGTAGAGGGATATGATATAGATGAGATTGACAAAGGATGGGTGTGATGGATAAAAAAGATGGATATTTCCCCCAAGTTTTAAGGTATAATGTGGATAATAAATTATTTTTCCATGACACTAAAAACTGGTTTTCATCATGGCACTTGCCCAACGTGCTAGGGGACTAGTTTTCACCATTGGATGGATGATTTTTTTTTTTAAATTTTGTTTTATTTAATTTTTTTAGATAGCATCTCAATTTATTGGATAAGGGAGAGATGTGAGATGGAGACATTGTTATGGTATTCAACCAACACCTATTCTAAGGATATGTGATGCTAGGATCATGCCATCACTATTAGATGTATTGGGGCTTGTGTGACCTTTGGTGATTTTTTATTAAGACCCCTCAAAATATCTAGACTAGGTGATTTCATCACCTATAGGAGAGAAAATGCTTCTTAGGAAGCTGATGGGAGATATGGATTTGATTAGAGCTTAATTTTTATGGATGATAGGATTAGGATAAGATGGTATGATTATTGATGGAAGATTATGACTATAATGAATGATATGATCATGATAGGATGTTGTGATGGGTGATGGATGATTAAGAATAACAAACACATACATTGTTGGAGATGTTGGACATTCTAAATTTGATTGGTGTCAAGTGACAAAAGATTGTAGGAGATCTAAGACACTTTGATTTTGTGTTTCATCTTTGATTTGATTATTGGATGGATTATCAACCATTTTGATGATACTTTTAATATAATTTTGGCTTTCTAATTGGATTTGACTTGGATTGGGCCCTGGTACCTAATTTTGGGCTTCACTAAGGGAGAATGATTTTTTACTTGATAGATGATTATTAAGTCTCTTTTGGAACTCCCCTAGTGCCTAATATTGGGATTCACTAAGGGAAGAAATTTTTAGATTAGGCTGATGATTTGAATTTTATTAACTTTGACTTATGGGATCAAAGATGATTTAATTATTATAATTAAATTTTTGAGTATGGTCTTTAACCTTTGTGTTTGTGGCACACTTTATATTGCTCAAGGATAGGTCCAAAAATTTATGTTCTTATTATTCCTTATGGAGGGAGGTGATTAAGTGATCATTGATAGGAAGAAAGGGGTATATGATGGATAAAGGTGGTGGATATGGTATGATGAGGTGGATGAGTGGTGATGGGGTAGCATGGTCCTCTTAGGGGTTCTTAAGAGACCCAATTTTGATTTCAAAGAAAATATCCTCAAAATCAACAAAATGATCACTAAGACTAACTATGATAGATACATCTAAAGGATGATCAATTTCACTCTAATAATCTTTGATAGATAAATATTGAAATAACTCTATTATGACTTCATCATCTTGATTAGGATTAAAATATATGCCCGATGATATATTGAGGGTATCTATACTAGGAGTATCCTCAAAAAGATAGGCATTATTAGTATCTACTATAACATTAATTAGGGATGATAATTTTGATCAAGAATCTGATTCAGATATAGGTGTTGAACATGATCTTAACTTTGATGAGGCTTATGTTGGCTTTGATACTAGCTCTAATGTAAAAGATGTAATGTTGATAGTAAGACATTCATTATCTATACTTGACATCTCATTAACGGGTAATTGATGTGATGGTGGAGAGGTAAAGGATGGAAAAATAATAGATTCAACAAAGAGAGGGCTATGGAAGGACTCATAAGAGATGGGAGGACTAGGCTCATGGATGTAGACTCAGATTTGATGGAGGATATGGGTATGGTGTTTTTACCTTGGCTTAGAAGTGAAAGGGATTAATAATGAGTTGGAATGGAATCCTATAATTCATCTTCTTGTTCCCCTAGTGATATAGAGTCATTTGGTCCATCCTTAATTTCCATGTCACCATGATTAATGAGGTATTGGACATGATCTTAGAAATTTCAACATCAATTAATGGTATGCCCCAAGGTTTGGTGATAAAAATAGTAATGATTAGATTTATACCCAAATGGATTAGGATTAGTGGGATCAAGATGCCATATGCATGGAAAGACCATCATGTTTGTGGTGACTAGTTGTTTGAAAAGTGCTTCAAAGGACATAGGAAGGGGAGTATAAGGTCCTACTTCACTTTGTGACCTAGATATAGAAGAATTAGAATTTTTACTAGATGTTTGTTGATGTGACTAGGTGGGTGTTCTAGTAGTAGATGAGTTGCCCAATATTGGATTCCTTTTGCTAGTATAGTAATGGGAAGTCTATGGTTTATGACTTATGGATGGAGGATGTGTATGGGACTCACATGAAGGGTCTTAGATAGGGAGAACAATGAGTTGAAGGGGATCAACACCTTAAAGAAGAGGAATACCCATCATAATAAGCCACAGGAGGATCTCATTCTTGTGGGTAGATATGTACTAGTTGATGAAGGTGGGGTCTAGTTTTAGGGTGATGGATGATGAAGAGGGATGATGAATATAGGTCTCTCAAATGAAAATAGGTCTATTGACTGAGATCATATGATTAGGTGATGATGGATGGATTAAATATTAGGATCAGATTTTAGACCAATATTGTAATAGGTGATGATGACTTATTAGCAATGTCTAAGGTACAAACTAGCAAAAGTATTGGGGATTTGATGGGTGTTTGAATTCAAACTAGCAAAATAATGATTGGATGTGTTCTAGTTATGAATAAATAAGATGAGTTGACTAGAGATAATTAGATTGATGATTGATGGGTTTGATATATTAATACTATCAAAGTGATAATACACTAGAAAAATATTAATTAGGTATGAGACTTGACCAAGTGATAAATGATAGTGGACTTAGGATGATAGGATACTATAGCTCAAGCCTTGGATGATTTTTTCTCAAGATGGTATAGGGTAAGATTATGTCATTGAGGTGATAGAATAATGGATAAGGATGATTATTATAGGTTATGATGAAGTGATAATGGGTAATGTAAGTGATATGGTGATGGTTTGGACATGGATGGACCTAAAAATCCAACTAGGACAAGATAGGATGATATTAGAGTATATGGGTGATGAGGTGACTAGGGTAAGGCAAGGTCAAGATAAAAGGTTATTTAAGACAATATGTGGACTTAGGATAAGATTTGGATTAAAATAATAGATGTGACTAGGATATGGATGTGATGGGGAATAATAAATGATGGGTGGATATGGTTAAACTATGATGAGAGTAAGGCAATGATAATATGTACAAGATGATTTCAAAGATGTACAATATAAGATGTTGGTGATGGGGATCTAAATAATGATGAATGGTTCTAGTAATAGGAGGGGATAAAAGGATGTATAAAAATAAGTACAAGAGGTAAAGATAAGGATATAAAATATAATTGTTAGGATATATGATTGATGGGGTGAGGATGTATATACTAAGGTGGGATGAAGATATCATGAGATGGGATAGGAAAAAGACATTATATATAAAGAAAATATGTATAATGTAATGATAAAAAAGATGATATGTATAAAAGGATGAAGAGGTAATAATATACAAGATGAGTTTGTGAAAGACCTAGATAGGTGTGTACAATTTTGGGTGAAAGGCTAACTTGGCTCAAAAATATTACTCATTTAATATAACACACATGAAATCAAACAAGCCATAAACCTATGATTAGTAAACTAAAGGGAGAGAAACTTGACATCTACACCATCAAATGGATTCATGGGTGAGGTTGTAGGTTGATGATCCATTATGAAATCAACTAAACCCTCTTGACCTCATCGATACATGATGGTTACTTAGAAGTTGATACTAACTCTAGTAGTAGTACACTTATTATAGCTGAAGGATCCTATGTAGGGTCTAAGGTAAATGACCTAAACATGGTCCCTATCATGGTATAGGGAAGTATTGAGGGGTGTATCCCCTAATGCCAAAGGAAATTTTGGCCTTGCAAGAAGCGCATAATGAATCAAAAATCACTGAAAATGACTCAAAAAATTGCACTTAAAAAGATCAAATTGAAAGAAAAAATTAGTGGAAAATCATAACTACACAGTGTAATGTCATAACTAGAGAGTGTAAACCTTAAATCCAAGACAAAACCATAGATTACGAGCTGTGACTTTGTGATAGTTAGCTAACCATGATGGCTACCCTATAAAACCATGATAATTAGATAGAAACATAATTTGACTAGCCAAAATCACTATTTTCTATAAATTAAGATTTGTGGTTTTGTGATAAATTATAAAACCTTAAAATTTTGATATTTGATTCAAAATAGATGATTAAGTAGGTCAAGACAAGTTGTTTAATTACCCAAAAATGCTTATTTATAGATGATTATGGTGGGTTAGAATGTGGTTTATGGTATATACAAAATTTTATAAATAGATATTTAAGGTGTTCAAAATAGACCAAATTATAAATAAATTGAAATACATAAATATTATTTTCTCTAGATGTACCCTATAGAATTTAAAAGATAACCTAAAAATAGAATAAGAGTCCAAAATGGCAATTTTTTATAGAAAAACAAAATTGCTAAACTTAAGACAAAATCTCTAATGCATAGGACAAAGTTATAACTCTTAGTATTTCACGATCTATGGTTTTGTTGATGATGGGAAAAAGGTTAAGGACTGTGTTTGGTTTTGACTTTGGTTGATTCTTCCTACCTTGTTCCTCTCTTGTTGTCCTTACAAATAGATCACACAAAACAATTTGATAGGGAGATTTTTTATGACAATGTGATTAGCTAAAATAAAAACTATCTAGATGAAAATGAAAGGCCAAGAAGATTTTATATGATAGACTGAGTAATAGGGGGTCTCTTTCAAAACATAGAATGTTTAGAAAACTACAAATTATGAGACAAAGTTTAGTTGTTAATGATTTTACCAAAAATGGTAAAACCAAAACTCTCATTTCAATATCATGATTACCAGGGCAAAATCATAACTGTCAAAGTTATGATTTTGTAGTGACTTTATTCTCGCATCAAAACCTACAAAACTATGAGTCAATAGGAAAATAATGAAATTAAAAAGGCAATTTTATGATTTTAAAAGTCACAATTTTAGCTAAAGATAATAACCTACAAAACCCAAGACCATTAGCAATTAGACAAAATTGCTATTACATAAATAAAATAACAACTCTCTATGCAAAGTCATAATTCATGAGTTGAATTATTGTTGAAAATACTATAACTATCATAGTCAGGGAAAATGGAGAGTATTTTAGTTAGGTGGTTAAAATAAAATTATGACTCTAGGGGACAAAATCATGATTTCAAGGTCATGATTACTAGTGTAAAGTCATAGATTGCCACTGTGCATGCAAAATTTCCAAAAACTTACAAGATTTTTCTTGATTGGTGAGACTTGCAAGCTAAAAAAACACCACTAAAAATAAAAATTTATTAAATTTGGATCAAGGTCCCACCATGGTCATCAAAATTCAAGGTGAAATTTGAGCTCTATGGATTAAACAATGTAATTTGATCACTCAAACATCAACCTATTAGGTAAAGTCTAGATCTATTAAGACTAAATGCAATTAGATGAATACACTATTAAATACTATAATTAAATCCTAAAACTAAATTATCTAAACCATGATCAAATGGATGAAAAATCAAGAGGATAGGATTGATTACCTTAGACTTAGAAATTTGACATGATTTTGCTTGATGATAGATTGATTTGGCATAGAGATAGTACGAACTTATAGGATGGATCCAATGGAGGATTGGGGTGGTTTAAATATAAAATTTAGGGAGAGATAAATGGTGGATATTTGAAGTTAGATCAAGGAGATCAAGGGTGGAGAATTATAAGGAATTTAAAATTCTTTGGAAGCCTCTAGATTTAGAGGCTTCTAGAGAGGAAGGGTGAGAATAGATAAGGTTCTAAATTTAGAGGATTATCGAATATTTCTTAGGGGTTAATGATCATTAGATTTGGGATTACATAGGTATTATGTGGATAATTAAGGACTAGGGGTGTAGGAGATCCTATGAATAGGCTTAATCAGTGGTTAGGTGGGTCATGGGAATTTAAAATTCCCAAATAATAGATAAATAGGATTAGGATGGGATAATGAGGATTTAGGAGAATTAATAAATAAGTGGTATTGAATTAAGGTTAGTGAAAGAATAAATATTGAAGGAGGATATTAGATAAATAACTAGGAAGGGGATAAATTAGTGGGATTAAATGAGATAAAGACAAAATTAGTGGAAAATGAATTTAGATGCATACAATAATCTCAACAAATAATCAAGCACACACACAAGAGAACTCAATTCAACACAAAATGGGTCGAATGAGACCAAAAAATAAGGGCATATTCAAGTACTTCACACTCAAAGGAAAAACATAGTCAGACATCCAAATAGAAAAGTAAAATAACGTAATATGATATAGGACCCAAAAAGTAAGGAAATTACTCAATTTTACACAAGAAAGATAGTATAAATAAATAAAAAGACACTCAAGTAACAAGTGACAATGTGATGAGATGATGTATAATAAACCATCATAAATATGTCATATTAGTTCCTACATATACGTGTTATCAAAAATGTCATGTAAAATAGCATATAAATTACACTGTGAAAGATGTAAGCATAAACATAAACATGTGTAAGTGTTTGTATAAAATATTAATATGATAATGCAAAGGTAATCATAAAATTATATAACCAATATCAATTATGATCAAGGAATAAAATGCCCCTAACATGGTGTGTCATGCTCAAAGAGGTAAAATCCAATATTTGTATGTGTATGTATCATGTATCTAGTGTATGCTTATATCACACTCAAGTATGTGTGAAATATATGTGTATCTATAAAAAAAATTATATGCTATATACTAACATAAATTAAATAACATAGATACCAAGGAGCTAGTAAACATGTGAAAGCTAAATATTTTACTAATTTCTAATTTATTTGAATGTTTTTTATGTTTTATTGAATATTTCATTTTTTAGGTATAATATTCTCATAAATACATGATGTTGATTTGCTTATTGATAGGTTTTGATTCTAGTGTAGCTAGGTAGTATACACCTTTTCCTAATTTTTGTAATTGTGAGTGGGTCAAACCAATTTGGTTTGAAATTAATTTTATATCTTTTTATACATTGGTATTCTTTTGATTTTATTTTAGTACCAAGTCACCCATATAAAATTCATGTGGATGATTTTTTTTGTTACATTCTTGTTTGAAATGATCTTTATAGAAGTGTAAATGTTCAATAAACTATTTGTTTTTTCACTTAATTATTCCAACTAATGTAATAAATTTTCTTAAAAGTCAATATTTTTTATAATATCCTTGAGAGTAACATGGAAGGAATGGATTTAAATTTCAATTTCTATAACTACCTTTATACCATAAACCAATGAATAAGTTGTGGCCCGACTAGGTGTATAAACACTAGTTTGGTATACCCATAAGGTATACACTATTTGTTGATGCCAATATTTACTATATCATTTAATGATTTTTCTAAGTAATTAGAAAAAGGTTTTTTTTTTAACTTTTTATTAACCATTACCCTATAGATAATAAGGTTTTATAAAGTGTGTTTGATTTTATATTTTATGAAAAAGTATTAAATTTTATTATTTGTAAATTATGACCCATTATCGATAAATATAGCTAAATATATGCAAAAATGAAATATAATATTGGTAATTAGTAACATTCATACACCATCCCCCATTGTAAACTCAAGTGGAATTTCTTCCACCCATTTGGTAAAATATTTAATCATTGTAATTATGAATTTGTGGATACCTCGGGATACCATATTTATTTTTACAATTAAATCAAATACTCACAAGGAAAAATTACTTGAAAAGATAATCGATTGTAACTCATGATATGAAGCATATTTAAATTAATATATTTATAGCCTTAGAAACATAAATTATCACATTTGATACATTCATGATCCATTATAGGCTAATAATAACCTTGATGTAAAAGTTTTTATGACATGATCTTGTCAATAAAATTCCCCCCACACTCATTATCATGAATTTATATATGTGTGATTCATGATTCATCTTTGTTTAGGAACCAAAGTAATTTTCCATCAAAAATTTGTTTGAATAACTTGTTCCTAATAATAACATAATAAAACACCTAATTTGTAGCTTATGTTTGTCATTTTGTGTGGAATGATCTAGTATGTAGGCATGATATATGAAATTATAAACGTCACTATAACATTATGTATTTGTAGACATGATTTTAATAATGATAACTCCTAGATCATCCATTTTAGTTTAGGTAATATAAAGTTGTTGTAAATTTTGTATTCTAAAATTTATACAATCATCCTCAATATGAAAAGTAATTAAGGATTCCACAATGGCCATTGCATCTTCTTGAATATTATCTATATGAGGGATAATGTCAATATAAAATGTGCCAAATATTTCTTTTAGCCTATCCATAGTTTCTCTATATCATAATAAATATATTAAAATTATTTGGTAATGATTTGTAACTTGATGAAAAAATAATTTAGAGTTATCAAATTCTTTTTATGCTATGGATAATACAATGATTAAGACCTTATATTTCTCTAAATTTGTGGTGCAAGAGAAGGATAATATATAATAAAATGGCATATATTCAACCTTATGGGTGTAAAATATGATACCTACACCCATGCTTGTCATACATCTAGATTTATAGAATAACATTATCCATGTATTATGGGATATGTTATATATTGTTAGCTCATCATTGATATCTTTTATAGTTGGGAAAAGATCTAGTAATGGAGCTGTATCTAGTTGATCAGCCATAACTCAGACTTTTATTAATTTTTGGCATATAATCTTGAGATAAAATTTTGTAAGTTGAATCACCCATTTAGATATTTGGCAAGTTAGGTGGATATATTGATGAGAAAATTTAAGGAATCTTATTTAATCATAACATGGATCTCATTATGAAGTAGATAATTCCATAATATTTGTGTATAAAATACTAATGTTAGACATACTTTTTCCATTGGAGTATATTTAAATTTGTAATCAACCAATCAATGACTTATATATTAGATTACACTCTCACAATGATCATCATCATATTGTGTTAATATGGCCCTTAAGGTCTCATGGGTTGCTAAACTATAAAGGATTAATGCTATATCTAGTAATGGAGGAATGAGCATTAGATTTACTAAATATTACTTGATTTTATCAAAAATTTGTTAAAAAATGTCACCCCATATAAATTTAGAGTCTCTTTTTTAGAAAATTCATGAAAGGTGTTGTTTTATCAAGTAATTAAGTAATGAAACATTAAATTTCTTGAACTCTACATTGTAATCATTGTAACTATTTCAATATAGTTGGTGGTGGCATACCAAAAATAGATTTTAAATTTTATGGATCAACCTTGATGTCCCACTAAGAGATAAATTATCCTATAAATTTTACAAAAGGTAATTGTAAAACACAGTTTTATGGATTTAATCACACATTAAATATTTGAGAATATTTGTCATAAATCTATAGCATGATTTGATCAGTCTCCAAAATTTCATAGTAAATCATTGACATAATCCTCATTGTTTTTCTAAATGAAATCATGGAAAATTTGTGTCATTTACTTTTGATATATTTATCCTACATTTTCTAGTCCAAAAGGCATTATAATATATCAAAATTTTCCCTATGGGCTAGTAGATGTTATTTTTTATTCATTTATTAGGTTAATTTGATTTTCCTGTATTCAAAATAACCATCCTTGAATGAAAATTTCTCATACATAGTTGTATAATTAATAACCATTTCAATGCTAGGCAATGTAAAATCTTCTTTTGAGCATGTTTTATTTATGTCATGATAATCACTACAACATCTAATGTCACCATTAGGCTTATTGATAGGTACAATGTTAGAAACCCAATTGGAATGTGCAATGACTCTTATGAAGCTTACATTTAAGAGTCTTTAAATTTCATTTTTTACTATTAACTCCACCTTATGATTAATTTTATGAATCTTTTGATTAACTAGTTTTACATTTGGATATAGTAATATATTGTGCATTACCACCAATGGGTCTTTTCTAAGAATGTCATAATAAGCCAAGGAAAATAATTATAGGTAATCATGTAGGACATCTTGATAGGTTATTCATTCATCCTCCTACACCATTGAATATGATTAATACTAATTGAGGATATTTATTTGTTCCATAGTCATATTGTAATGTTTAACCCATTTGATATATATTTTATATTAGGGTTAAAGGGGTAAAATAACCTATACACAAGGATGAATAAAAATGTTCTAGATTAGGCCAATTAATAAAAAACATAGAGAAATGAATATTATAAATCAATATGTTGATCTATGATAAATATATAAATGACACTCAAAACATTAGTTTGATTTCATAAAAACAAAGAAGAGAAAATAATTAACTTATATTACAATGTGCAGTTGAATCTAAAAATTTCATATGTCGAAATAGGTAGGGATGAGATCAATATTCAATCATCATATTATATAAATATTATCTATGGAGGACTAGACACTTATGTTAGCCTTGGGATATTTTCATTGATGAAGCTGTCATGATCCCAAAATAACTTTTTAGTATAAAATATTGACTATATTGTAGAGGGACTACCTAAAGCCTTTTGAATTTTCTATCACATTTCTACTTATATGTTTTATTTACATGTAGATGATGTTAATGACTTTTTATGGATAAAACCCTAGCTATTCACCTTACATCTTTTATACCTTATAAAAAATAGTTTTGTGTGATCAAAATGTTGAGCTAACCTC
This sequence comes from Torreya grandis, assembly GCA_037957365.1. Classification (NCBI taxonomy): domain Eukaryota; kingdom Viridiplantae; phylum Streptophyta; class Pinopsida; order Cupressales; family Taxaceae; genus Torreya; species Torreya grandis. Next base: position 1,887,163 of record JARHVA010003427.1, read on the forward strand.
AAGGACACCTCTACCAATGAACATTGCCTAAATAACAAAGACTACAAAGAGGGCTTTGTAAATATGTAGTTCTCCCCTAGGCATTGGATTTTGTGTGCACAAGGGTGAAATATACTATATGTAAGTTCATGTAATGATATATATTGGAACCTAAAAAATAATGATCATGGGATATTATTTGAGTGATTTAGACCTATAATATGTTTTCTACTATGATTAGTATAAAAATAGGGAAGAATATGGTAGCATAATGTAGTTGTACAATTTATTTATTGATCTTGAATAAGTTGTTGTTTTATATGTGATAGATGACTAATGAGATAGTATTATTATTTTTATTTATACCACAAATTTTATAAATATATATCATGGTATGGTTAAATAAAATAAATGGTTTGACGCATAGGATTCAAAAATAATAATAATTAAATGACTTTTTGGGAATGGACACTTGATAAGAATCTTGACATTTGTGTCAACATAAGTGTCCCTATAGGACACAAACATCATATAGAATAGGAAGATATCAAGGATATAAAAATAAAACTGAAATATATACATAAGTATTTAGGATTTTTGTATAGTTCATGAGATCTAGGTCATTATAAATGATAGGTTCAGACAATAATATAAGTAATTAAGCATAGTGAGATGGAGAATGTGAGCCTTTTAGCAACCAAGGTCTAAGGCTGAAGGATAAAGAAATGATAGGTATTTCTTGAGTATAAATTATAGATATTTTATATAAATAATAAATTATTATCTACACCCCCTTTAATCTAATAATGTATAAGGATGAAACTACTAGTTTAAAGGAAATAAAGGTTTACCTCATTGTGTATAACACACCTTTCCTTTGCTTGAGGAACTTTAAATGTTTTACTGGTATATAACCTATAACTAAGATAATTTTATAGTATAAATAAATTAATATAATCTAAAATTTGAAATAATTTAAATGCTTAAAAATAAATAGAGCAAAGAAGTAGTTTAACTATCTGTTGATGCAACCATATTACCCCATAGTACTTTGACTTGGTAAAGATGATTATTTATTTACCATTGTAGCTAATAGAGGTTCAAAATTTAACTTTTTAGGTTTTAAGAGGGATATTTTAAGGCAATAATTCCCCTAATCTACTGTAAGGGTGATTTGTGACACAACCATTGAGATCATTGAATCTCAATCTCATAACTTAAGGTAATGTTTAAAAAAAAAGATGAGATAAGTGATATAACAAACTCAACCTATATAATGGTAGTAGTGTTATTACCTTGATGTAATTGAATATAAACAAAAATACTAAAAGGATGAAACTTTTATAGATAGGAAAGGCTCAAAATGGTGTTTCTTGGTAAATAAGTTTGAATATGTATTTGTAATTTATAATGTAATTGCATTTAATATTCACATATAATGTGTTTCAATATAAATTATATATCAATATTTAACCTTTGATTTGTAACTATGTATAATATCTATCACAAATTTGAAAACAACTATCATAAATCTATAAAAAATTGATGCAATGTGTATAGGATTCTAACCAAAGTGTATCTAAATCGTGTAAAATATAATGAAAATATAAAAATTATAATAATTTAATTAGTATGGAGGTCACATCTCTATGCCATTCGCCTTATAATATGTCCCCCATTTTTAGGTTAGGGGAATGGTATATAGTAGTTATCTTAACTCAAAGGGATAAGATAACTATATAATATGTGTATTAATCATGTAACATATAAGAGTAACATTACTTAGTACACACACATATGTAGAGAGAGAGAGAGAGAGAGAGAGAGAGAGAGAGAGAGAGAGAGAGAGAGAGAGAGAGAGAGAGAGAGAGAGAGAGAGAGAGAGAGAGAGAGAGAGAGAGAGAGAGAGAGAGAGAGAGAGAGAGAGAGAGAGAGAGAGAGAGAGAGAGATAAAAATAATACATATAATGCATGATATATATCTTAGTAATGTATAAAAAGTAATAGTACAAGATCAAAAAATTAAGGACACACACCACAACATTAAATGCCACACAAAAGGGGTTTAAGGAGACCAAAAATAAGGATCATATTATAATTATGTGTACTTTAAGGAATGACTTATGTAGATGTATAAATAATAAAGGAAAAAAACATATAGTTTCATAGGGGCTAGGAAGCAAGGAACATGTTCAAAATAAATAGAATAAAATGCAAAAAGACACTAAAATAAATGACAATGTGAAGATATGAAGTATAATTAATCGACATAAACATATCATACTAGTCCATACATATATGGGTTTAAAAAAATGTCATTTATCATAGTCTATAAAGTACACTATGAAAAATGTAATAATTAGAATAGACATGTGCAGGTGTTAGTATATAAACTCAACATGATAATAGAAAATTGGTCGTAAACTAATATAACATATATTAGTTATGATAAAATAAGTATATGCCCCCAATGTGGTATGTCACATAGGTAGTGGAAAGGTCTAACATATGTATGTGTATGTATCATTTATCTATTGTATGCATGTATAACACTCAATTATTATTAAAATATTTTTTTATCTAGAAAATAAATGATATGCTATCTACTAACATAAAGTAATAAACATAGATTCTAAAGATCCATTAAACATTAAAATGTCAACTAATTTAGTATTTTTGAATTTATTTGTATTTTATTGAATAGTTTAAAGTTTTAGAATTTTATGGAATGGATAAAAGTCTAACCTATGATACCATATAATCAATGCTCACATGTAGCTCCAAAATCAAAATGTGGAAAATCAAACTAGTGATATTTCCAAGGAGTATGTATATGCGTTATATCTATAACTACATAATATGTGATACTCTATATATTTATAATAGGGATATGTGGCCATGAAGAGGTAATAGAAAAACTATGGGTTTGTGGGACTCTATTGGGTAAATATCTTGTCTTTGACTAACTGAAGCCAAAATGGTTATATTGACCACAATGTAATGAGATAAATCTCTCCTCTCAGAGAGGGGAGGTTCCCTATAAACTATCACAAACTAATTTAAAATAAGTATTAATTCAGGGGTGAGACCATATCCTCCATTTCTCTTTTTTCAAAAATGATGTTTACAAAATAAAAGAACATTATCTTGATACTAAAAAAAAACCAAGAAACCTACGAGAGCACAAACTTTATCTTTACTTCTTTTGCTGATTTATAACTTATAACATATTAGAATGAGGTGCAACCCAAATTCTTCACCAAATACTATGACAAAATATATGATCACAAAAGATAATAGTATTTCAAAGCCTTTGCAATATCCTTTACTTTAAAGCACTAAAACACAAACTAAATATAATTGTTGTAGCAAAAAGTCTCCACAATCAACTTTAGAACATCTCCCAGATTATTCTCACTCACACTACTATTTAATCAAATAGATAAGATCATATTAGGAGAAAGACATAAGAACAATTTCCAATAAAACACAAGTTATTTCAACACAAAGTTTTAATGACCACTTGCTTTCTTATTAACTTGATAAAATTTGATTTATAATTTGAACTCAAAGTCTCAAAATGTTCTTCAATTTGGTAAAGTTTCACTTTAGTAACTAAAAGATAGCTAATTACAATAGAGGCCCTCTTTATTTATAGGAGAGGCCTTGAGAAAATTTAGGAAAAACTTAACTACTTTGACTTATTCAAAAATAGGAGTCCTTATTGACTTGGGACTTCCGATTTTTTTACATGTAATTACATATGAAAAAAGTATATGTAAATATGTCCAAAGTTGTTTCAAAAGTACATCTAAAAAATGGAAAATAATCTAAGGGAAAGTAAAAAAACTACTTCAATTTGTATCACCATCTTTCTTCATGTGACCATCATACATAGTGAAAGTTGCTTGCATCTTGATACTGTCTATACTAATAGTGTTCTTGAAAATCATCTTAGCTCTAACTATGACATCTCTTACTATGGTGATTGATTTTTCATGATTAGTTAACTTGGGTTTTAGATTATTCAAAGTTAACTGATTGTCCAGGATATTGTCCACAGAGGCCATTGAAAATGTTTTATCTTCAAACTCTTTCTAGAACATATCTTTAAATTTTTGAACCATTTCTTCTATAGAGAAAAATTAGTTATCTTGTGATACGAGATTGAAAGGTAGATCCCCAAATTTATGTAAAATACTAACATCACTTTGTTCACTGAGTTTCCTTGTAGTTTCAAGGTCATTGATCAAATATTTAAGCACGCAGCTCTTATATGTTAATGCCTCTCTAGTTTCTATATAAGAATCCCTATTAAGAATGATGCCAATTGATATTAGAGTGCTTATTTTTAGTTTTCTCATCTCCACCCATTTATCATGATTATTTTCTATGATCTCAATATATTGAGAAATAACATCAATGAGATCATCAAGTTCTACTCTTATTTTCCTTATTTTATCTATCTTCTCAAATAGCTTTATAAGTAGGGAAATTCCTTGTGCACACATCCCGTCTAAGTACTCTTCAAGTACTTTTACTTTGAGATGAGTCTTTTATTATTTCTAAATGATGGGGTATTCTACAACAATAACCTCAGGAGTTACTACTTCTGAACTCAAAGTGATTTTCCTTACCCTTACAATCAACTTCTCCACCATTGCTTTGTAGTGATCTTTCATTTCCTTCTCCCTATCAAATTTTTGAATTAGGATGTCCATGGCTGACTACATATCATTGTTAGCACTTTCATGATTTATCTTGCCTAATTTAACTCTATAGATAGAGTAATAATTCATAATGGTTGCGTCTTGTGGAGGTCTTGCAATCTCTATAAATTTGTGTTCCTTGTCCCCAAGCATTTTTGAAAGAATCTTTGTCTTCTTCAGGGGCTTGGATTTTATAAGAACAAAATTATTAAATTCAAAGTCATATGGGGAGTTCCTTTTTGTTGTATAAGCTGATAATCATGGTGGAAGTACATAAGTACTCACATTAGGGTCTGTCCCCATTATTGGTGTCACCAAAATTGCACTTGCACTGGTAGTGGAAATAATAGGTGGAGTGTTAGTAAAAACTACACGTCTTACAAAGTGATAAAAAATAGAAGCATCTCCAATATCAAAAGATGAGGAGGAAAAAATAGAAATAGACCCTAAGAAAAGGAGAACATATTCAAAAGTTTTTTGAGGGTTGTCAAAAATTATTTTGGAAGGAGAGGGAGATTCAAAAGAGGGAATATTAATAGGAGAAACAAACAAAGGAGCTATAATAGGTGTGTTAAAAAAGGGAGAAGAGACTCTTATTTCTTGTTATACATTATCTTGTAGGGATAAATCTTCCTCTTCTTGTTGATCTGTAGGCCTATCTTCAATCTCCATCTCTTTTATGGCTAGTTCTTCAATACCCTATTTCTCAACTTCCATATCTTCTATTTTAGACTCTTTCTCCACAGCTTTTGACTTCTTCATCACAAATCTAATCTTAGGCTTATGTGACTTGGAAGAAGAAGGAAAATCGCTTTTGTTCTTCATATTGTTCTCTACCATTTTTCTTTTTTCCTATTAAATCTCAATCTCTAACCTTGTGAGGAATTCTTTAAAATCAATTCCCTTGTTTGCTAGCCAATTATTGGTGTTTGCCAATATAGGCTCAAATATTTTCCTCAAAGAGGTTAGCTCTTTTTGAGACCATTAGATTGGAATGAGAGGGGTATTAAAAAACTATTCAGTATAATATCTATCCTCAACTAACTCTCCATAATCCACTAGATCCTTAGGAATATCAATAAGCCCCATATATTCAATCTGCTTAAGAGATAACCATTTGTAGTCTAATTTCCTATCATTTTATTCTATTCTCAAATCTACCTAAACATATTCAACCATAGGTTCATGGAATTTAGTTTTCCTCTTGATTTTGTCTTTCACATCCTTGTAGTAAACCTTTGGTCTTCTCTTGAATTAATTCATAGCTACAAGTTGCATCTTAGTTTCCATGGCCCTACCCTTCACAATAGTTAATATTGAATATCTACAAATTTCAATTAGGAACTTGAAACCAAGCTTCTTGAGCACCATTGTTTATTATAATTGATGATCATTTATCTACATAACTACATTAAGACCAATTTATCTGAGGGGAATCTTGGAAGCACATAAGGATGACCTTGGAAAGAGATAACCCTCAGGTATGACAAAGAAGGAAACTGTAAGAATATGCATCCAAAATCATTTACCACTATCCAAGCCTCATCTAACACTCTCCTTTATTCTATTTGAAGATCAAAAAGACATAATAGTACTATAAATAAAGCATCATTTACTCTCTTGAAATGATGAATAGAACCTTTCAATGTTAATTGAGAATAGTATTGATACACATGGATTACCCTCCTATCTCCTTTTGATGTTAGACCTAGAAAAATTCTCATAGAATCTATAATATACACCAGATAAGAAGTCATGTAGAACTTTAAGGTAGTGGATGCCTTTGTTAATTGTTCATGAAAAGCATTTATGATTTCTTCTCCCCAAAAGATGGTTTGTTTGCCTTAGAGTATTACCTTGATGAGAGGATACATCCATTCATGAAATAGTGAGGAAGAGAACAAACCTCTTATCTTGCTGAGAAGAGTTATCAGATCACCAACTTCTTCTATAAAGTTTCTTCTAGGAAAACTCAGTGGCCACCTTGAGAAATTTGACCTTGATGTCTTGAGACATTTATTATTGATTACCTTGCATTTTTAAGGCTTTTTTCATACTCTTTTTGTACTTCAAAAAAATCAAGATTTAACACTTCTATGAAGAAGGGCACATAAATACCTTATCAATGAATTCAAGATCTAGTCTGATTATCACATTGCCACTAGCATCCATCATAGCCATAGCATCTTTGTTATAAAATTGAGCACATTGAAGGAGAAATTCCATGTTGTGGGCTACCACCAGAAAAGAAGATACCAAATGAATGTTACTGTCAATTATCTTCTTCATTATAGAGCTGAGATTGTTTGACTTGGTTCTCTCTACAAACTCGACCATGTCCACATGACCAATCTCTGTATCTCTAATGTCATCGACATTAGAAATAATTGAGGTGATTAAAAAAACACCTTGATATTTGTACTTCATCACTTTTGATTTTTTTAGAGACAATTCAGTCATTTGAATGAGCTATTACCAAAAGGATGTTGATGAAGAAAGAAGATCCACTGAAGAAATTGCAAAACTAAAAAAAATCATGATCATGCAATTAGGGGAAATACTGGTAATCTGGGAAAATTGCATGTTGATGATCATGACTATGGAGATATGCTTAAAAGGACTAGAGTGTGAGTAGACCCAAAAAAATAAGAGAAAAGTGGGTTCAAAAAAACAAAATTAAAAATATCCCAATGTTAGGAAAATTTGAGAGAATGTTTTCATGGGCAGCAAAATTTGCCGCCCTTGCATGTGAGGTATATTGTGCACTTGTATCAGTGGAAAATTTTTCTGCTATCACATATTATAGAAAAAATGGTTATATGTTGGAGTATAAAAAAATGCTGATAGCTCATATGGTAGGAGTTATAAGGTTTTTATGTAAGGGTGATAGATTTCACCACCCATACACTTCCACTTGAAAGAATCTTCAAATACATAAGCAGCAAATAATGCTGACTTTCCTTTTGACTTATTCACAATAGGAAGATGTGATAGTGGCTAATATAGTCATTAATATAATGTTTTGTAAAAATTGGTTTTCAACTAACATGTTCTAAAGGGTAAAGCCTTATCAGTTCAAACCACCAATGACACACATCAACTTAAAACCTAGGGCACAAATAACGATTGGTAGTTTTTGCCTATTTGACTCACTAGAAATAATCTAGGACATAAACATCTGGAAGAATAATGGTTTGACATAAAAGGCAAAGCAAAATGAAACTATCAATATATAGTAGATATTGATTAATAAATGAAACCCTAGAAGTTAAAAATAGTTAAAATGACTTACCTATTGTGTTTGAAACCCTAAGCTTGACGGTGGTGAATTTTTAAATCTATTTGAATCCTCTATCACCATGGTCATGTGGTTTTGAGAAGGGTCAAGGAATCAATTAAAAAACTTTGACAAAGGAAATGACAAGAAAAAATAATTAAATAACACATTTAAAATATTGAAAACAAGCCTTTAATGCTTGGTGTGAGTGGCCATTAATGCCACTTGAAGTTCAAGATCTTGGAGATCTTGCTCATGGGGTGATTTTGGCTGACCTAACATGTGCCTAGACAAAATGTAAAAATCATTAAAAACCATTGACCATGCACATACCCTTTTGATTGAGAACATGTAATGGTGGCAAAAATTGATGCTTGAGCATGATAAAAAGAAGAACCATGTATGAGCAAAAAAAAGTACCAACTTTACACAAGAAAATACTCAAAATATATAACAATGGTAAATTTGACAACTCTGACACATTTAGATTCAAAATTTACATAACACCCCCAAAATGATCAAAATTGACATTTTGATCAGTTTATGACTATAACAAGCTTCAAGATTTTAAAGAAATCATGGTGGGATAATGTCACAAACTCTCCTAAGATGTTAGATGAATTCATTTGAGATCAAGAAAATATTGTCTTGATCAGTAAATGTAGAGTATAGATTATGAAATGGACAAGTTTTGTAGAGGTTGTCTATAAAATGAGCATAGCCAATTTTGGGAACAACAACTAGTTCCAACTAGGGAACTTCCATTGATAAAACTTTAAAATGATCAAAGAGAGAAGAATCTAGTCTCTAAGTGCCTTCATCCATACCATTGGGCTACAAATTCAAGCTACCAAAAATAAAAAGATAGAAAAGAATAAACAAAAATAAAAAATATAAATATAAAACTATACAAATATACAAATGAACTTATCTAATACTTCAGGGATTGGAGTGTTTTAGATGGTGTCCATTGTGAGGTAGCAAGAATGGTGTTCTATCTTGATATTCTATCAAGAAGATATTTCCACCATAGAATTGATGAATGGTGAATGGACCTCTCCACAAGGAATCAAACTTTCCACACGTTCCTTTTGGTTCTCTCTTCTTGTCCCACAACAAGACTTGATCTCCAATCTAAAACTCATGAATCCTTGTTTTCTTGTCAAAGAGTTTATTTACCTGACTTTGATGCTTAGCAATTTGGTCTACTACCATAGTTCATTTCTCCTCAAGTTCAGTTAGACACATGATCCTTTTATCAATAGAACATTCAAAAGTCCTATCTTCCACTACCTTTGCCAACTTTAGTGCTCAAAATTCTAATGTAATTGGTATCTCCACATTTAGACCATACAAAATTTGAAATGGTGACATACCTATTACCCTTTTAGGGGTAATAGTATCTGCCCATAAAGCATAAAACAATGCTTCATGCTAAGTTCTCTAATTCTCATTTACCAATTTCCTGATACTAGTAACTAGATTCTTGTTACTTGATTCTGCCTGGCTATTTCCCTATAGATAATATTCTAAGGAGTGGGAAAGAATGATCCCATGCTTGTAGCAAAATTCAGTAATCTCATGAGAAGAGAAACAAGTAGAATTATATGCTACAATATTTTTTGGAACTCCAAACTAGGAAATAATGTTTGCCTTAAGAAAATTGCATACCACTTCAGAAGTAGCATGCTTAACTGAGATGGCTTCCACCCACTCGATAACATAGTCTATCACAGTGAGAACATAGTTTTGTCCCACACTTGATGGTGGGTTCATATTTCCAATGAAGTTGATGCCCCATTATAGAAAAGGTTATTCAATCACCAGTAGCTTAAGAGGTAATGTGGCCAACCTAGGTTTTCTAATGAACTGTTGACACAACTCACATCTATGCACCCAATTATAAGCATCTTAAAATAGTGTAAGCCAATCGTATCTGGCTCATAGAATCTTGTGATCCATCATGGGTGCATAAAAATGTCCTCCACAGGCCAAATTGTGGAAAGACTCCAAATTTCTACTTTGTTGCACTTTATCCACACAATGCAAAAATACTCCATCAAGGCTTCTTTTATATAAACCATTATCCCATAAGACATAGTTAACAGCCTTCAACTTAACAATTCTTTTCTCCTTATAAGATAAATGGCTAGGACACTCACCAAAACTAAGAAAATGAGTGATATTTGAATACCACTCATCAGTAGTAGTGACAAAAAGAACTATTGGCATGTCCTCAACTTTTACTTCTTCATCCCCTATCTCTTTTGGTATGTTATCAGCAAGCAATTGACACAAACCTCTTCCATGCACAAGCTTAGTAGGTTTGATATCAAGATCAAACTCTTGTATCTTAGAAATTGAATTGCCTCTTTTAGTTTCAAACTCTTATTGAGTTAGAATAGACTTTATTATTGTGTCAGACACCAAAATAATAGTATGTGAATTCAGGATATATAACCAAAAATGCTTTACCACCTTAACCATGGCATAAGCATGCTTCTCCATGTTTGAATATTTTAATTCATGATATTTGAGATGACAACTCATAAATGATATGGGATATATCACACCTTCTTCATTTTCTTGAACCAAATGTGAAGAACCTCCTTACAGCAATTTACCTCTTACAACAGATTTAATCAAAATATGCCAAAATAAAATAACTCTTACCAATAACAGAAACACAGAAAGCTTATATTGATCGCAGGCCTCTTCGAGGGGGCAACCTCCTTTGAGCAAGCTCAATACAATGAATTCGTGGATGCCTTTATTCAGCCTCAACACTTACTTATATACTAACTCTATTCTAAAAACTACTATTTCCCTTGTATGTGGGATAATTCGAATAAGCTCTAAGGGACGACTTACAAAGCATATGCGTCCATAGCAATTAAGCACGGGTTCCTAACATCCCCTCCCTCTTAAAAAATGCTTTGCCCTCAAAGCTTCAAATGTGGGAATTATTGTTGAATCTGGAAGAGTGGTTCCCAGGTTGCATCTTCTGGTTGCATGCCGTGCCATTGGATTAAGACCTCTGTGATGGAGCGGGATCGAAGTTGGCGGGTGCGCCTGTCCAAGATTGCTTCGGGCTTGAGAAGGATGGAGCCTTCATTATCAAGTGCTGGTAAAGCTGTCTGCACTCGGAATGTTGGATCCAAGAACTTGTTTCAAACAGGAGACATGAAAGACGGGATGAACTTGGGAGGAAGGTGGAAGCTCTAACTTGTAAGCAACTGACCCAATCTTTTGGAGAACCTTATATGGCCCATAAAACTTTGGAGCAAGCTTTTGGCACCCTTTTTATTTTAGTGATGATTGCTTGTATGGCTGCAGACGAAGAAATACCATATCACCAGGTTGAAAGGTACGCTCAGAGCGGTGTTGATCAGCCTGCTGCTTCATTCGGTTCTGGGCCATGTGGAGATTGTCTCGCAAGGTGCGAAGAATTTGATCCCAGTTTCAGAGAGTAGTGTCAACTGTGTGAACTGGTGAGCTACCAGGATGATATGGAGGAAGTGGTGGCGGTGCTTGACCATAAACTGCCTCATAGGGAGTCATTTTGGTGGAAGTGTGGTATGAGGTATTGTACCACCATTCAGCTAAAGGAAGCCACTTGGCCCATTGATGTTGTTGTTCTGAAGAAAAACAACGAAGGAAGGTCTCCAAGCATTTGTTGATGATTTCTATCTGGCCATCTGTTTGTGGGTGGTACCCAGAGCTCATTTTCAGCTGTGTGCCTGTGCGATGAAATAGTTCTGTCCAAAAATGGCTAGTGAAAGTGGCATCACGATCTGAGACAATTGAAGAAGGAATGCCATGAAGATGGAAGATCTGATCCAAGAAAACCTGTGCAACTGTGGACGCGGTGTATGGGTGGCTGAGTGCACAAAAATGACTATATTTGGAGAGGCGATCGACAACAACTAGGATCACTGTCTTTCCCCCAGATTTAGGGAGGCCCTCAATGAAATCCATGGAAATATCTGTCCAGATCCTAGTAGGAATGGGCAAGGGCGCGAGCAAACCAGGAGTCAATGTGGTTTCACCTTTGTGTCGTTGGCAGGTTTCACATTCAGCCACCATCTGTTTAATTTCAGTTTTCATCGATGACAGGAATTGGGAATTTATCCTTGATAGTGAGGTGGTTAAGGGCTCGAAAGTCAATGCAAAGGCGCCATGAGCCATCTTTTTTGTGGACAAGAAGCACTGGGGAGGAATATGGGCTGGTGCTAGGGCGGATAATGCCAGACTTGAGGAGTTCCCGGACTAAGTTCTCAATTTCAGTCTTTTACAGATGGGGGTAACGATATGGCCGAATGTTGGGTGGAATGCTTCCTGGAAGGAGAGGAATGCGGTGATCTTCAGGGTGTGAAGGGGGTAGCCTTACTGGTTCTAAAAAAATGGTTGCATGCTTGTCAAGTATGGCTTATAAGTCTGTAGGGTGGTTAGAAGGAGCAGAGGGCTGGAGTTGAATGGAATGCAGTTGTGCAATGACCCCATGCGAGCCTTTTTTCAAAATTTTTTCCATGCGATGAGAACTGATGATGCTAGCAGATCCTGGTAATAACCCTTTTAAGGTGTGCTTCTGACCATTATCTGTGAACTGCATCCAAAGCTCAGAGAAGTCCCATAAAATAGGTCCTAATGTACGAAGCCATTGTGCCCCTAAAACCACATCACACCCACCTAAGGGTAGGGCAAACATATCAGAGCGACAATTATAATCGCCGATTGCAAGACACACATTTCGACACTTTCATTTACATGGCAATGTGCCCCCATTAGCAATCATGACTTCAAAGCTAGAACAAGGGTATATAAAGCAGTCTGCTGCCTTAGCAATGCGAGGATCAATGAAATTGTGAGTACTGCCCGAGTCAATGAGGATTGTGAGAGGGATCTTTTTGAAGCACCCTTTGACCTTCATGGTTTGGGGAGTAGTGACACCTGCTACTGCATGTACAGAGATCTCAGGTTGAGTCTCTTGAACCATTGGGTCCTCTTCAGTGCCGGGTTCATCTTGAGCATCTTGAAATTCTGGAATATCAATCTCGCTATCTTGTTCTGGTGGTGACTCCACATCTAGCAAGTAAAGTTTTTGTTGGACGCACCTGTGACCCTTAACCCATTTGTCATCATAGTTGTAACATAATCCTTTTGATTTACGAGCCCACATCTCTGCCTCAGTCAGGCGCTTGATTGGTGTGGTTATGGTTGTCCGCTGATTCACTGTGTTCTTTGTTGGTAAAAAGGTGGGAGGTCGACGCTGTGTGGAGAGTTTATCTTTTGCTAACTTAGCCAGACCCAAAGCGTCCATCATATTTTCAGGTCGAAACATGTTTACCTCTGAGCGGATCGGCTCTCTAAGGCCACTAACAAAGCAACTTTTGAAGAAGTCATCTGACAACCCTTCAGTGTGATTAGCGAGTTTTTCAAATTCAAGCTGATATTCTCGAACAGTACCTGTTTGACAGAGTTTGGTGAGAGCACCTGTGAAATCCTTGAATGCTGAGGGACCAAACCTACCCAAAAGTAAGGATGCAAAATTTGACCAATTAGGTTCATCATTGGTCTTGAGATACCAACGGTACCACTGAAGTGCTTCTTGTTCCAAATGAAAGGAAGCAATTGGGACTTTGTTTGTAGAATAAGTATTGTGGAGGTTGAAGAATTGTTCAGCTCGATATATCCATCCTGTAGGATCTGTACCATTGAACCGTGGAAAGTCTAGCTTAGGTCCACGGGAGGAGTTGGAAGTAAAGGAGTGACGGTCTGAAGAAGACTCCTCTTTCTGCATTCGGTTGATCAAGATGCTATTATGTTGATTCAAGCCACGCATCATATCAGTTAACTCTGTAACCTGAGATTTCAATGTGGCGATTTCTTCCTCCATGATTTTTGTGCCTGCACGAGTGGTGACCATAACCAGTTGAAAATTTTGGACTTTTTTTTTTTGTTTTTGCTGCTGTTTTTTTTTTTTTTTTTTTGCTGCTGTTTTTTTTTTTTTAGCGGCTGTTTTTTTTTTTTTTTTTTTTTTTAAGCGGCTGTTTCAGGAACGGATTGTCTGCAACTATGTCGTTCGAAATATCATCAACTGTGGATATATTGTTGTTGGCTCTCTGAACCTGATAAGTTGGATATGGGCCCCAAGGTTGTTTGGCTGCCTAAAGGATTTTTAAATTCTCTCTGGCCACCAAAGCTGTCTGAGCGAGTACCGCGCTCCAGAAATTTTTGGCCGCGGGTTTACCCCTTAACGACAGCTTTTGGTTTACCTCATGGTTGGGATCTAGTCAATCAGGGTGGGGTCGTTGCCCTTTTCGCTGGCAGGTCCTCTCAATGGGCCAGCTACTTTGGGGTTCCTGTGGTACTCCTCACAATGAGTTTTAGGGCTTATGCCCAAGCACTTCCCACAGTTAAGCGGATAGGTATTTACCCAATCCAAAATGATGGAACCTGCAATGAAAAATTTCTTTCCAGAAAATGGCGCAGCCCCTGGAAAGCCTTGCTTTGAAAAAAAATTGCTCCAAATCTACCCACAAAGCCAAGAAAGCGCTCTGATACCAAATGTGAAAAACCTCCTTACAGAAATTTACCTCTTACAATAGATTTAATCAAAATATTCCAAAATAAAATAACTCTTACCAATAACAGAAACACAGAAAGCTTATATTGATCACAGGCCTCTTCGAGGGGGCAACCTCCTTTGAGCAAGCTCAATACAATGAATTCGTGGATGCCTTTATTCGGCCTCAACACTTACTTATATACTAACTCTATTCTAACAACTACTATTTCCCTTGTATGTGGGATAATTCGAATAAGCTCTAAGGGATGACTTACAAAGCATATGCGTCCATAGCAATTAAGCACGGGTTCCTAACACCAAAATGGCTAAAAGTATATGTACAAAAGCGTAGCTATATATTATGAAATATTTGGTATAGTTAGGACAAACAAGGACTGGAGCATGAGCAATAGCCTTTTTGATGTCCTCAAATGCCACTTTACCTTTCATAGTCCAATGAAAAGTATCCTTACCCTTCATCATGTTGATGACGTGATAGGTTTTCTCTACAAATTTAGGAATGAACCTTCACAAAAAAATTCACCTTTCTAAAGAAAGAATGAACTAGAGTCTTACTAGCAGGTAGAGTAAGAATTTTAATATATTTGACTCTTTTTGAGTCAATTTTACTGCCTTTTTAGGATACAATGTGACCAAGAAGTTTACCTTATGTAACCCCAAAAATTGACTTCTTAGGGTTGAGAGATATACCATTTTGACGACAACATTCTAGCACTTGTTGTAAATGGTCTGCATGATCATGATAGTGTTTGGAGAAAATAGTCAAGTCATCAAGATACACCATAATGAACTTCCCCATCTCATCTCTGAAGGCAAGGTCCATTGCTCTTAGGAATGTGGTGCCATCATTGATCAAACCAAAAGGTATTCTCTGATAGGGAAATGTGCCCCAAGGTGTAGTGAAAGTAGTTTTATACTGATCTGCTTCACTAACTTCCACTTGATTATACCCCAAAAAACCATCTAGCATAGTCATCATTTTTGAACCAGTTATTAATTACAACACTTGGTCCATGATGGGTAGGGGTAGTTATCCTTTAGATAAGATTGATTGAGATTCCTAAAATCAACACAAATATAGATTTCTCCATTCTTCTTCCTTATAGGAACTATGGTCACAATCCAGGTGGAATGATGAATTAGAAAAATTATCTTTGCATTCAACATCTTCTGAATCTCAAAAAGATAGTACCTAATATTTTGGGGTTGTATTTCCTTTATTTCTACTTATGAAGCAATGAACCAGCTTTAAGGGGAATTTTATGGTAAATTTCCTTAATCCTAAAGGACTTCAAATCATCATAAGAATATACCAAAACATCAATGTAATGGTGAAGGAGAGTAATGAATTTAAACTTTTTATCGATAGTAAAACATTTCCCAATGTTGACCATTCTGGGATCTACCTCCAAACTCAAATTTACTTGCTCAAATTCCATAAAGGAACTTAAATCTAGTTATTATTACTGTTTGATATGTCTATCATGCTTATCAAATAGATTTTTAAGGGAAACCAAACCCTTTGGAATTTTGTTCCCTTTCAATTGAAGAAACTCTTCACTAGTTTGTGAATCTATTTTATAAATGAATTCCCATGGTGGAGATTCACTACCATCAAAATAGAGCTCATCAAAGCTATCCATCTTTTCCAAGAAAGCAATGATTTGATTATCACCATTGAACACCTACCAATGGTTAGCATTATCAAAAGACTAGATTAATAGTGTACTTGATTCCTTTAAAATATTTATGAGGAACCATGAAAGTGGTGGAGATAGCTAATGAATCTACATGATCATTAAACTCTCTTGGCATCATAGAGATATTGAAAGCATCAAAACATTTAATGCAATCCCATACATGATTGTGATAATGATACAATATTTCATTTTTGGTTTGATAAAAATTTCTCACTTGAAAAATCACTAATTTGGCATCTCCTTGAGCATGAAGAATCTTAACACCTCTAGCATGAGCAGCTTCCAATCCGAGCAACAATTACTCATATTCAGCCATGTTGTTGGTATTTTTGAATTGAAAATTATATGAGAAAGGGAAAATATCACCTTGTGGGGATATCAAAACAATTTTGGCTCTAGAACTTGTAGAGGAACAACTACCATCAAATTATATAACCCAGACCTCATTAGAATTTGATTTTTTTGAATTTTATTGATCAAAAGATTCATCTTCATTAGTGAGGGAAGAATCTAGCATTATCATGCCTTCACTTGAACTTTCATCTAAAAACTCTTCTGATTCTTCATTTTAATTATCTAAGCTATCACCTAATGAAATCTCATTTGATGAATTAGAAACATCTTTAGTGGATAGAAAATAATTACCCATTCCCAAAGACTCAAACAAAATTTGAGCTTTAGAATTTTCCATTTGGGTGATAATGTATTTGGCCTCCTTATCAAGAACAAATTTTGAATGACACCTTTAATAGGTATCCTTGATTTAAATATATCCATGTTCAACACGCCACCTACATCCTTGCAAAAATCACATCTAAGTAGAATGCCAAAAAAAGCTAGAACATCAACTACTAGGACTTTCATCTTAATCCTCTTATCTAGAAAAGCCATAAATATGAATTGGACATCTTTGATTTGACTCAAAATTGGTACTTGCTTATTTTCCATGGAGAAACATCTCCCAAAAATCTTAGATAAGGTGAGACCAAGGGAGTCTGCTATCTTGGCAAGCAAACATTATCAGAGTCTCTAGAATATATTATACAATTACTCAACTTATGACCATTTACCAATAGAGAAACATAGAAAGGTTCTATTTTTCCATAGGTAAAAATGGGAGTATTGAAAAGATTATTTTAGGTAGATTTTTTCTTTGAGAAATCATGGGTAAATTTTTGAAAATCTTGTCCTATAGGGATGGTTTTATTTTTGACATATTTAGCCAACCTATCAAACTGCTCAAGATTAGCTTATAAATACTCAACTTTAGACATTTGGATCTTGGTATTCTTGGCATGATCTATTATGTCAAATAAATGAAATGAACTAGAAACAAAGGAAGGCAATCTATCATTCTAATTTTTATTTGATGTAGTATTGGTCTAAGGGATAGAAGCAGAAGATATAAGATTATTAGATGTACTTACTTATTTACCCACTGGGTCCTTTGATTGGAAAGGTAGAGGAGTTCCCCTTTTAGTAATTGAGATCATTGGTTGAGGTTATTCTCTTGCTTTTCCCTTATCAACTTGTTGAGTTGACTGATTTTGGGACCTAGTAAAAATAGCATATGCTCCATCATACACTTCTCATTTTTCAGTTTTGTCTTGGTAATTTAGAAGCTGATGGTAGAGTCACTAGCTAATTATTCTTCTCCTTCTACAGAGATTTTAGCATCATTCTCTTGGTCTAACTCAAGTTGGAAAGAATGATCATATTTGACTTCATAATAGCCAACTACTGAGTTGATCAGTGTTGCTTCAATGGCAAGCTTCCCCTATGTTGGTGGGAGATGATTGGGTTGCCCTTGATTTTTAGCAGCATTGCCTTGATATGAATTGTTGTGAAATGTCCTTCTTGGTATATCTCAATAAGAAGGAAGGGTAGACATACCTTGGGACATTTGCCTTTTTAGAGATATCAATTCATTTGCTAACTTTTACACCATAGGGTCAGTGGTGCTTGTGGAAGAACTCTCAGTAGAAGAGGAACCTTTATTTCTATTAAAATATCTTATTATCTTACCTACAAGGATAAGATCACCTTCAACTTTGGTATCAAAAATTTGAGCTACAAGAAGATCTGTAGGGCTAGCCTACCTTAATAGAAAACTCACTTCAGGAAGTTGAGTATTGATAAAGAAACACTTAAGATTCTATGGTGTTGGCTGAGTGGTTGTAGGGATCCTATTTATTAGCTTATTGAACTTATCGATGAAGTCTCAGATAGGCTCATGAGGCTCCTTCTTCATTGGTGTAAGCTAATCCAATAAAGTGTGTGCATCTTCTATAGGTTTGAACCTAGCCTAAAACTTGGTCTTGAGAGTGTTCTAGTTGGTTATAGTCTGAGCTTGAAGATGATAAAACCAATATGTAGTAGAACCTTACAATGTTTCCAAAAAAAACTTTACTTCTACATCTTGATGTTCAACACCTATCACACCACAAGCTATGTAGAAAGCTACAATGTGTTCATCAAGGTGAACTTTCCCATCACCATAGAATTATGAGGTAATTCATGCAAAGGTGGGGTTAAATTTAGAGGATGAAAAGTGTTACCCCAAGGGCCTTAGGCTGCCATGATGCGCTAATTAAAAGGTAAGATAACAAACCTTTATGGAATATGAATAGACAAAACTTTGGTAGCACTAGAACTAGAAGCTTCACCTGGTATTGAAGACCTGGTGTGGGTTGGAAGAAAACTTCTAGTTCACTGAAGGCAAGGTCATATAGTCAAAAGACTAAAATTATTTTGTTTCATAAACTCAAATATAGGATCAATAATACCTTGAGCTCTCTTACTTCTCATATAATCTGAATCTACCAGAAAGTATTATACTCAACAACATTTTGCAACAAATGGAAAAGAACTAAAAATGCTTCAACTCAGAGCATGAGGCTTTAATTTATGCATTTGATCCCTATTAGAGTTACCAAAAACTATTGGGTAAATATTTTGTCTTCAATTAACTAAAGGTAAAATGGTTATATTGACCATAGTGTAATGAGATAAATCTCTCTTTTCAGCAAGGGGAGGATCCCTATAAACTATCACAAACTAATTTAAAATAAAGACTAATTTAGGGGTGAGACCATATCATCCATTTCTCTTTTTTAGAAATGATGTTTACAAAATAAAAAAGCACTTTACTTGATACTAATTGAAAAACCAAGAAAACCATGAGAGCACAAAGTCTATCATTTCTTCTTTTGCTAATTTATAACTTACAACATAGTAGAATGAGGTGAAACCCAAAGTCTTCACCGAACACTATGATAAAATGTATGATCACAAAAGATAATAGTATTTCAAAGCCTTTCCAATATCCTTTACATTAAAACACTAAAACACAAACTAAATATAATTGTTGTAGCACAAAGTCTCCACAATCAATTTTAGAACATCTCTCAGATTATTCTCATTCACACTACTATTTAATCAAATAGATAAGATCATATTAGGAAAAGGACATAAGAACAATTTCCAATACAACACAAGTTATTTCAACACAAAGTTTAAACGATCATTTTCTTTCTTATTCACTTGATAAAATTTGATTTACAGTTTGAACTCAAAGTCTAAAAATGCTCTTCAATTTGGCAGAGTTTCACTTCGATAACTAAAAGATAGCTAATTATAATAGAGGCCCTCTTTATTTATATGGAGAGGCATTGATAAAATTTAGGAAAAACCTAACTACTTTGACTTATTCAAAAATAGGAGTCCTTATTGACCTGGGACTTATTTTTGTACATGTAATTACATATGAAAAAAGTACATGTAAATATGTCCAAAGTTGTTTCAAAAGTACATCTAAAAAATAGAAAACAACTAAGGGAGAGAAAAAAACTGCTTCAATTTGTATCACCATCTTTCTTCATGTGACCATCATACATAGTGAAAGCTGCTTGCATCCTGATAATGTTTGGACTAATAGTGTTCCTAAAAATTATCTTAGCTATAACTATGGAATCTATTACTATGGTGATTGATTTTGCATGATTAGTTAACTTGGTTTTTAGATTATCTAAATTTAACTGATTGTCTAGGATATTGTCCATAGAGGCCATTGATTATGTTTTATCTTCAAAATCTTTCTAGAACATATCTTCATATTCTTGAACCATTTCTTCTGCAGAGAGAAATTAGTTATCTTGTGATACAAGTTTGCAAGGTAGCTCCTCTAATTTATGTAAAACACTGACATCACTTTGTTCACTAAGTTTCCTTGTATTTTCAAGGTCATTTATCAAATATTTAAGCACACAGCTCGTATATGTCAATGCCTCTTTAGTTTCTCTATAATAATCCCTATTAGGAATGATGCCAATTGATATTAGAGTGCTGATTTTTAGTTTTCTCATCTCCACTTATTTATCATGATTCTTTTCTATGCTCTCAATATCTTGAGAAACAATATCAATAAGAACATCAATTTTTGCTCTTATTTTCCTCATTTCATTTATCTTATCATATAGCTCTATAAGTAGGGAAATTCCTTGTGCGTGCATCCTATCTAAATACTCTTCAAGTACTTTTTCTTTTAGATGAGTCTTTTCTTATTTCTAAATGATGGGGTCTTCTATAGAAATGGCCTCAAGAGTTACTGCTTCTAAACTCAAAGTGTTTTTCGTTACCATTGCAGTGAACTATTCTACCATTGCTTTGTAGCGATCTTTCATTTCTTTCTCCATGTGAAATTTCTAAATCAATATTTCCATGGTTGACTACATATCATTCTTGGCACTTTCATGATTTATCTTACCTAATTCAACTCTAGAGATAGAGTAATCATTCATATTAAAATTTTCCATTGTTGTATCCTATGGAGGTCTTGAAATATCCAAAAATTTATGTCCTTTGTCCCCAAGCATTTTTTAAATAATCTTTGGTTTGTTCAGGTTCTTGGCTTTTACAAGCACTGACTTATTAAGATCAAAGTCATCTAGGGAGATGGCTTGTTTCTTCCTTTTTGTTCTATAAGATGAAAACCATGGTGGAAGTATAGAAGTAGTCACATTAGTGTCTATCCCCATTATTGGTGTCACCAAAACTACACTTGCACTGGTAATGGAAACAATAGGTGGAGTGTTAGTAAAAACTACACCTCTTACAAAGTGATCAAAAATAAAAGGATCTTTGATATCAAAAGATGAGGAAGACAAACTAGGAATAGACCCTAAATAATGGATAACATCTTCAAAAGTGTTTTGAGGGTTGTCAAATATTATTTTGAAAGGAGAGGGAGATTCAGAAGAGGGAATATTAATAGGAGAAATAGACAAAGGAGTTGCAACAGGTGTGTCGAGTAAGGGAGAAGAGACTTCTATTTCCTATTGTACATTCTCTTGTGGGGAAAAATATTCCTCCTCTTGTTGATATGTAGGCCTATCTTTAATCTCCATCTCTTCTATGGCTGGTTCTTCAATGCCCCATTTTTGAACTTCCATATCTTCTATTTCAGACTCTTTCTCGATAGCTTTTGACTTCTTCATCACAAATCTAATCTTAGGCTTACGTGGCTTGGAAGAAGAAGAAAAATCACTTTTGTTCTTTGTCTTATTCTCTACCTTTTTTATTATTTCCTCTTGAATCTTAGTCTCAGACCCTGTGAGGATTCTTTCAAAGCAATTCCCTTGTTTGCTAGCCAATTATTAGTGTTTGCCAATATAGGCTCAAATCTTTTCCTCAAAGAGGTCAGCTCTTTTTTAGACCATTAGATTGGAGGGAGAGGGGTATTAGCAACATGTTTAGTATTATATCTATCATCAACCAACTCTCCATCATCCAATAGATCCTTAGGAATATCAACAAGTCCTATATATTCAATCTACTCAAGAGATAACTGGTTGTAGTCTAATTTCCTAACATTTTCTTCTATTCTCAAATTTAGCCAATCATATTCAACCATAGGTTCATAAAATTGGGTTTTCCTCTTGATTTTGTATTTCATGCCTCTGTATTCAAACTTTGGTCTTCTCTTTAATTGATTCATAATTATAATCTACATCTCAGTTTGCATGGGCCTAGCCTTTGTAACATTTAATACTAAATATCTACCAATTTCAACTGGGAACCTAAAACTGGGCTTCTTGAGCTCCATTTGTTTATTATGCATGATGATCATTTGTCTGCATAACTCCATTAAGACCAATTTGTCTAAGTGGAATCTTGGAAGCATATAAGGATGACCTTAGAAAAATCAAACTCTAAGGTATGAGAAAGAAGGAAACTGTAAGAACATGCATCCAAAATCATCTACCACTGTCCAAGCCTCATCTAACACTCTTCTTTTTTCTAGTTGAGGATCAAAATGACTTAATAATACTATAAAGAAAATATCATTTACTCCCCTAAAATGATGAATAGAACCCTTCAATGTTAATTGAGAATAGTATTGATACACAAGGATTACCCTCCTATCTCCTTCTAATGTTAGACCTAGAAAGATTCTCATAGAAGATACAATATACACTAGATAAGAATTCATGTAGAACTTGAAGGTAGTGGATACCTTTGTCAATTGTTCATTCAAAGCATTATTGATTTTTTCTCCCCATAAGATGGTTTATTTACCCTAGAGTATTACCTTGATGAAAGGATACATCCATTCATGAAATAGTGAGGAAGAGGACAAACCTCTTATCTTACTGAGAAGAGTAATCAGATAAACAACTTCTTCTATAAAGTCACTTCTAGGAAAGCTCTATGGCCACCTTGACAAACTTGACCTTGACATCTTGATCCATTTATTATTTATTACCTTCTTTGCCTTTTCAATATTTTTATCATGTTATTTTGTGCTTAAAAAAAATCTATCTTTAACACTTCTATAGCATAAGGGCACATAAACACCTTATCAATGAATTTAGGATCTAGTCTGATTAGCACATTACCACTAGCATCCATCACAGCCCTAGTATCCTTATTATAAAATTGAGCACAATGAAGGAGAAATTTTGTATTATGGGCTTCCATCGAGAAATAAGATACCGAATGAATGTTACTATCAATTATCTTCTTCATTTTAGAGCTAGGATTGCTTGACTTGATTCTCTCTACAAACTTAACCATGTCCACATGACCAATCTCTATATCTCTAATGTCATCAACATTATAAGTAATTAAGGTGATTAGAAAAACACCTTCATATTTGTACTTCATCACTTTCAACTTCATTAGAGACAACTCAATCATCTGAATGAGCTATTACTAGAAGGATGTTGATGAAGAAATAAGATCCACAGAAGAAACTACAAAACCAAAAAAAATCATGATAATGTAATTAGGGGAAAAATTAGAAATCTAGGAAAATTACATGTTGATGATCATGACTATGGAGATACACTTGAAAGGACTAGAGTGTGATTAGGCCAAAAAAAAATTAGAGGAAAGTAGGTTTAGAAAAAAAATTGAAAATATCCCAAAGGAAAATTTGAGAGAATGTTTGCATGGGTGGAAAAATTTTCTACCCTTAAATGTGAGGGATATTATGCACTTTTTTTGGTAGCAAAATTCACCACTATCACATATAATAGGAAAAATGGTTATAAGTTGGAGTGGAAAAAAATGCCAACACTGCATAGGTAGGATTTGCAAGGTTTTGACTTATTCACAATAGGAAGATGTGATAGAGGATAATATATCCATCATTACAATGTTTTTTAAGAATTAGTTTTCAACTAACATGTTTTGAAGGGTAAAGCCTTGTCAGGTCAAACCATCGACCACACACATCAACTTAAAACCTAGGGCACAAATAATGGTTTATGGTTTCCATCGATTTGACTCACTAGATATAATCTAGGACACAAACATATGGAAGAACAAGGGTTCAACACAAAAGACAAAGCAAAACAAAAATATGAAATTTTAGTAGATATCAATCAATAAATGAAACCCTAGAAGTCAAAAATAGTTAAAATGACTTACTTGTTGAGTTTAAAACCTTAAAATTGATGATGGTGAATTTTGAAATCTATTTGAATCCTCCATCACCATGTTTAAGTAGTTTTAAGAAGGGTCAAGGAATCAACTAAGAAACTTCAACAAAAGAAATGACAAGAAAAAAATGAAATAACACATTTAAAAGCTTGAAAACA
Organism: Torreya grandis; assembly: GCA_037957365.1. NCBI lineage: Eukaryota > Viridiplantae > Streptophyta > Pinopsida > Cupressales > Taxaceae > Torreya > Torreya grandis. The sequence goes on from JARHVA010003427.1 coordinate 1,911,519, forward strand.
AGCCTTTAATGTTTGGCACAAGTGGCCATTAATGCCACTTGAAGTTCAAGATCTTCGAGATCTTGCTTAGGTGGTGATTTTGGCTAACCTGACATGTGCCTAAAAAAATGTAAAAAGTGGTAAAAACAACTGACCATGCACATACCATTTTGATCGAGAACATGTAATGGTAGAAAAAATTACTGCTTGAGCATGATAAAAAGAAGAACCATGTAAGAGTGATAAAAAGTGCTGAATTTACACAAGCAAATACTCAAAATATGTAACAGTGGCAAATTTGATCGCTCGGACACATTTAGATTAAAAATTTCACTAACAACCCCAAAATGATCAAAATTGACATTTTGATTAGACTCATTGTTTAGTTATATATGTTTTCATTAGTGTAGGTGTAATTGCAACATGTTTATGTTTTTTTATCAATTGGGTGGACCATTTAGTTATAGATGAGGATTCCTTAAAATCCACTATATATCTCTAGTGAAATAATCTCTCAAATATGGGACATATAGGAAATGGAATTGCCCATTGCTTAATATTTCATAGATGATTAACCTTAATAGGTTGTATAATTATTTTTATGGGAATAAAATTCTCTTGTTCAAGTGGATGTTTATATGGAATTATGGAAATAGTGAATACCCTATTAGTATGACTATATTTAATATATCTATACACTATGGAAAGTAATTCATCTATTTTATGTATCCAATTTCATCCAAATAATATTTAAAATACTCCCATATGTGATATAAGTGAAAATTTAGAAATCATGTGTGATGAACCAACTTTTAAAGGTAAATAAATATCATAAATTACATGTTGTGATGTCCCATCTAATACTTTGACTATTTTCAAATAAGGATTTAAATAATTATGTGTATAATGTTTTTAAAGTAAAGTCATTGTACGTACTTTCTCATTATCACCATTATAGATCATGACACTATGTATAGGTTGATGATCAAGGTACACTCAAATAAATAATGAATGAAGATATGAGTCAGCAACACATTTTAATTTTCATTAAATGTAATAGAGGGTCGCTAAACCATATGGTTTATTATGCATGTATAATTACCAATCATACCATATAATAAGTGTTAATGTTAAGGTGTAAGAGGATTGAATTACATGGCATTTTCACTTCTAGATCATTCTTAGAATGATCCAGAAAGGGAGTTTTAGATATCTTATAATTTTGATGATCACCAAGATGTGAACTTGAATCCTATAGAATATCATCAAAGGTAATATGTTCCTTATCAATAATATAAGAGGTCTTATGCTTCAAAATCTAACATCTATTTTTATAATTCCTAAGGCTTCGATGATAGTTATAATATCATTAGCATCATATCCTTTTGGTATAGGTTGAATGATATCCACCTCTATAGGAGGAGGAAGAGATATGAAATAACACTCCATAATATTTTTAAGTGACATAGTTGGAGATTCACGTAATTTGTAAATTATATATTATGTGCATTAGATAAGATGATCTGATTAGACTATAATGATACTACATTAACCATTGTAGTTGATTCCTTTTTAGGTTTTTGAGGTTTTACCATGTATCTTAGTTTGATATGAAACTTTGTATTAGATGTATTTAGTTTTTTTTAATATATAATTAAGATTATTTAGTAAAATAAATTTCATTTTAGGATCTCAAAATCATGGCATTAGTCATTAAAATATTTTAACTTATTGAAAATAATGGAATCATGTAATGATAAATGTATTTTTTTATTAAGGATGTCTTGAAGATATTTATCTAATATTGTATTTGTCAATTTTGCTAGCATTGTTTTATACCTCAAAACATATTCAAAAGTAGATTCATTGGTTCCTTATTTGATCTTAACAATTTGGGCACATGACATCTTTTTAAGCAAGTTGACAGAGAAATGTGCTAGAAACTAATCCTCTAGAGGTTTGAACAATTTTAATTATTGGATTAGTATTTCATATAACCATCTTAAAGCATAATCCTTTATGATCCTTGAAAATAATTTAGTAAAAAATTTATCATTTGAAGCACAATCAAGGCATGTTGCATAGAAATATTATAGATGATGTTTAGGATCACTTTTTCCATCATAAAGAGTTAAATTGGTTTTAAAAAATAATTTTACAAAGGATGCAATGATATCTTAGGTATTAGAGTATTATGTAATACACATTTTGAATCAATAACATAATTTTATTTCAAAACATTTTGTTTAATATTGGTAACCTTGGTTTCCAAAGTTTTGATAACTTGGAGAAGATTTTGTATAGTAGACGCATTGGGATTTAGATTTAAGAATTTATTTGACACAACATGGAATGAAAACACCACTTGTTTTTATGTAGGCATTGAAATAGATAATTAAGTTGAAGTATTGATTTTTCCCATGGAGGATGTAGTAAGATTTGTTCCATCTAAGGTGTCACCATTATTATATGTGGATACACTACCCTTATCATTTTTATTGACTTTTTATTGTGTATCATGTTGGAATGTATTAATTAAGTCTTTGTTTTGTATTTAGATGATTAAATCAGGAATATTTATCTTCCATTTCAAAATGATATTTCTTAAAATTTTCCATATTTGATAAATGAAAAAAAAAATCATCTATGAATTATTCAAATCATAAATCCCAAAATATTAAAAACCTTAGAGAAAGCTAGAAGTTACACGAGAATACATAATAGTTGGGTTCGCCAAATGTTTAATCCTTTTTTACATGTTTTATAATAGGGTTAAATCAATATAATATCCTAACATAAGGATTAAAAAACTATTTTAGAGTAGGCCAATTAATTGAAAACTTATATAAATGAATATTCTTAATTAAAAATGTTGAGTTGTGTTAAATATATAAAATAGACTAAAATTAGTAGTTTGATTGCATAAAAAATAAGAAGAGATAGTAATTAGATTACCTAAAAATGTGTAGGTAGCTCTAAAAAATTTAGAGGTAGAAACAAGTATTGATAATATTAGGATTCAATTTTTAGATTCTTTAAATATTATTTACAGGGACTTGGATACTTGCATCAACCTTGAGACACTTGTAATGACATCAGTGTCTTGATCCCCATAAAATTACTTGGTATAAAGTATTCACTTTATTACAAAGTGACCATATATAACCTTATAAATTTTATGTTTCCTTTCATCTTATATATTTTATTCATGTGCATAGGTTATTGATGACAATTTATGGATCAACCCCTATCTCATCACATTTTGCCTTTTTTTCCTTGCTAAAAATGTGCTAGTGGGATCATGATGTTGAGTTGACTTTAAGGACGTCTATATCAAATAATTCTTCCTAAATAGACAATAGTCAAAGGATGGCCTCAGACATATGACTTTCTCCCCTAGGTTTTGGCTTGTGTGTACACAAGGGTGAAATATACTATCTTTAAGGGCATTAAATGATATAGCTTATAAATTTATAAATACTACTCATGATATTTTTAGTGTT
>JARHVA010003427.1:1920000-1947500 GCA_037957365.1 Torreya grandis
ATTGACTTGTGAATAATAAGGAGGGGGGGTATAAGGTACCTCCATTTATATTTTAATAAAGGGTCACTTATGTTTTCACTTTGAGTTGCACCCTTTGAGGAGGTGCTTCAGGTTTCCTCACCCAGTTGACATAATGGAAACTATTTAAATTTACGGGTGACCTATGTCTAAAGATAACATTTAAAGAGGGTTGTCTCCCTTGATGTTACACCTAAGACTAACATTTCACATATTAAAATTTAAAAGGAAAAGAGAGAAACAAATCATGAAATAAATGACTAGAAGGGGTGATGCACTAAACTTCAAGTCTCCTCTACTTGATTATGATTGGTACTATGGATGAAAATAACACTAAAACCTAATTTCAAAACTACAAAACAACTCTTCCATAATAATTGTTTAAATATGGAGGTTATAGTTAATGCATCAATTAAGATGGATAATCATAAGGTCTAACTGAAGACACTAATGAATGTTTCCACACTTAACCTTTGAAATACTACTTGACATATGCCATATGACCTACAATAATATGACTAACTCACAAAGAGGAAATAATTAAGATGATAAATTCAAGGAATTTGAACGTTATTTCTACCATTAATAAATAATTCATCATAAAAACACTAGATGTAAGATGGAGAAGGCATAAATAATCTTGTATTCACTTAAAAAGTAAGAATCAATATCAATATTGGTAGGGCTACACCATAACTAGATAGATGATACTTTATAATGTACTTTTCAAGATTATACATAGAATAATGTAGAGGAGAGAGAGAAGGGGATGTGTAGGAAGATTCTTATGATTGCCATCTATCATGAAACTAGCTACAATGTCAATAAAAGGTGAAAAAAGTTGTATCATTAATATTCAACATGTGTTGGATTTTATTGATGATGGACTCATGAGAGGTGGAATGGAAGTAGATCTCCATATCCTATGTCTCATATTTTCTCTCTTAAAACTATCCTTTATTGGTTGAGGAGTTACAAGTTGTTATCTTGACACATGGCCTTCTTGACCTTCTTGGCATATTTATATGCCATTATTTCATGTTTAAATACATCTCTCATCTTGGTGAGAATGAAAAATTAAGACCTATACCTCCTCATACTGTGCTGTCTATCAATAGAAGCTACAACTTTATGTCAAAGCTTGTTTAATACAAAATGTTGTGATGAAGACAAGAACTATGTCTTCCTCCAAGGTCTAGTATTTTCTTTAAAATTGACACATCAATAATCTACACTCCATTCAGGCATTTTAAAATATAATTCAACATCCATCCAAGCTTATATATCATATTTCAATTGATTAGTTTTCCATTATGTCTTCACAACCTACTAGCAAGGATTTTGGAGAGGGTTATATGTATTGTTGTCGATGTACCATGACCTCCACACTAATGTTTTAGGGTGTATTGTATCCTATAAGGAGTCATCAAGACCATGGTCAATCTTGAGGCAAGCTTGAACAATTGATAGAGTCTTATTATGATTATTTGAGTGTCCTCAACAACATGACTAATGGATTACTTGTGAATAGGCTCTCAAAATACCTATAATCATTTTAATGGGTTTGTATATGACCTATATAATCATACAAAGATGTAATTATATTCCTACATGGGTTTCCTGAGGTTTTTTTATGCCATTTATGAACTTAGGAAGGTTTGTCACTTCAACCTCTCCATGAAAGTAAGGAAAGTCTTCATGTTGGTTTGGTTTATAGACTTGAAACTTGTTTTTATCACCATGGGGATATGTATAAAATTTATTTTGGTAGATCATAATACCTCTTCCCAATCTTAGGATTTATTTTCAAGTAATAAAAAATACCTCTCTCATTCAAACACCTACAAATAGGCTTGAAAATGTAGTTTCTAGGCCATTTTCTTATGTTTTTAGTCCACATCTAGTAGTATTTTGGCTTAAAAAGGTGATAATGAAGATTAAAAATATTTTAAATGTATTTAATTCACATTTTATTTTATTTGGATACATATACAATCATCAATCTCTTTGAGGTCAGAAAAAGTAGTTATAGGTCTTCAATCTTCTTAAAGATTGTTCATAGAGTTGAGCCCCTTAATAGAATAAATAATGCCATTATGTTGGATTATAAAAACCTTAAAAACATTCTATAATTTAATTATAAACCATTCATTAACTCAATTAACTTATCATGTGAGAATGTTTACCTTCTCAAGCATTGCAGGCCTATAGGTGTGCATTTGAGAGACTTTATTTAGCAAAAGGTCATTTTCTATGCTTATTTTTGGGTTGTAAATGACTATTATATTATTTATACATGAAACATGTTTTTTTAATATGGTTTCAAAATTATTTTAACCTTTAAACATCTTATCACTTTATTTACTCCATGTTAAGGGTTTCTTGTAAGTTTAGGGGTTTTGACCCTAATTACCATATTTTGATGTTTTTTCCTCATTTTAAGGAATTTAATCATTATATAAACATTATTTATCATATATAACATATTTAATATCCTTAAAAACCTCATATTATAGATAAAAGTGCACATTCTTACCATATTTCTATGTACAGTTCTATAGGTGTGCATTTCAAGTTCAAAACCTATTGCAAACTTGTTATTGGATTGAATCCCCTACCATTAATGAAATAATATTTGATTAGAAAAAATTATCTTATTTTATATTGTTTTATTAATTTTAAAAATGTGAAACTATACAAGGGTTTTCCAAGAACCTTTCATTTCAAACCCGCAAACTTACATAGTGCACTTGTGCATGTATGCATTAACTATCTTCTTGTTATTTATAATCTTTACATGCTTGGAATATGTTTTATGTTAAATAAATTAGGATAGTAAACCAAATATTTTACTATATAATTCATTTTTTAATGCATGTATGGCACTTGTATCTTCATACTTGAAACCATGTTCAAGAACACTATCTCCATGGTCTTCATGGCTTACGACATGTAATTTACTATTAGAGATGATCATGGGGTCTACCAAATTTTTTGGATTATTTATGAGTGTTATATATAATTCCCCCTCAATTTATAAAACCCTATTATATATGTATTACTCATCAAAACATCAAATGTGATTTCCTAAAAGACTGTGTTTCTTCAATTTTAGCCTTGTGTGTTGACCAACACTAGAAGAACACTTTGAGGATAAATTTAATATTGGGTAAATATGTAATGGGATTTTGAATACTAGTTAATATGAATTCCATATGTTTTAGGTTCCTTCATGAACCTAAATCCTTCTCAATAATTTCAAATAACCATAAAACTTGCACTCACAAACCTTATAGACTTGTATCTTCACATTCGACTCATTCATGTATTGGATATTTGGTTGGAAATAGTGTGAGAGGGATTATTATGCCATGAAATATTACTCACATTCTATATTTTCCATAAATTATCTCCTAAATGTATTCAATAATATAAAATCAAGACATTGGGGTTTAGTAGTTTTTAAAAGGTAGTTAGCTTGTTAACAATGGTTCATAACTCTCTACCCCCTAATACCAAAACTATTACATGTATTTGAAGGGAATAGGATTGTTAAAAATCCATAATGTAATTAGGTCTAATACCTCTCCTCCTTCATGAACCAATGTTATGATAATGATTCTTCTTCTCCTCTATGAACCAATGTAATGATTCTTCTTCTCCTTTATGAACCAATGTTAGGTCTAATACCTCTCCTCCTTTATGAACCAATGTGACCTAATGGAAAACTTGAATGGTTTTTTGCATTTTTTGTTCTTATAACTTATTTATCTGCATATTTTTGAGTTTAAGGAGTTTAAACAAGATTTTTTATATCTCAATTTGAAAACTATTTCAATGAGACTTCTTGATTAATCTTGAGGCTGCATATTCACTTCTAGACCTATCTTCATCAAGAAAACTTTCTTACTATGTCCATACTCTGCTAGAGTTGTGAAATAGATGCCAATGGAGTTCATCGTGGCTTGTACATTGATGGTGTAACATACCAATCATTAATTTATCTCATTTTCCTACCATTTATAACATCATATTATGTTTGGACATTAGATCAATGAGAAAAGCAAATTTTCAAGGTGAGTGTACATTATAAAAATAAATATTTTGACACCTTAACCAAGTGTATGGGGAAAAAAGATATAAGATGCTCTTTAAAAATCATCAAATGACCCCAAATATACCTCCTTGACATTTATTAATGATATTTTACCTTCACACTTTATATCTCCTCAAGGTGTTACACTAGAACAATGCAATAAAAAATTTATCAAGACAAATTAAACCTTAATATCTATTAAATTACCTTAAACTCCAAAAAAAATTTATGAATACAAAAATGCTTCTCTCACTAGCTTATAACCTAGTCCACTATCCACTATGGAACACCATTCTTTTTGGGATGATCACCACCTCTTTGTTTTCATCATGAATCACTTATACCTCAACTTTCCCAAACTAACCTTAATCTTTCCATAGTTACCTTAAACTTTTCTAAAATACACTAAAAAAAACCACTTAAAATATCATGGTACAAGACTAATTATTCAAGACATAAAAAAGGGAACTTAACATCCTAATAAGACCTCTTTTATAAGGGAAACTGATGTAATGGCCAAGTTTTAGATTATAGGGGTTGAATTTTGGCCTAAGAAGCCAAATGTCAACACTTTTGGTGCCTCACAAGGGTTAGTTATCCTTATAAACAATTAGACTTGTAGCATTATTCATCCATTGGGATATGGAGTCACTAAACATTGAGCAACAAACCTAATTTAAGACTTGAATATTAACTACAAGCCATTAGAACAAGTTGAGATAACTAAATATACCTTCCAAACACACATGACTAAACAAATAACAAACACAAATCAAGACACCAAATTATGCCAAGATCAATTTAGGGAAAAGGGAGAAACAACAAATAAGTAAACATTATGCTAGAAGCACTTGGATAAAGCAAAAACTATGTATAAGACCTCAAATTCCTACTCCACCTGGATCAAAAGGATTAATTTTAGAATCTCCATGACTCTGTATGATCAAATTGGCACTTGGTTTATGGATTAGATTGGAATCTTGATTATGATGTGAGAGGTATGGCTTACCTCTTGAGATGTTAATATGCTCATGGTATTTTTGGTTGGAAATCAATCCTATCTCCTTCATTTATTTACCTATGAATTGATCATGTAAATTAAGCACCATGTCATACCTTGTCCAAGCTTGATTATTTGATTAAAATAATGTAATTTTTTCCTTATTCAAAGTCTCCTCTTGATTAGTCATGATAAATTGAGGTGATTTTATTTACGACTCAGTTGTTGTATTATGATTTATGTTTTCATTTTTCCCTTTCAGAGATGTAAGTCTATCAAGGACCTCAAATTTTGCAATTAAATCATAGTGATATTTTCCTAATTTATTATGATTATCCTCTTACCCATTTGGGAAGGAATCAACCTTTATTACACCCTCATTTTTCTCCTCATGACCTATAGGCCATCCAAGATTTTCAAATTCTTTTAAAATGTCAAATAAGGATTTTCACATGTCATTAGAGTCTCTTTCATGCCTTACTACAACCTAGTCAATAATCACGTCTTATTGAACCTCCTCATATCCACCTTGAGGTATGCCATGTCTTAAGATGATAGTGTATTCATCGCATTCTTATGAAATTACTATTTCAATCTCATTATTTGTTTTAATATTATATTATTCCTCTTCCATGTTGAATGTAAGATCCTTTTTCCAATGAAGCTCTTGTTCATACCCCTGAATGTACTCCTGACAACAAATGATTTAATTATATTCATATATATGTGCCTTCTTTTCTTAACCACTTGATAAATTTTGAGTAATATTCCATTTAACGTATATTATATATATAAGTACTCTTGACTACAAATGATTTAATTATATTCATATATATCTGCCTTCTTTTCTTAACCACTTGATAAATCTTGAGTAATATTCCATTTAACCTATACTATACCCATTATTTGAACATCTTCATCATAGTCTTATTGAGGTTCATTTAAAGCAATAACTAGAAAATGAAACTCTTCATCATGTTCACTTGAAATCCCTTCATCTAATCCCCATACAACATGTCCTTAAATACAAAGGGAGATGGTGGGAGGTAAAGAGCAATATCTAGCTAGTGGATCAAGGGTATAATATTCATTATCAAATGGGAAGTGATTCATCAAGTGCTCCCCTTCACTTGCCTTCCATTTAATAGGTCCTCTTTCAAAAATGGAGATGGTGGGAGGGAATAATGTCTCATTTGGTATTATGGTATGAATATGCTCATAAGTTTATTTTAGGTTTTGAGGATTACTCTTCTAACATGGAAAATTTGGGGTAATGAACCTATTTAGAGGTTATTGAGGAAGAGTAAAAGATGTTTGTGCTAAATTTTATTTATTCTACTCTTTCCATTTATCAATCATCATATCAAATTGTAATATACCTACACCCTTGTGAATAATTAAAACTTGAGAAGTGGATAAGGGGCCTAAGAAACATGGAAAATTTCTTGGTTTGGATTTTACAACTTTCTCCCTACATTGATTTTGTATTGGCATATGCGAAGTGGGAGGGAAGATTGGAAACTTGGTTGAGCAGTTTGAGTAACCTCAAGAAGAAAGTTTTCAAAATCTTAAACTTTTAGATCAATTGTTTCAATCTTGAACATGATATCACTGATAATTTAGAATAGGATAAGATCAAGAAAAGAATAACTTAAAGAAAATAGGTGTATATAGGACAAATGGCATGCTTGAAAAGGTTGTTATGAAGGTTGAAAAGCTTTGTAATGTTATTGAGGAATAAAATAAGGACAACATTCTTAGAGGTAAGGCTAGTTAAATGCATAATGAGATCCATATGAGGGGAAAATGGGATAATTATAGGGCTGGTATGGTTCGTCATAGGGTTGATATGGATCAATAACTTGGACAAAGTTTAGAACTACTTCACATTTAGCCATGAAACTTCATGTGGAAAGAAAAAACAAACAATAATTTCTTGGAAAGAATACTTGGGTTATTAAAACCACTTGAATGAACTCAGATTCACCATTGATTCTTATATAAATGACTCCAAATGTTGATGTATTAAATAACAATAAACAATCCTTTAATACATGAAGTAATTTAAGTACTTGTCCCATTGAGTGTGCCAAAAAATATTGTCACTTTGAGTTTCACCCTTTGAGGAGGTATTTCAAGTATCCTCACCTAATTGACACAATGGGAATTATTTATGGCTATGGGTGACCTATGACTAAAGATAACCTATAGAGAGGACTGGATCAATTGATGTTATATCAAGTACTAACACTAAAACTATTTAAATTTTCAAGTAAAAGGGAGCCAACATCATGGAAGCAATGACTATAACGGGTGATTTACCAAACTTTGAGATTACTCTACTTGTTTATGATTATTATTATGGACTAAAATAATATTGGAATCTGATTTCATAATTTAAAAATAGTCCTTCCAATACAAGTGTTTCAATATGGGGGCTATAGATAATGCATCAATTAAGAGGGATAATCAAGAGGTCTAAAGGAAGACACTAATGAATATTTCCACACATAACCTTTGAAATAGTACCTAACACAAACCGTATGACCTAAAATAAGATGACTAACTCATAAAGAGGAAATAATTCATAGGACAAATGCAATGAATTTGAACACTATCATTATGATTCATCAATAATTAATCATAAGAACATTATATGCCAAATGGAAAAGGTATTAATCATCTTGTATTCACTTTAAAAGCAAGAGTTAATGTCAATTTTGGAAAGGATATGAATTAAATAGATATAGGATTCCTTGTAATGACATTTTAAGGAGTGTACATAGAATAATGGAGAAGAGAGAGAAGGGGATGTGTAGAAATCCTATTATGACTATCATCTATAATGAAACTAGTTCAGATGCCAATAAAATAGAAAAAAATAGTCCCATCATTCACCTTCAACATATGTTGGCTTGGATTTATGATGACATCATGAGATGTGGTGTATAAGTGTATCTTCATCTCCTATGGCTCATCTTTTCTTTGCTGAAACTTCCCTTTCGTGATTGAGGAGCAACAAGTTTCTATCTTGACACATGGCCTAATTGACATTCTTATAATATTTATATGTCATTTTTGGCTCTTTAAATTTATCTCTCATATTTTTTATAATGAAAAATTAAAACTTATAGCTCCTCATACTCTGTTATCTATCATTAGAACCTGCCACTTTATGTCAAAGTTTATTTGGTCCAAAAAAATGTGATGAAGATAAGCTCATGTCTTCCTCCAAGATCTAGTATTTTATTGAAAACTAAAAAAAAAATTATTGTCCACTCCATGTAGGTCTTGTATAATATCATAAACCATCTTTCCAAGCTTATTGATCATATTTCAATTGATTATTTATCCATTAGGTCTTCACAGCCTACTAGCAAGGAGTTTAGAGAGGGTTGTTTACATTCTCATCCGTCTTCCATGAACTCCACATTGATGTTGTTGGTGTATTATATCATATTATTTGTCTTAAATAGCATGCTAAATCTCAAGGCAAGATTGACCATTTTATAGCATCCTATTATTCTTCTTTGAGTGTCCTCAACAACATGACTAATGGACTAGCTATGAATGGAATCTCAAAACTACCTTAGTCATTAGAATGGGTTTTTATATAACCTTTAGAATATTAAAAAGACATAATTACATGTTTATAGTGTTTCATTAGGTTTCTTTATTCCTTTAAGACCTTAATAAGGTTTTCAACTTCAACCTCTCAATGAAAGTAAGGAAAGTATTCATCTTAGCTTGGTCTAGAGACATGAAAATCATTATTAAACATGGGGATATATATAATGGATTCTTTTAGGTCATCATACATCTTAAAAATCCTAGGAGGTCTATTCAACTAATGAAAAGGACATCTCTCATCCAAACACTTGTAAAAATGCTTGAAAATATAGTTTCTAGGCCATTTTATTACGATTTTAGTCCACACATGGCAAAATTTTGGCTCTAATAGGTGTTCATGAGGATTATAGAGGTCATACATTTGTTTAAGATTTATTTAATTTACATTTTATTATATTTTGATATATATACAATCATTGATCTCTTTGAGGGCACAAAAGGCATATTTAGGTCTCTAATATTCTTAACGATTATTCATAGGGTTGAGAACCTTAATGGAATGACAAATTAAATGATGTTAGAGTATAAAAAACTTACCAAAATCACATAAGGCCACTCCAACCCATGCATATTATCAATCAATTTATCATGTGATAAATTTTACCTGCTCGGTCATTACGGTCCTATAGGTGTGCATTCAAGAGACTATATTGAGAAAAAGATCTTTTTTTATGCTTGTTTTTAATTTGAAATGCCTATTATAGGATTTATACATGCCTGATGGCATATATAAATGGTTTAAATTTTATTTTACCTCTTAAAACTCTTATCACTTACTTTAGCCCATGGCAAGGGTTTATTGACACTTTAAATGTTTTGACCCTAATTACCATCAAATACTATAATTACCATCTTTGGATGTTTTATCTTTATTAAAAGGCATAAAATAACTTTATAAACCTTATTAATTTTCTCTAACATCATTAATATCCTTACAAGCCTTAAATTCAACATTGAAAATCATATTCTTTCCATATTTTTGTGTACAATCTTGTAGGTGTGCACTTCAAGTTTAAAACCCATTGCAAACTTAATCTTGGATTTAATCCCCCACATTTAATGATCTAAAATGGAATTTTAAAAAAATTTGAGTTTATTTTATCTATTTTTAAGACCTTTTAAAATGATAAACTACACAAGGGTTTGTCAAGATCCTTTCATTTCAAACCTACAGACTTGCATAATGCACTTGTGCATGCATATATTAGCTATCTTCTTGATATTTTTTATCCTTACATGATTTGAGTGGGTTTAATGCTAGGTAAATTATGATAATAAAAAAAATATTGTATTATATACTAAATTTTTTAATGTATGTCTAACACTTGCCTCCTTGTACGTGAAACCCTATTGAAGAACACTATCTTAATAGCCTTAATGGCATACCACTATAATTTACTGTTAGAGATAATCATGGGGTATAAAAAAATGTTGTATTATTTTTTAATGTTATATATAATTCATCTTTAGTGTTTAAAACCCTATTATATATGGATTACTCATCAAAACATCAAATGTGATTTCTTACAAGACTATATTTCTTCCATTTAAGGCTTGTGTGTTGAACAAGCACTAAAAGACCACTTTGGGGATGAATGAAATATTTTTTAAATATGGAGTAGGATTTGGGAGACTATTTAATATTAATTTTGTATGTTTTATCTTATTCCATGAGCCCAAAACCTTCTCAATAATGTCAAATAACCAAAAAAATTGCACTCTCAAACCTTGTAGACCCATACCTTCACATTTGACTCATTCATCCACTGGATATTTTATTATAGATGGTATGTGAGGAATTATTAGGACCTTAATTATTCTTAATATTATTTGATTTTCATAAATGATATCTAAAATTCATTCACCAATATAAAATCAAGACATTGGGGTTTAGTAGGGTTTAACATGTACTTAACTTGCTAACAATGGTTCATATAGCTCTGCCACCTAATCCCAAAACTATTTCCATGGATTGTAAGGGAATAAGGGTGGTAAAAATCCCCTAATTAAATTTTATATAATATCTCTCATCCTTTATTAAGCATTGTGATGAAAATAAGCATTCTTCTCTTGCAAGTGACTCAATAGAAAACATTAACATTTCTTTGACTTTTTTGGACCTACAACTTCTTTCTCTACATGGTTTCGATTTTGATAAGATTGTATGATATTGTGGATATATTATAATATCATTTTTATTTTGAAAAAACTTTTAATGAGACATCCTGATCATGCTTGAGGCTACAAATTCACTTTTGGACCTATCTTCATAAATAAAACTTTCTTATTGTGCCAAAGCACCCTACTAAAGATGTGAAATAGATGTTAATGGAGTTCCATTTGGATTTTATAGTGATGTTTTAACCTACTAATCATCTCTTTATATCTTTATCTTGTCATTTCATACATCATATTATGCTTGGACATTAAAGCAATGAGTAAAGAAGTTTTGAAAGTTGAGTGTATGTTGGAAAAGAAGTATTTTAACACCTTGACCAAGTTTTTACTAAAAAATATATGATATTCTCTTTAAAAAGTGTCAAATTGCCCAAAAAAGACCTATTTGACCTTTATGCATGATATTTTACCTACACACTTGATGTCTCAACAAGGAATTACACTACAACATTGCAAAAAGCAATATAACAAGATAATTAAAACCTTGATATCTAAAAAAATACCTTAAAATACTCAAAATTATTTTGGAGATGAAAATTCTTCTCTCACTATCATATATCCTAGTCCACTATCCACTATGAAACACCATGCTTCTTTGGATGATCACGACCCTTTTGTTTTTACCATACATCACTTATACCTTGACTTTCACAAACTAACCTTAATCTTTCCAAAGTTACCTTAAGCATTTCTAAACTACATTCCAAAATACCTCATAAAATATCATGACACAAGAATTTCTGGACAAGACACATGTCATGGACCTTAACAGTCTAATAAGACCTCATTTAGAAAGGGAAACTGATGAAATGGTCAAATTTTGGATGGTAGGGGTTGAGTTTTGGCCTAGGAGGTGAAAATTTCAACAACTTCATTGGATATTATAATTCCATCATATGTTCTAGTTCTCTCTCCATTGAAATTTCATCATTACCATCCACATCAACATTATTATTAACAAGATGATGTCTTTGTACTCTATCTCAATTTTATTGTTGTAGTAGTTATCTTTTTGCATCAATAATTTTATCTACATACATTGATCTTTGTAATCCTCTTTGTATTAAAACTTGGTCTTGTTGTGATGTTTGTGCATAATGTGCTATCATATATTCTACATGTTCTTTTATTTATCCTTCTATCTCTTCAATTCATGATTCGACTCTACGTCTAATGTGTCATTGTCTTTCATATTCATTTTTATTTATTCTATCCTCATCTATCATCAATAATTGCCATTTTTGTCTTTGATATTCTCAAGAGTATTCTCTTTGACATTCTCACTTTGATTCTTCATATTCTTTTTCTTACTATTCATTTTCAAACTATTTTTTTGTCCTACCATATTCCCTACATATTTATTAAATACTTTTTCTATTAACATTTATATTAACTTTTATATATATATATATAAATTAATATTAAAATGATTTAAAACTAATAAAATGATAATCTTAATATAACGTTAATTGAATATTTAAATATCATATTTTAAAAAACTAAACTAAAATAAGATTTCACATCATAATATTGGTATAAGATTTAAAATAAGCTATCTTAGATATTTTATATTTCGTTTATGATATCTTAGAATTTAAATTTTAAGATATATTACAAATTATATATCGATTACGGTCCCAGAATATAAATCATAACATACTAGTCTATCGATTAAACTTATACTATAAATATGCAATATGAAATACATAGATCTCATTACACTTTCCTAACATATAGTCATAAAACTTAGTTTATAGTTTAAGATGCCTTTATAAGTTTAAGAAATACGAAAAAACATATCATAATATAAGTTTAATATTAAGATGTTGGGACCTAATCTATTTATATCATTGGCACCTATAAATCTTAGATATTGTATTCTTCATCATCATCGTCGTCGTCGAAAGGGTGTTACAGTTGTTCTCACAGAACTGTCAACTAAGCCACCATGTCAATTAATGATGATGTGATTTTTATTTTAAGCTTTAGGACTATTCAATGAAGATTTTTACAGCAAGATAGATGTAACATAATGAATATATTTAAGGCTTCATACATTTTAGTAAATTTATACATATTTTATTTTATGGTTCGGAAAAAATTAATATATTAAGAATTAAAATAAATACTTGTTATATTGTTGTGTTGTGTTGTTATGAATTTTTTAATATTCAAATAAATTTAGTATTTTGATTTGTTCTTTTCTTCTTCATTAATTTATGAATTTCTTTGTGTTTTATTTTTTGGGTTTAAATTTATTTGTATTTATAGATATTTTTATTTTTTGAAATTATTTTGTTGAGTGCTTTATTTTTTATTTATTCATTGCAGCTTATTAATTAAATTAAATTTTATAATTTATTTTATCATGTAGATTTTTAGATAATTAATTGTCAACCCACTCATGCCATTACACACACTTTCATCCCCTTTGATATCACTGTAAGAAACACTTATTGGTGTAATAACATGATCTATTTTGAGATCAAGGGACTTTCTTATTATATGTACAATATTATCAAATAATTTTGACCTTAATTATTATTTTTTTAATTTTTAAAGAAAATGACTAATAATTTATTTATTTTATCTAAATTCAATATTTAAATTAAAACATAACATATAATTTTATAATTAAACTATATTTATAAATCAAAATGTTTTAATCATTGCCTTTGTTCATTCTTATATATATATATTTCTAATAAATTTAAATTTTAATAGAAAATTATATTGTTTAGAAAGGACTATGAGTGAATTGTATAGATTACCATCACCATAACCATTTTTTATGTTTAAAAGTTATTAAATTTGACTTGAAATACATATTTATATTTAATATTTATTTATTATAGTAAAAATATACATTTAACTATTTAAAAAAATTACCTCATAGTAATTTTACATTAACATTTTTATAATCTTTAAAATATAGATTTTCACATTAAACTGAAGAGAAAAAATATTGTTTCTATTTAATAGGGTAAGAGTTAGGATTTGGAATGGCCCAAAAGCCTTTTACAATGAAAAAATAGAGAAAATATTTAAATTCACATATAATGCCTCTTCTAGCGTCCAAATAACACAACATCCAACTTAAAAACAATGAACCTCTTAATCACTAAATAACACATAAAAATTGTAAGCAAAAACTAGAAAAATAACTGCAATAATCAATCAAAAACCTAAATGTCTTCCATTAACTGTCCATCAAGATTTAATGTATATTCAACATACTATTGTACCTCTACTAGCCCTTTATAAAGGACATGACCTTTATAGAATCTTCCATTTCTCTTTATTCTCACTAATATTTGGTCGTTCTTGCCATCCAAATTTAAATTAGGAAACAAGGGAATAAATATTTCAATTTACCCTCATTTCTTAAAATTTCTATTAGAGATTCTCTCTTTAAACAAAAGAATTTAAAATTGTCATGGTGTCTCCCTTTATTTGAGAAGGACCATTTGTAATTTTAAAATGTTTCATTTAGATTATGGGATTCAATATCTTCTAAAAATAATTTTGAACCTTTGTTATCATCGCCCCTTTCTATCATAAGATGGCTAAAGCAAAAATATTTTCATCGAAAATTTTCCTTCTTTATTTTGAAGTTTTTGCATGATCATATCATATGAATAAAATCAAAATTAAATTATAAGGATTAAAAATTCAATGAATGTAAAGGTTCATTCGACTTTTAATCCTACTTCTTACCTATTTTGTTCCTCCTCTTGTTTATGGTTTTAATGTTTTTTTATTATTACTAAAAGTGATTTAGAAATGTGGGAAATGTTGGATGGACATAGTTACTAGTAATTTTTTTTTGAAGGTGAAAGAAAAGATGGAGGAATTGTACTTTCATTTTTGTAATTATATTTAGTAAGTTTTTCTTTAAATACTAAAAAGATCTTAGTAACGTATAAAGAGATCTCAATTTTGTATTATCGTCAACATTTCAGTGAAAGCTTAGAGTGGGTTAGAGATTAATCCAAAAAATATAAGTGGTGAAAAATTTCAAAGTGCATTAGGCAGTGATGATGAGGAGCAGTGACAGGGTGTTTCATGGGATATTATTCACCAGAGGGCTCATATCATACATATGCCCCAACATCACGGTAATTTTTGGATTTAGATGAATTGCACCCATTATAAAAGGATTTATAGCTTGCAGAGTGGTCACATATTTTAGTGACTATTTTCTATTTTATTACATAAGGACTTCATATTCGATGTGTGACTTGAATCATCAATGCAATGTTGTTAATGTGGGGGAAATCCATTGAGGCTATGAAGTCTATTTTTTTGCTTTCATTTTGGTTGAAGTGAGTACTAAAGCTTTTTCAAACTACATTCCATGTGGGTGCATAATAGGGCATCATTGGTGATGCAATGTGAATGTTGTGGTGGAGTTATCATCGGTCGAGAGAAAAAGTGGTTAACTAACAATCAATTCTAGGTGAAAAGTAGGGTTGATAGGTTTAATTCTCATGCATTAAAGGGTGCCCACATCATATGATTAAAAAAAAATATATTCTAACAATGAAAAAAACACTTAAAAAAATCTTGCCAATATAATATTATATCGTAATATCTATTAACATAGTATTGATATTTTTATAATATTATAATAATCATATGTTAATATAATCTATTTAATATAAAAATAAAATTAATTTTTATATATTATAATATATAAAAATAAATACATGATATTATTTTATTATAATAATATATTTATTGAATATTATTATATAATGATTGGTACATAATTAATTTTTACATATTATTATATAATTATTGGTAGAAGCTACGGTTTTGTTGAATAAGCATATGCAGTTGTAGCATGGAGGAAATCACCACAATTTCCCCGATCTTATGCCAACAACCGTCTCCTTATTTCCTTCTTTGAGCTCTTATCAAACACCACATTTATTCTAAAGATAGAACGATCTCCTATAATAAGATCTAGTTTCCTCACCATTATGTTCAAATGGAGGATGAAAACGTGCTCACATTAAGTGGAAAGTAGAAAAGGGAAGAGGAGATGGAAGTCAAGCACATTTGAATGGAGCATAGGGTCGGCAAATTCATGCAGAAATTTACCATGTCGCATGACTAAAATATGGAGGCCATTTATGCTACCTATTATGATGGAGTCCTGAATGTTACTATTCCTAAGCTGCCTCCTACATATCCCAAGAAACGAAACACCATTGAAGTTCAAGTTGTGTGAGCAATGATGTAACATCCTAACATGCATTACAAAGGGATTTCTATAATCTTAATCCATTTAATGTTAAGGCAAGCATTGTATCAATGCTAGGAATATTTTTCATTGACATAATTATTATTTCAAGAATCGGTTACCCCTTGATAATATAGGGGCCTCCCTACAACTGGTTTAGCATCAACATTTTTAAGATTCAGGGCGAGAAGCAGATACCAGCGGGGATGAGATTATACGGGACCCATAAAAAATAGCTTAGGATAGACAATCAGATTCACCTAGAATCGATGGAGGCCAATAATGGATAGGTGAGCTCAATACAAATTGATCTATTGCTTCATACAAATAGTCCTTTAGTATTTGGTTAATTTTGTTCTTTGCTTATGATATGAAATATTTCATTCAAATCAACCCATTGAAATATCCAAGTATAAATCTTGTTGAAATAGCCATCCAATAGTCTACACATAATCCAAACATGGTATTGAGTACAATTTTGTAATATTTATAACAGAAATCAGATTTATGAAATATTATGAAAATATAATCATTTTATTAAGTATAATGACTAACATAGAGAGGGCACCAATGATAATGACAAGCTTGAGGCCATATCTATCTGATGCAACCGCCCATAAAACTGAAAATAGAAAGCATCCCACAAAAATTGATGATCTTGCATGTAGCGTACCATTAACACACACCCTCGATCGGAAACCACATATTCCCTACACCTGATAGCACTTTGAATGGGGCAAAAAGAGTATATTTTACTTGTCTTTTATGAGATAAATCTTGAGGCTTCACCCCTCCATATAACCAAAGATCAGATAAAAGTTGTTCATATTAATAAACGATACTATAAAAAAAAAATTGGCTAAATAATTTTTTTTTTTGCTTGTATGGAAGGAAATTGAATAATACATATCCAACATGTTACACTTCTATCTCCAAAGTCTTGTATCCTTTTCACTGCTAGAAAAGTGACATTAAAGATTAAAAATTAGTATTAAATTTACATTACAATATTCCATCAAAAAATGCAAGTGTCATTTAACCCTCTCTATTAAAAAAATACTTTCATTTACATATGATATAAGAGGCCATAGATATTCAACCACTATATATAAATTAAAATTAAAATACATCAATATTTAATAATCAAACACATCTAATGTTCTACAACAATTGTATTTTACATACAAGACCGTCACACATTTCTATTAGTTGGTATTATTCTTAGTAAACAAAAGTGTCTAAAATAATGAATTTACAAAATTAATCACAAATAAAATTAGTCAATTAAAAGCACCACTATGTAGACATCATATTAAATGGAAAGTAGAAAATATTACCTGTACCCTTAGATACAACATAGATGCATATATTTTATTGAACATAATATCATAAAATCTAATAAGGCATGCATTAAGATCTAGGCTCTAATATGTTTTAAAATCATGAAACAACATATCCAATATTTTAGTGCACTCAATTTTACATTTAAGGGTGATTTCAAATGGCCAATAATTATTAGTAGAAATAATGGATATATGTTCTTTTAGAGATGAAGTTCAGACACATTCAAATATATTTATGGAATCATAGAGATAAGTATTTATGATGAGCAAAGATTCCAATATAAATTCAATTTAATATATTGAGATTCCCTATTACAATTTAGAAAGCCTAAAAATTTACAAGAGCTCTTAATTGGGCTGGTCATTACCACCCATGAAGACTAAATTAGCCTTTGGAACAGAAAAATAATCCTCTAAAAATTTTCCTTCCTTGATTTACAAAGGATAATTATTCTTTGAGCATATGCTTAATTGGGTAAATCCCGTTGGACAAATTTAGTTTGTTTATTTTCCATTGGCCTTTCTTTGTAGAGGTTTTCAAAAGAACATTCAAAATATCTATATGATTGTTTCTCTGAAATTTTTTTATAAATTCTCTAAGTAACACTTACATGAAGAAATTAAAAAATTTTCCCTCTATGGAACCATTAGGTAAGGGGTTTAAAATTCAAGAATTGGCTAGACTGGTGTATCTCAAATTAGAAACCACTTTGGTTGTTATAGCTTCCTTTATGGTGATAATTTGTTCATTTATAGGACTTGTACAAACATGAAGATGATTTTTAAAGTATGACCATCCTAAGAATATGATTTGATGGACCTTACATATAGAATGAACTCCCTCTCTCATGATTTGGTGAAATTATTTTTCATTATCATAAAATTATATTTTATGCACCATTTACAATTTTGTCGTTCATTGATATTTTTTTTTTAAAATATCAAACATTATATAAGATAACATTAAAGTCGTTAAAATATATGAAAATTACCCACAAATACTTTTCTTCTTCATGAGAACTTTTCTAATGGAACTTTTATGATCAACATATTTGAATTGCTTGTCTTAAGCTTATAAAAGGTTGTGACACTTTACAAATATGAACACCATAAAAATATTAAAAATAATTTCCACCGATCATATGAAACAATATCCATGGAGAAACTATTTTGAAGCTTTGAAATAATTAAACTTGTACGTTTGTTTGAATTATAAACATTTATCTTTTTCCTCCTTGTGCTCAAGTAAAACCTTCCTCTATTGAATGTTTATTAATACATTTACATCATCAGATGCCAAAACATTTCAAAACAATCTAGTACTATGTTTTATTTGTAGTAATTAAGTCTCGAAATTAATTAGACATGAGTTAATTTTCTTCTAAATATATATCCATACGAAGCAATGATTTTTTAAGTTCTTTAATCGAGTCTCTTAAATAGAGGTACATAAAACATGTTATTGTAGAATTTGATCATAAATAAATTTAGGAATTTCATGTTTTTTGAATTTCATTTTTAATGTAAAAAGGGGATTTTGGATAAACTACGGAGAAAAAGATTGACCAAAATTGTTTGCAAAAATTTTCCTTTTTATGTGTAAATATAAATATATATTTAAAAATATATATTAATTGAATTTAATTATGTTAAAAAAAAGAGGTAATTTATTTAAAAGTCCCTTTTTAATCTATAAATATAAATATTAATTTTAAAAAAATACATATTATATTTAATTATAATTGACAACATAATACACCAAAACACTAGATCTAAGTGAAAATTAGACATAATTATTATGAATTGATAGTTTTGTAAAGTCTAACAACTTTGATTTAGGTGAGAGTATTTCATATTCCCAATATTATTTAGGTGACATTACTTCATACTTCTAATAAAAGTCTCTAATTGTGTATACTTGATTTGAACTCAAAACCCCTTTCAAAAAGGCAAGTATTTAATGTAACATACATGATACCATTAAAAGAGTTTAATCAAGAATCAATTGTCTTGTAACTATAAATTTACACCAAACTATTTAATATAAAATATATATTTATATCATATATTAAATTAATATATTATACTATTAAATAATATTAAAATTAAAATATAACATAAAATAATATTAATTAATTTTAAAAAATTATAACTAATATTATTGTTATTATATATTTTCTGGGGCTTAGTGACATTTCAAAAACTTCGGGTTTCATTAGTTTTTATAAAAATATGAAATCTTCTAAATATACTTGTTACAATTAACTATCAATTTAAAATATTTATCAAATATTTAGAACTTCAAACAATCCACTAAGATGTGTATAAGTTTTAAAATACCATAACCATTATATTAAGTCAACAGGGAAAAATAATTATGTAATAAGTACTTAAAAGATAAACAATTTCTACAACTCCATCTAAATTATTCTATATATGTTCAATATTAAAATATCAATTATAATCTTAACATTTAAATCTTAAACATAAGAAAATATTTTTATCAATTTATTAAGAATTCGATTCAAATAATACAAGTTAATATCAAATTATATTATAAATCTCATCTATGTTTGACCTACTTCAAAGTCTCAACTTTTCTTTTAGTCTTTATCACAAATAGAAATTATGTAATCTATTTTACCAAGGTGTAGCATAGTCTGGACAAGTGGCGACCATCTCATCATCATGCTAAAACATATAAAATTTAACTTTTTATTTATTATGTTGATAGTTATTCTACAATGGTAGTGGTGGGGTGAAGTGTAATAGTGTGATTTGAGTTGTTCACTTTTATGTTTGACCTTCAATTTGACATTTATTCAATAATCACATATCAATTTTAACATTAGATATGATGTCTATTAAACCATCACTTAGAAGTTTTTACTTTTTGTTTGGAAAAGTCAATTGAAAAATCATAATATCTTAGCTATACGATTAAGTTTCGAGCACTTTTTTTCCATAAAAATAATTATTTGAGCCCAACACGTTGATATGACTTAATAGATACTATTAACACTAGTCAGAGGAAAATTAAATGAGAAAGTAAAGAAATCGTTAATAAATATGAGACGTGAAAAATTGAAAATAAAAACCTCAATATTTCTATTTCTTAATCTATTTCAAATAAATATTTTTAAAATATTTAATATATTTTTAATATAATATATTACTAACATTACTATTTATAATATTAATTTTATCATTCTCATTTTTTTATCTTTAATTTTTTTTTAAATATTTATATATAAAATAATATCTTTAAAATTATTATTGATATATATATTTTTAATAACTACTTGTTTGTTCCTTAAAAAACTAAAAGGGGTCTCTTAGAAATTTAGATACACAACATGCCTTTTTGATTTAATTATACTAAGACTTTGTTCTCTCAGTTTGCATTTTTTCTAATACACATGATGAACGTAAAAGTCAGAAGTAGAGGATCTTGCGCTATGGTAAGCTTCGAACGCAGACAAAGTGGCAAGCTAATTTATCTATACGATGTATCCAAAAGCAAATCAAACAACAGTTTAGTAACCTGTTAAAAATAAATGTCGCGTCAACAAATTTATATTTTTTCAATATTTTTTTATCATATTTTTCTTTAAAAAAAAAAAAAACCTGGAAGGAATAATATTAATTGGAACTATGAACCAATACGAATACAAACACAAGATCCAAATACCAAAAATCCAATGGGCATATGGTTGAAAAAGATCGGGGAGGATTTTCTGTATCCTGTGTAATGAGCATTAATAATGAGGTCAGGGTTTGGGCGTTTAAGAATTTATCACAAACCATAGGTAGAGAACTAGATAGCCTCTCGTCGTTTTGTCGTTAATATTGTAATAATAGTGGTTGATACGAATTGTGAGGTTTTACTTTGTGTATTCAATTTAATTTAATTCGCATATTAATGTCTATTACATGTCAAAAATGTTACATTTGATTTAAAAAGATATTATATGAATTTAATGTATAAAATGGAGTGTTAAATGTATTTTTAGAAATATATAGATAAAGAAATAAAAGTGTGTTTTGATTAAAAAAATAATAATGATAAGTAATTAATTTGATATTTAAATGTTATAAATTTTAAAATTGATAAAATACATATTGTTTTATAGATTTAAATTATGTTATTTGGAATGTAATTTTTGTTGTCTCATAAGCTTATTTTTTGGATGTAGGAATTGATATTCTTGAATATATTTGTATATCAACATTTTAAGTCACATATTTTTTGTCAAAATTGAATTGTCTTATGTATAAACAAATCTAAATCCCTTTGGTCCTCACACTAGATAAAACTTATTAGGGATCCATGGGAATTTATATTAAAAACAGGTATTTTCCATAAATGTCATAATAAATAGGCACTTAAATACAAAATGCTCTTCACATTTACACTAGATACAAAACATAATTAGCATACACACTCATCCTATATAAGGTCATAGTTAGATTCTATCTAAAGTGGATGAAAGAAAAACTAAAATTGAGATAGAGGGATCCTTAATCACAATAAAAATATCCTCTTCATATACTTGGGAACTTGAATTTGATCTTTATGTAAGCATTAATAAAATTGTAAATAATAAAGAAGTTATGATTTCAAAGGACATTTTGGGGGGATAATTGAACTGGATGTGATCCTGAAGTCAATATTAGTAGTATGATGTTTCTCCAATATCTTGGGTATGATATTCAACACTTGGTTAAGACTACTGGGCCTCAACATTACATTGAATCAATGGAGTTTCTAATAACCCTTAGACTCATCACATATTCCTCTATATTTCATATTGACTTCAATTTATATTAATATAATTAAGAAATAGAATGATCATGGCAAAGATAGATTTGTGATATAGTAGGTAAAGATCATAACTATATTACATTTGAACAAGAATGTGTGACTGTTAGCATTTCAAGTGAAGGATATACTTTAGAATAAAAAAGTGGAAACTATTTATTCAAAATATGATACAAGACCAACAAAACAACACCACGTGTCAGTTGGTGATTTAACACATAATTCATTAGGAGATCACATATTTTATGGAAGAACTCCATAGAAGAATTATACTAATGGAATCATTGGTTAAGATCCAATATTATATACTGTGCATAGCCTCAGATTTATCATCAATTGTATTCTTCTATTTTTGACAAACATGATCATATGCACATATATTGGTCATTATTCTAGCTATTAGCTTTATTTTCACGTCCACCTAGATTTTTAATTATTATCCTAATCTGTAAATCCTAACATTTATCCTACAATGACTTTAGTGGACATGCTTTGTGGCATTAAACTTTCTCAC
The DNA here is from genome assembly GCA_037957365.1 of Torreya grandis. Taxonomy (NCBI): domain Eukaryota; kingdom Viridiplantae; phylum Streptophyta; class Pinopsida; order Cupressales; family Taxaceae; genus Torreya; species Torreya grandis. The sequence goes on from JARHVA010003427.1 coordinate 1,942,850, forward strand.
TCTTACATATTGACTACTTATACATGTGATGGCTTCCATTGAGCTTACACGATTACACACTTATATCTACGTATTTCATGAATACACTATCAGGATTATGGAACACACAATTGATTACCTTTGTACAAGCAACTAAATGCATAATTTAACTAGAATGCACAAGTAACTAGAATTCAGAAATAACACAGAATATGAGAGACAATACCCAATTGTATTAATACTCTTCTACAAAAGAATTACAAAGGAAGAGATGCCACACTCTTCCACACCTTATAGGTTTCCCACATAAAGTGTACAATAATTCACCTTCAAGAGTTATCTCTCTCAATTACGGTCCCAACACACAACTCAAACACAGAGTTGGTGTTCACCTCCAACCAGTCAATATCACTACTGCCAGTACCACTAGTCAGTATCACTACTACCAATACACAAGTACTCCACGTACTCCATAAGTACTCCACATACTCCACGAACGAGTACACACCGTACTCCAAGTAGATCCCACCTAATCTTTCTACCTATTATGTTGTGATCTCCCTGATCTTCCTTCCACCTACAAATCAAATTGGTTTTACAACACCTACAAACCTAGATCAAACACACACAAACACATGCAAATCAATGATCTTACTTACCATGTAGATCTCTCTACACCCTGAAGAACCCTTGTCCTTGCCTCACCAAGTCCTTATGATTCTCCAAACCAGCACCCTTGTGGATCTCTACAAGAACTTGCACAACCTATAGCTCTACCTGATCATACACACTCAGCACCTCTGTGGAACTAGGAGGAGCTACCCTTGCTCTCTTCACACACTGAAGGAGTTAGCCTGCTCAGCTCAACTAGCACACCTTTACAATATAGTCCATGAGTCTATTATATAGATCCCATGCAAACAATAATTAGACATCTAATTAAAATAATTAGATCCATAGCTCAAGACTAAAATTAGCCTTCTACATGCAAACAACTAGTTCGTTAACTAACTATTAGTGAAACTGACAGTTCCAAAATCGCACAGGCGATCGACGTTGGTCCCTGTTAGTTTGGAGGTGACTGACGTCAGTCGACTCCTGATTGATGTCGGTTGTTCTGCTCACTGGATATGACTGATGTCGATTGATCAGACTGATGTCGGTTACTTTGCAACTTAGTAACCTCTCAGCAACCTCCTTCCCTATTCGCTTCAGTGAAGCTTTTAGCTCCACAACCTAACATACACATTGATTCTTTCCCATTAGAGGCATGATGATATGTAACTCCACATAGGCTATTGAGCTATATTTTTATAGTTCACATATACATTGGAGGCATATTGCTTGCTTTCACTTTTTCCACATTAACCATGCTATCAAATCTCATCCACACATTTCCTTGACACATGTTGTGGATTTTTTGGATCCATTCCATTATTTTATTTCAAAATCGTGGCCCCTTGGTCATACTAGACTATGTTAAAGAAAAGTAAAATACAAAAAAATTAATTAATTACAAAATAAAAAAATATTAAAAATATTTATAATAAAAAAATCAGGACTAGGGCATGGTTAATATATTACAATGTTACAATATTTTATTTGTTACATGTTTAGTACATGGATTATTATTTTTATACACACATGCATTTATTGGTATATGAGTGTGATGCGAGACATACATGTTAAAAATGGACATATAAATGTTGGACTTTGCTCTACATAATGTTAATGCTAATACTAGGGGCATCTTATTCCTTTGGTTTCATTATCACAAGTTATATATTTATATGACCTCTCTATCATGTTGATCTATCTAAAATATTTACATGTCTTGATAGTTACTCATGTCTTACATATTGTTATATGGGTGTGTTAATATACTACGATTTTAGATTTATACATGTGGATGGTGTAGACTAGTTTTTACTTGTTTTATATTTCATTGATGTTGTTATTCTCATTCATGATAGGCTACTTTGTACTCATCTATTATTCATGTTCGTAGGCCTTTTTTGTTTCTGACACATTTGTGTCCCGTTTTTGACTTTTTATATCCCTTACATGTGGTACTTTTCTTTATTTTTTGTGACATATTTATGTCCCTTATTTTTGAACATTTTATGTCCCTTGCACGTGGTCCTTGTCCAATTTTAATAACAAAATATTTATATCATTTGTTTGTGACATATTTATGCCCCTTATTTTAAAAAAATTATGTGTCCCTTGTGTGTGGTCTTTGGCCTTGTTTGTTGTGACCTCTTCATGTCCCTTGTATGTGACCCTTAGCCTTAAGTGTGACACTAACACCTAAGCTTGATGATCTTATTCCACTTGCTAATTTTTCTAAGATTGAGTCATCTCATGATCCATATCATGCACCTTTACTATGTAATCTTATTCATTTATCTTTCTGTGATGGTCATTATTGTGTGCTTCTTTGATATATGTATCAGGACATGAAACTTATATTCCATAAATTACACATTTTACATCCAAAACTTTGTAAATACATTATTATAATGACATAATATCCACATGTTCACATGATTATACATGATGATATATCTATACATGACATGATATAATTAAATAATATTTTGAGATGATTCTCTTATAAGACACATCCCTCATCTCAAAAAGGGGGGATTATAGTGATATTTTCATAGATACATAAGCCTTTATTAACAAAAAAAATGTGTTAGAAGATGTTTCTAGAAAACCCATCAAAACATACCAATTGGGAGTTGTTGTGGGAAGTGAATTCAAAAGATACTAAAGGGAGCTAAATCAACATATTAAAATTAAACTATGTGCAATATTGTAGATGTATTAAAATTATTCATAGGATTAATTTACCAAAGACATTCAATATTTTAAATGATTAATATATTAAATAGGAAAAAAAATACATACATTCATAATGGGACATGCAAACATAAAAAAAACCATTATTGAATCTCTATTTTGATCTCTCCATTTTGAAAAAAAAAATATAATACAAAGAGTGATATATATAGAGCTTACAAAGCCTTTGTCGCTTCATATTCTAGCCTTTCACTCGAAAAACAAGGGACTCTTAACATTTTATAGATTCTTGATAGGAATTTAGGTTCTAAATACATTCAAAAAGATATATAAAGTGCAAAATAGTGTAGATCACAAACTTATCAAACAATTATACACTACAATTTTATATCCATATTATACTACTAACACTTTTTAAGACTTAAATTATTGTATTATCCCTAGAGAAAGTCATATGAAGTGTGTCAAATGCTAGAGTTGATGGAGTCCCTTAAAGAGAAGGGTTGGAATAAAAACATTACTTTTAATAATAAATCAAGGTGTTATTTATGAGTTTTCACCTTATTCACACTACTTATCCACCATTTTAGGTTTTCAAATAATTAAGATACCAATATAACATCCTTACAAGTTTTCAATAGAGCATCTTAAATTTTTTTCCAAAATTGGTGTGCACAGTACCTATGTGGAGGGTAAAGACATAAACTGAGAAGAAGGAAAATGAAGATATGATGTGGACGCTATGGCTCAAATAATTTCATATTTGGAAATTGAAGATGAAGATGGATGTGATCAAATTATTTCCCAAGAGGTCGCATTTGTAGTTGTAAATGCCAACAACATTTGTTATTATTGTATAGAAAACTATTTAACTTGATCAACTTTCCATTTATGGAGTTAATGTTAGAGCTAGGTAGATGGGACAAATTGTGTCTCCTTAACTTTTTTTGAAATAGAATTATCCTAGTGGGTTAAGTCTTACTTGGATATGCTGAAATCACCAAGATCTTCTCATACCAAATAAATCATTTTTCACTAAGGGGATTAATATTACATTAGGTTTTGAATATGGACATCCTTAGATTTGAGGATAGAAGACCTACTCATTGACACATTTTTTTAAATCTCTAATGTGAGTTCATCCATTCTATTGGTGTTCTACTACATTTTAATTATCTCAAATGTATTTCACAACATGTCATTCTACCAAATTAGTAATCTTGGCCATAATTATGTTTCTTGAGTCCACTAACTCTTTTAATGATGAATCCATTGAAACATGTGTATACATGTGATCTACCAATGTTGCCTTAGCATTTTAGCCTTATCAAGCTTTGTGATTAGTTATTTCAATGTATGCTAATTTTTTAATCTAGATCCAACATTGTGTGAGTAATATAAAGAGTTAGATGCATAATAATGTCCACAACTTGACCATACTCCTCCAAAGGTTTGTAGATAACCTCTATTTTATCTTTTAATGTCTGGAGCTATGTTCAAATCTGTTGTAACTTTAGTGTAGTGAGCCAGTCCTTTGTCATCTTAGATAAAATTTCAACTAATTGCTTATCTTTGGATATGACTTTGTCACCCAAGACTTGGGTGACCAAGGTATGGAAAGTGTCATCGATCAATTATCTTGATTTGATAAGGTGGAGGTGTAAATCTTCATTTTCCTCTCTTAGTTTATATTCCTCATGATCTAATGTGAAAGCCTTTTCTATGATGTACTAATAAAATGTAGTCACTTCCTCAATTTACTTATGCAGAGGTAACTAGGAGACATTCATTGATGCTTCTTGCATTATTATTTTAAGTGTTAAACTAGAATCCTATAAATGTCACAGGTGCCTTCTTTATTTGT
>JARHVA010003427.1:1955000-1975000 GCA_037957365.1 Torreya grandis
ATTTAGCTATATATGCTTCTCCCATAGTAAAGGGTATTCACCTTTTACTTCTACAAACTTTATTGGAAATACATCTTAATATTCTTACAATAGTTACATTCATTCTAAAATCTCATTCTATGTCTAGTAGTCATATAAAGTCAGAAGTTTTGTCACCAACTCTATCCCAATATTACCTACCAATTTATTTAATGTATCTTAGTATATATTTATTTATTCACTTGGAATCAATTCTGACAATGTTCTTTGTCCTTCTTTATTTTGAATATTAATATTTTATAGCTATTGATCTTCAATTTTGTCTATAATCTTGGTTATAGGATCCTCCATTTCTTACTCTAGATCAAAACATCCCTCCAAATGAAAATACTCATCACTATAAATAAAATTTTCCTATTCTCCATAATTAGTTATTTTATTAAAAGGTTTTATAAAAAAACACTCTTTATGTTTACTCTCCTTATAGTATTCTAGAATTACATTCAATTCCTTACATAATTCCTCCTATGAGGTATAGTATTGTGTACTATCGAGATCATCCACTCAACCATAGAATAAGAATATATTTGGATTCTGAAGGTATTAATTTACCAAGGGTTTTTTTTCTTTGAATATAAATGTTCACATAAAGTCCTATTGGATTTACAAGTACTTATTAATCTTCATTCTAGATTTTTAGTGCATGTACCACATTACTAGAATAGGTGATAATGTATGATTGAATGCATGCACCCAATTTTCAGGTCATACACTTTCAAAATACCATACATATACACATTTATTAATATTCATTTTAGGATACTATCATTCCATAGAAAATGTCCATTGGTTCATGATTGTAGGTGCTATTTGAAATTAATTTTTTTGTTATTTACTATCATTTTTCATAATGTAATTGATTTGAGCTATGTACTATCCACCATGTTATTAATAGTACCCTTAAAAACATAATTTAGTGTATTAATTCATTTATCTATATATCCAACATGTTCTAATATAGAAATAAAGATTCCCAAATTCTAGGTTATAAATTATTGAGGTGATTAATTTTTTGTAGTGAAAACCATTCACATTGATCTCAATTCATGATATTCTCTTATCTAATGCATCATATCAATATTTTAATCCCCACTCATTAAATATAAAACCTACCATGGTAGAAATGATATGCATATAGTTATCATGCAGTCAAGTTGATTCCTCGTTTACTCTACTGTGTAGGGTGCACACCTCTCACCCAATATTTTAGCACTCATTACCCAAATTTTGATAAAAATCATACACACAAGTCTTATTCCACATTATATACTTACTTACATTAAAATATATTCATTCCACACTATGTACTAATTCATACACACTTCACAACTTGTATTCTTGTACATTGCATAAGTCTTATGCTTATTCATTGTATTTTGCACCACTTAAACTTAAATTATAGTACACCTCATATTTTTGTGAGATATCTCATAGCAACACGTACCTATTAGTTTTTCAACATAGATCATAGACTTATGTGCCTCACTGACCTATTCACCACATAGGTTTTATGCTAGATCACTAACTTCTATGTATTCTATAGCTTGAATACTTACACACCTCATAGTCTTTCACTACAACTCATAGTTTTGCATGCCACACTAAAATAATGAATTCCATAACACATCCATGTGTCAACTCACCTTAGATACATGCTCTAAAGGGTTACCCACTCTTCAAATATCCTAGAATATGAACTAATGTAGCTATTTTATTGGTAACTGATAGTGTTTGTAACCACTTTTGTATTCTATGTTTACAATTATGTAACATACGCAACTGGCCTAAGGTCAATGCTCCACATAGTCATAACATAGATAGAATTTTATGCATATATAATTTGTACAACATTAAATGTAGCACATTGTACCAATTTTCCCTATTCTCTAGTAATGAATATACATTACATTTACTGCAAGTAATAATTTTGATCCATTTAATGTGTTTAGTTGTTTCTTTTTGAATTAGCTTTGCCCATTCACTCTACACTATAAAAATTAGGTTATCCTCTACATTCTTGGTCCTCGACCCCCTATTGTGGATCATTGGTATCAGATATTAAAATATCTATTCCTTTATATGCCTGTAAACATATGAGTGTAACTTGAGAAGGAAGTTATAATTGATTATGTTAAGTAAAATGGATGATGCCTAGAAGCAGCTTAAGTTAGCCTTTAACATAAAAAGTCACATTGTCAATTCACTAGATGCATAAGAGACAAAAAATTTTAGCCAATTTTCTGAATTTATAGTATAGATCAATTTGATTCCTTCCAACATAATTCCATTGTTTATTCAATAATGGTTTTAGAAACAAATCCCCTTCAATTTTCAAGTCAATATCAACATCCCTTTATTCGAATGATATATCGATGCTGAAACATTGGAAGCTTATATTTTACAACTCAAGGCATACTTCTCAATAAATTATTTCACCAATGATGAGAAAATCACCTTGACAGTAATGAAGATGTCCATACCGATTTATCTCTAGTGGGAGAACATTAATTCATAATGCATGAAATAATGTGTTCTAAATGAATTCTAGAAGACTTTTGTTGATGTATAAAAGGATTAGTACTACCCTCTGCACCACTTTGAAAATGAATACATCAAGTTACAATAGTTGTTCTAGTATAAATATCAGTTTGTGTAAGACTACACTAAGATTTTCCTTGACTAATATGTGTTCCTTCATGAGAACATGAGTGAACAACATAAGGTTTTCAATTACATCAGAAAACTCTCACCCTATATCAATGTGAAGATGGATTTCCTAACTTTTGAAACTTTGGGGAAAGCATATCATAATGTTGTAAAGATTGAATCCAAAGAAAAGATGAAGCAATATGTCACCTCTTCATCCAGTATAGTGTGTAAGGCCCAACCTTCACATAACTTCACATCATAGCCTTATGCACAAAATCAATAGAACACTTCTCATAAAAGAGAGTATCACTACAAGATTACTCAACCTTCCATGGTTCTAATGTCTTCTACTTCAAACAAAGGAAATAAGAAGAATTTTGGTGATAAGTGCTTTCATCACCATCATTCATCCACTCATGATTATTCTAAATACCACATACAATAATCCTTTTTCACATCATTTGAATCACGATCCACATTAATGTATGACATTGATCTGGATGCCATTTTTCTTGATCATTAAAACCACTATGATTGACATACCTTAGGTGTATTAAGATCTCTTCCATACCAAGTTTTGGGTGAAGGGTCAGCCTCTTGATGTCATCATATAAAATGGTATATAAATTATCATCATCATATAATCCATAACTTAGAACCTTAGTCTTGCCACTTCTGTGTATTTGAAACCATATTTTTTAGGGTGGCTCTAGTAAGGGAAATATATATAGGTTCAAAGGCAATGAACTTTTATGTAAAAATTCCTATGGAAGACAATGTCACTTATGACATCGCACCTCTATAGCTCTATAACATATTATTAGGGAGACCATACCTATATGATTATGAAGCCACATATCAATCCAAGTGATAGGTTAGACTATTCGTGCACAAGATCACTTCTATAATATTTTTGAGTCAGGACCCAAGACCAAAATTACATCGGTCTCTTGAAAGTGATGTTTTAAGCTCATCTCACATGTGTAGAAGTTCATGTTACTCATGGTACACCATGATACATCTACACAATCAAAATCAAATCACACTATGGTAGCATGCAACAATCACACATCATTACATTAATAATAGCTCAATAAGTTACTTGATTAAAGTAGTAAAGTCTACATAAGGACTTCCCACATGCTATAAATTAAATCACTTCATTGATTTGGTACCTTGATCCTTTATTAAGAATAGCCCCTCTATCACATATCAATTTGGGAGAATGATAAAGTTGGTACCAAAATCAAGAGATTCTTGTTTAGGGAAAGATCAAACCTAATTATTCACCTTGTGAGAGTTTGATAGCAATCATACCCAAGAAGGATGGGCCTTGGAAACTCTACATAGACTATCATGCACTCAAAAAAATAATTGTTAAAAATTGTATCCACTACCATGCATTCATGACCCTTTAGACCACCTCTAAGGAAAATAATACTTCACCATGATTGACTTGAAGTAAGGTTACCATTAGTGTCGATTCCATCCTAAAGATGTTGAAAGGACAACATTTAAGATTGGGGAAGGATTATACAAATGATTGGCCAAGACTTTCAACCTCATCACTTTACCAACCAATTTTATGTACTTTATAAATTATATACTTAGGACATTATTGAAATCCTTTGCCATTATATTCTTGTATAGCCTTAAAATTTTCAATAAGACTTGGGAGGAGCATAAGAATAACATATTCTGTATCTTCGACATTTTTTTCCAACATGAGTTATAATCCAACTTAATAAAGTGTACATTTGAGATGATGTAGATCTAATACCTGGGCTACATCATTGATTACACCATCATAAGAGTAGATCATAGAAGATCAAAGTGATCCATGATTTGTTTAATCCACATAATCTCATAGAATTGAGGAGGTTTTTTATACTTACTAACTTCTATTGTAGGTTTGTCCTTGGTTTCTCTCACATCTCTTGGGATCTCATCCAACTCACACATGCCATAGCCAAATTTGATTGGATTCATGCACAACAGTGTGATTTTGAAGAACTCAAATATTTCCACTAGATAATGCATATTATTGTAATATTTGACATTATACAAAACTTTGAAATTCACACTGATGTATCTGAATATGCACTCAATATAGTATGAACATTATATCACATACCACTTCAACAATGTTTAATAATATGGTGCATGGGTACTCCACCTATGAGGATGAATTTTATGTTATTTTTTAAGTAATTAATTAATCGTGACACTATATTCTTGGGAAAAATATAGTTATCCATTTGGACCATAAACCACTTCAATTCTTGTAGTTGCAGAACAACCTAGAAAAACCATGCCACATGGAATTGATAAATTACATGTATAAGTTTCATATCATGATCAAGATAAATAATGTGAAGGATAATAAGTTCTTAAATTTCCTTATCAAACCATTGATTCACATTTTCATAATAGTGTAGGACACACATGGACATAATTGTGTAGAGTGGGTTACTCTCTAATCAATTGACTAGGACTTCAAAATAACTTACACTAGCCTCACATATGCTACATAAGTTTAGCAGTTCTTCTTATCTAACTAGCCTCTCTAAAAAATCAAACATATATATGTTCCCTCTAGCACACCTCATCAATGACTCATCTTGGAGGCACAATACACCAAAACCTTGGGACACTTAATCATGACAAAGATTCTATCCATATTGTATTCACACTTTTATTAGATCTACATGTGCATAGATATGGAGTGCCAAATCAAGTGTTGCATTAATTTTTCTATCACCAAGCCTAAAAATAGGAAGTGATGAATTTACACACCTCTATTGATTCCATCAAGACCATGCAAATCTATTATCATGGATTTTAGGACTAGGTTTCTTGTGATGAGATGACAGCATGATGATGTGTTCTTTATAGTGGATCAATTTTCTATGATGGATGTCATGGTCATATGAAAAAAATACATTTATGTAGATGGAACTATGTAGGAATTATTTAGCCATGTTTGGGTTCATTTTGGGCTCCCAACATCCATCATATCTTACCATGATCCATTTTTTATGAGCCACTTTTGGTAAGGACTTTAAGATTCGATGTGTATGCAGCTAGATCAGTCAACAAAATTTCATCCTCAAATAGACGGCCAAACCAAAGTTTCAAATCACACATTTGTTCATATTTTTTAAATTTACAACCATGCACATGATCATACCTAAGATGACAATCTCTTATAAATTTAACATGCATACAATAGGGATCTTCACAACTCTACTGACCATAGTCCATTCCAAACATGTTTTGGGTTTCAAATTTTGACACCACTCAACATATCTTATCATAAACAATCAATCAATGAGTTGCACACACAAAAAAAGAAGTAGATAATGCTAAAAAATATGCACACATCCTATCTATTCACCAATAAGTTTGATAGATTTTTTCTCAAACTCAAGGGAAGTACAAGAAGTGCCATGACACACATCACACACCTTGTGTAGTTTGAGTTGGAGATAAAGCATTTTTGTAAATTTAGAAGGAACACTTTAAAGGAACATATCAAAATATCAATCTTCTATGTTACATTCCTTACACCATTTTATGTGTAGCTGGTGAGAATGACTTCATTATTTATCTACCTCACTACTTGAGATTACACCTAGTCTTTAATGTGGAGCTTATCAAGCCTTAATATCCATTGTTTCTTAAACTAGTTGTGTCACAACATCCTTTTCATTTCGTCTTGAACACTTGCATCCTACATTGAAGGACTAGATCATCAAAGTGACAAACACACTCACCTAGCATGACACACATCAACTTTTTTAAGTGGTCAAGGTCAGGAAATATTATTATCAAGCTAATTGCTACACTTCGTATCATATCTATGATAAAATTTGAAATTATGAACAAATGTAATAAACACTATTACTTTTCAAGAAAGGGTGAGTGATCCATGCATAGTTCCCATGTAGTCAAGCTTAATCCTAAATAAATCTACTACATGTGGCAAACATATCTCCCCCAATATTTTATACTAAATTCCTAAAGTTTTATCAAATTAATATGCATAAGTCTCATTCTTTAGAGAATAATTTTATGCACTCTACACTATAACCTCATTACTATGCTCTTCACAACCAGTATTCCCGCATGCTGCACAATTATTATGCTTGTTACTGAGTTGTATTCCCATCACACCTATATTAATTTTACCTTTACAATAGTACACCATAGTTCATATAATTTAAATTTTGGAAGATCTACACCATATCTCTTAAAACTATGTGCCTCATTAGCCAATGCATTGCATAAGTTACATGCCAACTTACCAACTTTTAAGCACTCTACAACTTGTAGACCCACACACCTCATAGTCCCATTATACAACTCATTGTTTAATTTCCCTCATTAAATTTTTGTATTTAATAACATATATATGTGTTAATTTACCTTGACCACATGGTTCCAGGTGTTCACCACCCATCATTTAGCATAGAAGATGAATCGACACAACTATTTTCTTCATAACTAATAGTAATTATAACCACAATTGTATTATATTTATATAAGTATGTAACATAAACAACTAGACTAAGTTTGATGCTCTACATAATCATAACACATATATAATGCTTTGTGTATCTACTTTATAAAACATACATTATATCACATTGTACCATTTTTTTCCTACTCTCTGTTAATAAATGGAAGTTACATTTCCTACAAGTAACATTTCTCTAAATTAAATGTGTTTAGTTGTTTGTTTCTAAATTATATTTTCTCATTCACTCTACACAACCAAAACATAGTTATCCCCTGCATGTTTGGTTTAGGGCCCCTTGGTGTGGGTAAAGAACACCTTCATGAATAGGTTCAATGTAATCCATGTCTATCACACCTTCTTGATATATTAATTCTACTTCAAATGTTGTTGGCAATCACATAGAATCTGACTTATACCCTCCTATCTATAACTTTGGAACTTGAGTTTTGTTAGCATTGGTTTGAATAAAAGCTACTCTATTAGTTGAATCTATTATTAAGGCCTCATTTTTTGATGGAAAAAGTGATGTTTTGCATCTCATAGTGATTTTTCATATATTTTAAGGCCACTTTAGAATAACTAATATATTTCTTGTCATAGGGTGAAATCAGATCTTTCAGTATGATGTATGGCTTGATCTTAACCTTGTTTATGGGTATAATAATAGTTATATCCCATTAGTGCACCTTTAACTAATTACACATTATATTGATGGTCATCTAACCATCATAATCCCATTTTTTTCTAATGAATACAACGTTATGCATTTAATAAATCTTCATGTCAATTACTTTGAAATCACCTTACAAGATTATGTCTACAACTTTTATTTCCACATTAGCCAGTTGATAAATAGGTTTTCAAATTCTTTAGTTTATGATACTTACCATTATTGGATTATATCTAAGATCCATTCATCAAATATATTTCCATGTGAATTGAGGTATCATATTAACTTTCATTCAATAATAAAATACAAAATTTTGAACCTCATATATTGGAAATTCAATATCATTTTGAGAGTTGACATGTGAAGGTTTCTTAGTGTTCACATACAAAATTACATTGCCAATACACTAATTACCTTTCCACAAACTAAAAAATAATGTAAAAGGTTTGTGATGTTATGTGAGATACCCTCATTCAATAGAGTGGTTACCAACTTGAGTATTTTTTTGAAAGAAATAACTATTATATAATACCTCATAATGCACATGATTTTAGTGTACATATTTGCATCAATGACTATGATACCACATTGTGATGTACAATAATAGTGTAGGTTTTGTAGAACCTAATGTTATTGATACATCAACCCCTTTCGTTTCACACGTTAGGATATTTATCCTACTAAACCTTTATAATATAATGATTGTGTGACATCTCCAATGGTGGTAATTATTATTCTGAATACTAACTAATGTCACATAACTAATTGAATGGCCATAGGATTATTGGTGTGTGAATTTATCATATTTACATTTTTTATAGGCTTGTATCTTGTCTACTTTTATAAGATTAGATAATCTTCACTTTGGTATTGTCCCAAAACTCTAAAATAAATACAATACATTTCCCTTGGATGATTAGTTATAAAATTTCATGTGAAGTGGTTGGATTATCAACACAAATAACAAACAATCCATTGATGTCCCTATTGTTAATCTTGTCTATGATTTAATCCTTCATATCCACCAAATAAACCTCATTTGTTTCCACCTAGTTTCTATCAAAGACCCACACCTTGCTATTGTTGACCATTATATCCTCCATGTCACTATTGTGAACCTTACCCTTATTTTGATTAACTGTAATATCCCCCATTTGGGAGAAGATGGGGTCCATCTTGTTGCCTATTGTTGAGGGAACACAGTGTTTTGTGACTAATTATATTGATGAAATGGTGGAGTGCATCCAATATGGTATTAAAGATACTCTGATGTCCATCCTAATAAAACTTGAGGTTGATACTAAATCATAGTGGTCATTTATACATCTAGGCTTAGAATCTTGGGTTTTGTAGTATGCATTTGTTACATAGCTACCACAAAGATATTTTTATAGGTTTATTCCTTTAATTATTGGAGAGATCTATAAGATTTATCATCATGATTTTGTGAATTACATAGATTATATTATAAACTATATGATTTTTGGGTATATTATTGTAATATATCTTAGATAAATGTATTTTTAGTTATGTACACTCATTTCTATGGTGCCCATATTTTCTACACTCCATACATGACAATACTAAATTAGATCTATTACTTTGAAAAATCTAATATATATTGTGTAAAACAACATCTAACATTATGTTAGATTTCATAGTAGTTTTTAGACTTTCTCCATAGTCTTCTATCTTGTCAACTGAAAGTGCAACTGATTTACAATCAAACTTGAAAGTGTACTAGGTTTGAACAATGGAAAACCTAATCCAAGTTTGAAAACCTCTACAAACCATGAATCCTTATCCATGTCTCTAAACCAAAAATTTAATCTATTAATTACATAAAACAACCTAAAATTATATCCCATACTAATTATCCACATTTTGTATCAATTTATTTCAAATATTGTATTGTTTAACTTGTATTTTTCTTCATTTTGAATTCTCCTGTCAGCTGGTTTTTGACATCCTACAAGATCAGCTTGGTAGCATCCATTTTTTAGATGAACTCAAGAGATATTAATTCTAAGGATTTATAGTTATATTTTTAATTTTCCATTTCATTTCACAGATCAAAAGATAGAGCTAAGGGTCAGTAGACCCATCATATTATGTTAAAGTAAAAAATAATCCTACATTTAGATCCATGATTCTTTTGTTCACACTTGAATGTAGTGGCTGCTATGGACTACTCGTTGCCAATGTTTTAATATTTATTACGACATGTAATTATACCTCAATTAAATTCTTCATATCCAATAATTTTTTGGAATCTTCACATTTTTATAATTAATCTATAAAAGAGTCAAACCATGTATTATATTTTATAGATTTTGCACTTTTTCTTATTCTTTATATTGATAAATTATGAATATGAGATGTGTAACCTTGAAATTATTAATTTTTCTCAATGCATTTTAATTTATTTGAACTTGAACCTACTTTTATCCTAAAACTTAACATAACTTACTCAATAGTGTTCCTTTTCTTCTCCAAACAATATCTTCCCTTGTAGTTGTGATTTAAAATTACCTTGTAACTAATCTAATTGTTCCTCTTATCTCTTTCAAAATATGTCCATCTCTTTCAAATACCTTATAGAATCAATATCTATTTTTACACTCTCATATGTACCTTATCTTCTTTCAATCACTTTCATTTCCTCATCTTCATCATATCCATAATCTTTAGCCCTACCTTGATCTCTCATTGCTTATTTATTTTCTAAACTCTCTAATCCACTCCTAATTATAGGTGCATTCATATTATTCTATTTATTCCATCTCGTTTATTGTCATAGGTATTTTTATAGTGACAAAATTCTCTTTTCATTATGTTTCTCTATGTCCTCCATATTATGTGTTTAGGTCCAAGTTTCCCTTCTCATTTATTTATCATTCACTTCATTATCACACACATCCCCTAATGCCCAAAGTGACTAGTCTATGTTAAATAGAATAGGAACAATGGCATTTTCCACCACCAACATTTTCAACATTATATGTATTCATTTAATAAGTTATCATAGATAACTCTTACAAATAAATCTTGTGTAGTTTCAAACATGATATACACTTACATGGCAAATTCAGAATATATCCTTAAATGGAAGTATTTATCCTATGATTTATTAGAGGTATCCAATTAATGTCTATATTTTAAAACTATTATATCTTTTCCTCAATCCAAATAAATTTCTCTATTTATCACAAGTTGTAGTAATAATACAAAATCCTTGACAACTATGCAACTAACACGCTAGGTAATTTATACCAAAATATTTCATATATCTTTCCATGTATATGCCCACTTATGACTTATTTCATAGATATTACAATGTTTTTTCGCTCCTCTTATTCAAATTGTAAATACTCTCATTCAACCATCACTAAAAATCTCTCTATCTAGATAAACATGTCAGCATGTTTTAATTATCCATGTTCACCACATAATTATTAGTAGAGGTTCCTAAAAAAAACATTGTAACTAGTTAATTAGGAGTGTTTGTGTGAAGTGTAATACAAAATATACTCAAAGAAGATATGAAAATGGATTAATGTTAAACTAGGTATATGATAGTATAGGAATCAATATGAAATACAGTCTTAATTTACTCAAAACATTTTATATTTCAAAATATTAACAAATTAAAGGAAAATAATATGTAACTAAAAAAAATATTGTTGTGTCCCAACATATCCCCATTTAAATTTCTTTAAATAAGGACCCACTTTGTCAAATAGCTTTCCAATTTTTAGGATCTATGAGGTAACCTAAGCTTGCTTTCTAAAGATTAAAGTGACATAATGAGATTTCTATTATTACATACATAAGATATGCTAAGGGTTTTCTCTATATACATCTCTATCATTTGGTTTATTTCATGCATGTCTATCTAAGTCTTTTTATATTTTAATGATTCATAAATTTAAAATTTTTAATCCAAGGTCATGATGGGTTTTTTCTACTAATTTACTTAGGCATTTGTTAAAGTTTTATTAATTTGTGTTTTTTCTTATACAGAGGATTCTTTATGTAAAATTATTTATACATTTTTCCCATACCCATTATAAATCACCATATATTGGAGCATGGAATTCACTCACTCTCTTTAAGCCCTAAAGTCAAGTGAATTATGATTTGTACTTAAATGTTCTAAAAAATTTATGTTATTACGACACTATGTTTCACACCTAGTGACTGAAAAATTGAAGTTCAGTGTACAAAATTCCCAAGGCTAGTAGAGAAGATAAAATAGTCCATGTATCATGATCCCACACACTTAGCTAGCTGAAAGATTCAATTTCAATGTATGAAAGTATCAAGGAAGGTGGAGCAGTGACATTCATCCACATTTCATGATATCATAGACCCACATCTACCAAAGTAATCTAATAAGTTTCTAAGTCACATAGATGAGTAGAGCAATAAGATATATCCATGTGCCATCATCTCACTCAATAAGAGCCTACATAGTGATAAAAGAGGGTACAACACATTTTAAAACAAAAGAACCCTCCACATGCCATGATGTTACCAAATGGAGGCTATAAAAAATGAGTCACAAAATAATGAGCCTGAGTAGTATTAATATGATGCTTTTCAGGAAAGTGAATGCCACCAAGTATCAAATGGAGGTGAAAAAACACATAGATCAAAAGTAGGAGAATATATATACACATAATATTTTCAAAATCTTATTTATTACTAACACTTTGTATCTTTCAAGAACCTATTGAGTCTCAATCTCTCTAAGTGCATACTTTAAGGGGTGCACCAGGAAAGGGGTTGATAGACCATCAATGCTTCGTATGATTGTTATCTTTTTTGCCACTTTCCATCTACACACTTGTCTCATAAAATGATTTACCCTAAGCTTAGTCATCTCAATCCTACATCTAGTCTTTTTCCTTTTTTCATCCACCTTTTCTTTCCTTCACATCCTTTTGGACTATCAGCTACAATGGGTTGACTGGGTCAACCTAATACAATTTAGGGTATTTATCACTTTCTTGGTTTGTTAGACTTTTGGCTAACCTAGCACAAACCTAGTGAATTATCCTTAAAAACACACTGGGTTGACCTTTTACAACCAACATTCCTAGAAATATTTAACGCAAGATCCACTTATATAGACAAGGTCATTTCCCACCATTTCATAAGAGAAAAGTTAATAGAAAATAAGTGTGAGTAAACATCTTCTTATTGACCATTCTACTTGAGGAATAAATCTTAGGGTTCCATACTTTCTTTGGAGATATGAATATTCTCTTGTGGATAAGTATTTTGGGTGTTTAGATAGGTTGTGTATCCTAGAGCTTATTTATCTTGATTATCTATACATACCACAACAATATCTTGTAAATCACCTTGGCCAAGGGAGAGATTGAGGCTTGGTGGTCTTCTTTTCAAAGGTAAGTATTCCTAACTTTATATCTCATTTGTAAGAGTAGATAGATAATGCACTTGTATTCTTCTCTCCATGTATTAGGATTCCATATAAATTGACATGAGTATATGTCTTCTAATACCTATTTAGTTTAGTTATTTATTTTTTCTTCTTACCCCTAGTTCATGCCACAGTAATTAGTGTCCATTAGATTATAATTTTCTTTCTTATTATTATAATAAAGTGGATGTTTAAATCATAGGACTCCATTAGGTTTATTATTCAATTTTGTTATACTGTAAGCTTTGGAACCCTTCCTATCATGATATGTTGTGACAAGTGATCCCTTAATCAGATCTAGTAGATTGCCATATTAGTCATGCTCCTACATAACAAGTGTATCGCAATCAGAAGTGTAGGTATGATCTATCTTATCTGATCTAGAATTAATTCATAGATTTGATTCATTTTCGATTACATACATTCTAGTGAACCCAATGTGAACTAACCTTTTAAGAATTTGTTCACTTTTACTTCATTCATTTCATTCTTTTGATAATCATTTTTATCATATATTTTGACATTCTACATTGATTTTGTTGGGCCATCTATTGTTATCTATGCATAGGTTTCTAAGAACAGGAAACTCGATCAACACAATCAACCTAGTATAGGTTTTCAACCTTTTAACCACCTAGTTCAGCTTATTAGGTTGACTTAGTCGACCCCTTACTATTTTAACACTTTTTCAGTGGGTTCCTATATAACTTGATTGATCTTGTTGACCTAGTTTGTAGGTTTCTCAAGTATACCTCAAGGTTCTTTATCAACAATCTTCCTTCATTGCATATCTAATCCATGAAGGTTCCTTTTCTACTTATCTATTTCTTTAATTTATGTCTTTACATAGTTTGTAGTCTTTAAAATTGTCCTTTTATAGTCAACTATATCAACCCTAATGACCCAATTTTGTGTTATGTGTGCTATTTGAAATAACTAGATTGACATTTTTGACCTAGTTCATTTACAAACTTTGTTTCCATAGTACAAGTTTCACTCAATCGACCCTATTTTATATTTTGTGCATATAGTGTCTAAACTATACCTTGTTTCAAATTGGAATTAACCTTATATCTATTATTAATTAGCTCACACCTTTCTTTTATTGTTGCTTGCATGCTTAGAATATTTCACATAGTTTAATTAGTGGATTTTTAATTTATCACTTAGTTTTAATATTTATATTTTATGCACACATGGTCAAATAATAAAAACGTAAACAAACACATTAACTTTTGTCTACCCTAGGCCAACCTACTTAGATTTCATCACCAAGGGGAAGCCGACTTGATGCTCTAGTTAATTATAATGTATGGTTAATGTTATATTTTGGATAAGCATCAAACACCCTTATCATTGTGGTAATGTGAAGTGAGGAGATAGGACCCAATACCAAGCCTGTATCATTACCACTATAGTCTCTTTCAGACCAAACTACCTGAAGCCATCCTTAGATTGTTGTCTAGTACCTTGATTATAGCCAACTTCCAATCACATTTAAAACCACTCTTAATAATGTAATTAACATTCAATTTGACCAATTATTTATATTTAATTTTCAAGTTATTTTTTTGATCTTTATTCAATTGTGTGTGTTAAAACATGCATCAACAAATGTTGGTACAAGATTTTGGTATGTGTGCTCTAATTAGATTGGCCAAAGTTAATCCAATTAGTTATATGTTTCCTTTCAATACATATTACTTTTTCATTTCTTTAAAAGTTATCTTTTTCATAATACAATCTATTTTTAAGCCTCTTATGTTCTCTATTTTTTATATTGAATCGACCTAGTTGACCCTTTTACAGTTTTACAGTCCTTATTTCTATACTAGATCAACCTAGTCAACCTTGTATAGTTTCAATCACCTATTTTGACCTTTGATTTCTCATCTCTCTTCTTTCTCCTTCATCATGGAATTTATTTTTGGTTACTTGTCCTAATAGGGTTTCCCATAAATAGAATAGGTCTCCTCTTTTTGGATGCTAGTAATGTTCATATTGCCACTTGCTTAATAAAATATGGGACCAATCTAATACCTATTTGTAGTATAATCCTCATCTTTTATTAGATTACCAACTTGAGTTAGAGTATACTCCAAAAATTCTTTTATTTATCTCTAAATTTTGTCAACATAGAGGAGAGGATCCTTCTACCATTTATAACCTCATAATTAGTGGTCAAACTAAAGATCCTTATTCACCTACTCTTACATTCAATATGATATTTCGAGGTACTAATTAATTTTTTTCTCAACCTCTTCTTTCAATTTTAAATCCTTAATATGCCATGAAATCTTGTTCTCTAACCTATTCTACCTCCATGCCTAGTATCTCAACTAACATCATAGGTTATACATCTAATAGGTCTCTCATAAGATCCACCAACATTAATCATTCCACTAGTTCATTTTTTGCTACGCAATGCAATCATGCTTCTAGTGCTTCTTCCTCTCAACCATTCACTATTCAATCTTTTCCTTCACTAGAAAGTTTTTCCACTAGTGCCTTACATTCTCATAGTTCTTCTCAAGCTCATACGAACACTAATATTGGTACCCAAGCTACTAATACCAACACAAATACACATAAACACAATTTTAATGCTCTTCCTTTTCAAGTTTCTTAAGGGAATCTCATTCCTCAACCTCCTTTGATTAATAAAACCATTAAGCATATATAAAATTAACGTCTCGCTACTCAAATTTCTAACATTGATATAGGAGGTATAACACCTACAATTTATTATAATGGGTCAAATGAACCTACCCTTCATCTCAAAACATTTAGAAATATTTACAAGGATTGGATCAAGTTAAACACCTTTGCCACTAACGATATCTTAGCCAAAACTCTCATGTGTGATGCCTTGGATTGGTATAATCAACTTAAAGATCATTCAATTTCTTGTTTTGATGACTTCGTAAATGTTTTAGTTCAAGAATTCCAAACTAATGATATTATTGAAAAAACTTTGGCCTATTTCATTAATTTAAAACAACATGATAATGAAACTTCCCAAGCCTTTATTAAGAGATGGAAGACTTTGTTAAACAAATGTGAACATAACATGGTGGATGACAACTTTTTTTTATCTATTCACAAATGATCTCTTATTTAAACTTTAATATCGATCCCACACTCTCTCTCCACATACCTTAGAAGAGGCTATTGACCAAGCTAAAAGACAATATTTCCTAATGCATCAAGTCAAGCCACCCCAACCTTTTTTGGGTCATCATTTATTACATAAGAATACAAATTGTAATATCACCAATGATGGTGTTACTGATTCTTTTAACACCATTCACAATGTTCAAGTTGTCATTCCTAACCCCTCTTCAAAACTAGGTCTTTCTTGTCAACAATATACTAATCCTCATTTTTCATCACCAAACAACATTAACATTCACAAACCTCTATCCTCAGTTGAATTTCTTAAGAATCTACCTAGGCCTATTCTAAGATAACTTGACCATATTTGTCTTATGAAAACCTGGTATGTTCTTAACAGGTTTTGTTGGTTTCATGCTAGTTGGGGTCATTCTCATGAGACATGTAGAAAAATTTGCAAATTATCTATGGGTTTTCTTCTTGCACATAAATTTGATCATGATTTCATTATCTATAAGAGTCAACAAGCCTATAAGATTTCTTTCAAGGAATATAAATTAAATGATAAAATGCAAGCCTTGAATCAATAAAATGTTTATTTGTCTATCTATAAGGATCCTTTACCTAATCATCAACTAATTAAAGACACCGAATACAAGCCCACCCTTTCCACCAATAACATAGAAAGTATTATTGAACCAACCTCTAAGGAAAATATGGCTATCATGACTAATATGCAAAGGGTTGTAGGTTTCATTGATTCTCAACCTATCTACACTCTTCCTTCCCATAAGACATACAATATTATCCAGGGTTCTTCTCTAAATCATTTAAATGAGTTGGGGAAAAATATCTTATCACTTTTAATGATCTAATTTATGATTCTCCCTTGGATAACACATCCATTATATTTCAACCACTCTTCCATCATCTATCAATGCTAATGATAATCAAGATTTTACTAACACTTATCCTTCTAAAATCAACTTAAACCAACTAGTTCATCCTCTCAACATGATTTACCACCTTTTTATAAACATCCTCATTATTAAAAACAAAAATTCCCATTCTCTTTAGCTCCTCCTTCTGAGGACCTCCTTAACCATTCCACACCTCTATCTAATAACCTTACTATGAGATATGATGAGTATGATCCCATTATAGAAATCACTAATATCCCATCCCAAATTTCATTTATTGAGATTATGGGAACTTCACCACATCATAGAAACCACCTCATGTAGCTCCTATTTCGGATCAATGTCCCTCATCCTTCCCTAGTAGGATGGCGGGAAGCTTTATCAGGTTTCCAAGATAGTATTTTACAACAATATGAAGAGATGTCTATCAACATTTATGAGATCATAGACACTTCTCTTTCCTTAAAGTTCCCATATCTTCCATAATTCCTTATAAGATTATAATTCTTTTAGATGATCCTCCTTTATTCATTACAATCTAAATCAGTGATATCCAAGTCAAGAGCGCATTGACTGATGATGGTTCTAGAACCTGTGTCACTTGTCTTTATTTAATTAAGACTCTTGGATATTTTGAATCCAATCTAAAGTATACACAACATATTCCAAGGATAAAATGGAGGGAAAATGCCTCCTCTAGGTTGTGTGTGGATTTTCATTACCATCCCACCTATCACCATCCATGTGTAGGTGATGCTATTTAACTTCCCCCTTTATTATAACATATTTCTTGGTAGAACATGGAGTCACTACATGAGAGCTATTGATTCTTATGCCTACTAGTGCATTAAATTCCCTCAAAATGGGGCCATTTACAAGATTCAAGGTGATACTAAACCTTATAATTTTAAACAATTTCAAGATAATGATGTCATTAAGATTATTACTCATCAACCTTTGTCTAAAGTTCCTTTCTATGAGTCGTAACATCTCAACTTTCCTATTAATTTAATTTGCACTTTTAATGCACATCCTAAGCTCTTTGGTAACATTCCTCATAATCTTTTAGATTTTGATGATGATGAGATTCATGATATTAATTTAAAGATCAAATTTTTTATTCTTTCACCTCATCTCATCTCATATGTTCTTTCATCCTTTCAGCCTCATTCTTACAAACCTCCTTACAATGACATTCTCATAGTCTTGATTGAGAGTAGTCATTCTATTCACTATGCTTCATCAAAGGACAAGGTTATCCCTACCTATGTCATAGATATTCACACCCTAGATTATTATGATGGTTATTCCTTAGATGATTCATTATTAGGTGGTCTTGTCAAGGTCTACGATGCCTAGATTGTCTATTACCATTTCTCTTTACTTGAGTCTTTTCTGGCATCTCATCATTTCCATTCACTAATTATTCCTAATTTTCGTATTTTCCCCCTTTATCATAGGGTATAGATGGTACAAACACCTCCATTTTATTAGGAAACATTTATGACAATGCTCATGGATCATGATATGGCTGGGCCTTATCATTTTACTAGGTATCCTAACCATCATATCTAGTTTATCCTTGAGGTTAGTGCAACTCTCCTTAGACCATCTGTGGATCCTACTCCTCTCTTAGTCGAGCTTGCTATTATTGAGCCTCTTCCCACTCCTTATATAGTTTATCATATTCCCACTACTACTATTGCTAAGCGTGCCCCTGCTTATAATTCTATTTCTTCTTTTGTTGAGTCTAGTTCCATTCCTTCCTCATCATCACCTTTGCTTTGTGATGGTTTGCTTATTTTGCTTAAGATGGCTCCTCTACCCACCAAATGGGCTTGTGAGTGTTATTCAGCTTCTTCCACTCTATTTTTACCTCCTTCCTTGAATTATTCTACTAAAACCACTCATAAGTGTATATGTTTCTTTCATGGGACAGATAACCATTCTTCTACCCGTTGTCATAATTTGAGATATTATCTCAATACCTTGCATCCTTATTCCCCATCATCATATAAATCCAAATTTCTCCTAAAGTTACATTCTAAATATTTTCCCATGTATGGTGAGGTATATTGTCTATGGCATATCTATGTTACCCATCACACTGAACATTGTTGTATCCTACAATAACATCTCAAAGATCATCTTATAGCCATTTTCAGACCTTCTACTACTCCTCCCACATGTCATGCCTACAAGAAGCCTCCATTTTTTCTCTGATGGTTCCACATATAGTGGCTCCATCTCCTCTTGTGGTCCCTTAACCACTTTCTATGCCTTTACCTATGATTCCTTCACTTGTGGAGCTTCCCTCACCTGTCAATCTTTCTCTACCTATGAGTCTTTCACTTATGGATTCTTATTCACTGGTGATTCCTTCTCCTCCCATAGATCCTATTCCCATGACTTCTCTTCATAAACCTTTGCCTAATTTTCCTCCTCAGCATGACCCTTTGATCATTCATACTTTTTCAAGTAAGGATATTAGAAAAGAAGTATTTTCCTAGTATTCATTAAAGATTGATGAAACCTTAGCAGTAGTTAGACTATAGCTTCATAGAGACTTATCTAATTTATTGGATAATCTATGTGGAAAAATTTACTAATATTTATGAGCACATGCATGGTTCTTTC
>JARHVA010003427.1:1980000-1993930 GCA_037957365.1 Torreya grandis
AGAGAATTCTCTATTTTTCTCTTTCCTCCACTCATAATAATTCAATGGGTGAGTCTCCCATTTTCTCTTCTTCCTATTTATTTTTTGGCTCCAATCATCCCCCTCATGTAAACCATTACACTATCACCATCACCTACATCAACATCCACTTCCCTTGAACAAACATTCACTTTCCTAGGTTTACCCCCAACATTTAATACTTCCCTTACCTCATCACCACCTATTATCCCATAATATTCACCTAATTCTATTTCATCACTTATAACATCAAATTATAATATTATTAGACCCCATTGCATATAAGAGGAAGCATGTATTTTTTATTTTATCCTTAGAGTGCCTTGTCAAAGGATACCTCACAGTAAAGGTTGAAGGGAGGATTGGATAAAAGAAAAGGTTTTAGAGAGTTAAAACATATAAAAATAATATATAGTGAAAAGGAGTGGTTTAAGAAGTTGGAATGGGAGGATATAACATATACATCCTTATCTAGAACCACAAGTGAGACAAAAAAAAAATTCCTTAGGATGAATGCTTATCAGAGGAGGTTCAATCAGGTGACATGTAGATCTTGAAGACTAGTTTGGTCTCTATTAAATTACTTTAGGACACAAATAGAGATAAAGGAGATGAAAAAGATTCTAATCCCCTAGTTTTTATGTATGAACAACTACGAACCTATTTACAACCTTTGTACCTCCCAACACAATAATGACACTTATAATAATAGTTCTCATGGTTTTTACTTCTCGAGTGGTAGGTACACAAGATCCCCATTCATTACCTACAATAGTAACCACTATTCTAGTGAATGTATCTAGTTCAAAACCATTTTACAATAGTAATTACACAAATAATCTAGGATATGGCACCTTGCATCCAACTTTCATAGGATTGCACTCAAGTTTATTTCACATTGGTGATGTATTATTTATATAATTTTCCTAGTACCCCTCCTACTTAATCATTCTTTGCTTCCTCAAGCCCTTAGTATTCTAGACAATAAATAAGGGAACTTCAAATATTTGGTCTCCACCACCATCTTGGCTTCCCCAACTACTATGTCTCAACCATCTACTCAATTGGGCTTACTCATTGGTCATGCAATCCAAATAAGTTGAAAGCATTATAAGATAGAAGGAGGTGGAGAGACGAAAGCTAGTAATTTCCATAATGACCCCAAATAAGGTCACTAAATGGAGAAAAGATACTCCCCCTTTCCATAAAATAACATCTTCTCATCCCAATCCTATGTTCCCTCTAATGCAATGCCCATTTTTCACTCTTAAATATTAGGCCAAAAATCCACAACAATCTTCTACCTTGAACATCCTTGAATGGATCGAAAAATGCAACAAGTAGAAGAGGGCAAGTGGGAACTGGTTATTATTAAACAATGAATACTCAAGTTTATTAACATAGAAATAAAGACTATTAGAAAGATCAAAAGGAAAACTATAATGGTTTAAGGATCAAAGGTATAATTGGATCAAAGAGAAGATGTCTTCTCTTTGAAAAAGAGTAGAAAATTGCTTCCTACAAATATTATCAATTACATAGAGCACCCCTACACCTTTGTATACTCTACAAGGGGATTAATAAAATAAGTTTTAAAAGGATTTGATCAAGTTGTAGAGGAACTACAAGGAATAAATACCATAAAACATCCAAAGCACATCGTGGATAATGTGCAATGAGTAATTTGGAAGTTATAAGATATTATTTATTAATAAGAAGTGAAAATAAGGATTTATATCCGAAGTGCGAATATGTATTCACCCTTACTTTTAGGATGAATATAATGGAGGCAAGACTATTTATTAAGCCAAGCATCCCAGAACAAATCCTATGACCATTTGAAGTTAATAATTACTCTAAATACAACATGGGCCTTGAACTATGTAGCTTGAAGGACAGATAACCAAATTATATGGCATCAATAAATATAAATTTTGGTTCAAAAACTCACTAATTGTGAGTATTAGGTCATTATAATTTTTAGGCAAATGATAATGAATGTGAAGATTAACCCCAATGGGGGATTGGTACTAGGGGCCATATTGGAATATATCCTCTAGACAACAATAGATAGTTCTAAGAAAGAGATTGAGGGAGTGGTATTTAAGACTGAATAAGACTTATAACAATGAATAAATTTTACTATAAACCTAGTTGTTACGACATACAAAATCTTTATATGAATGTTTCGACTGCATTAATGGTACATAGATATTTGGTAGACAAAATCTACCAGCTCTTCAAAAGGCCTTTGTTATACATCAAGGTGATTTAAATGAGATTTTTGGTGAGTCACACACTCTATTTAAAAATTTAGACAAGTAGATAAACATCTCTAGATACCCTACCTCTATCGGTTATTTTAGTTACAACTACTTCTTAAACACCTAAGATGACCATGATTACAACTTAGCTTAAAACTACAACTACTGTTGCCCAGGTATCAGCAACTACTTTGACCTCTTCATAGACATTTTCACATATAGTCACATTAATGTTTTATAACAAAATGTTGTTATAACAATGTTCTATAATTTTTGAATGACTAGTTATACCATGGCCATGTATGTCCTATTGATAATGAAACATTTAGCATGGATTAAAGGATAAGGTGCCCCCATACCAAGCCTAAATATACGTATATCTCCCAAAATCCAAAAGGAAGAGAAATTTTGATATTCAATATAAATAAAGACCTTTCTAGTTGTTCTAAAAAAATCCATGTTGCATATTTTTCTCTTTCATGTTTGTGTTATAGTTTTTATGTGTTTTTATCTAAATGGTATCTTAGATTTTTGATATATGATATATCAATTTCAAGTAATTTATTTTTAGTTAGTAAGACTTTTTTATCAATTGAAAATGTGTACCAATAATTCTAGGTTGGAAGATCTTTTTTTTTGGAGCAAGTTTATCACTTTACACTATAAATTTATGTATAAATATCATTTGATACAAATTCCGAGATTAATTTATAGTTAGTTTAAGGTGTTATTTTGGTATTAGCAATAATATTTTGTTATGAAATGCTACAACACTCTTAATAACATAAACCTTTAGCTAGTGACTAGGAGTTAATTGCATCACATTACTCAGACCTCTTTACTAGTTTTGCCACTTATGTGTGCCAAAGCAACAACCTGAATGCATTAGTCCCTTGGTGTTTGTCATTATTTTGAGGCCAGTTATAAAAATAACATGTCCTCTATTTACAAATCCTCTTTCTTATCTTACCCTCCCCTCTATTTGTGATTTATTTATATCTTACCCACTTTAGTTAAATCCATCTCCATTCTATTCAATCCAAATGAATCTAGAATTTATATACATAACTGAACCTTCCTGATTAACATTTGATTTTATTACCATGATTCTACCATTAAAGATTACAAGACCTAATATCTACAACTCATTCCTTGTAGTGAAGTTAAACTTCATTCAGATCCTATAATGTTAGAGGTTACCTTGTGATTATTCTCAGGTGTGTATAAAACCCACATTAATAATAATAATTGGGTGATAGAAGGAGGACCTCTTTCCTTAATGAAAAGGTAATATCATCAAATTTGTACTAGATATACCTAAAAGACTGATAAGATCCACCTTTGGCAACAACATCCTACATCAGCCCTTATAAACCCATCCAAATGTTAGGTTAGATAAAGTTATCTTGATGAGGTCCTTGGCTCAATCATATTCTCCAAATAAAATACAACCCCATATGTGTCAAATGGACCACCCATGGTTAATTGGTTCCTCCTTTATAATATTAGGAGGTGTTAATTATCTCCCTAAAAATCCTAAGAAATATCACCCTCTATTTTCCCCTTTAGGAGGTAAGACTATTAAATAACATGCCAAAGCCTTTATAACTACTTTGGGAATATTGAATGTGTTTGAAATGGATGTAGCTTGTAGTATTTTTATATTTATGATACAAGATGCCACCTATGAATAATTCTTTAGTGTTATTGAAAGGTTGATAAGGTCTTGGAATGAATGCCAAAATGCATTCCTAGGATAGTTTACCCAAGTTACTAGACATAACATATCATACTAATACTCTGATAACATGACAAGAGATCCAAATGAATGCATGAGGGCATTAAATTTAAGGTTACAACATATGTATATCTAGGTAAATAATTCATACAAACTATATGTTGTTTTGGTCCTTTAAATATATAATAATGATTTAGATCCTATAACCATAGTCTTTATACATAGGGTATGCAGTTTGACTAATATGACACAAGTTTATGTTGAATCAATAGAGGTTGAAAGAGAAAATAACCCCTAGTCTCAAAGCTTAATAGGGCCAAATGTGTATCAAACCTACACCGTGTTAAATCAAATTTCAAATGCTAATCAAAATATTATGGCCCAGAGTCAAACCCAACCTGATATATAGTTGCCTCTATCTCATGTTGCACCCAATTAGGATTTAAGTTTCCTAAATAACTTTTTCCAAGTTGCCAATCCACACAGAGTCTAGTATTTATTTCCAATAAACACTTCCACCACCTAAGGTGCTAATGGTGACCCTTAAAAAGATAAATTAGATACCAGTCAAATAATGGTATAGAAATTAAGCAATGATTTCTTAAGCATGAGAAAAAGGATGGGGAACATTGACAAACATAATACTAGACATAACTTCATCTATACAATGTAAAATATCCATTCAATAGGCTTAGAAAGAACATGGATTAGCCACCTAACAAGGTGACATAGATGAATATTCTAGAGAGAACATTTCTCAACTATTGTAAAGGTCATATCACATCTCAACACGTAGATTTGAGCTACATAGAGTTATAAACAACATTTGAGATCTTCCAAGAAGAAATAGATAGATAAGAACATTTGACAAATCAATCTTAGACTTTTTATTCTAATACCCCTAGCCACTCTAACAATTCTATGGTCTTTGAAATGTATGGATTTCCCTTTCCAATAGAATATGATAATCAACTAGAGGATATTGAGGATGATTCTCATGCCTTCCAATAATTTTATAGGTGTAATTACAAACTAAGGATCAAATAGTTTTTCAATAATTGTACACATCTAAGCAATAGTGCCACCATTCCTCCAAAAATACAAAGAATCATTAATATACCTCCCCCAAAGCAGAGAGAGTAATTATAAACCACATATTCATAAAATAGATGAGGGTAAAATATTTTATAATAAATGAAGAAGATCAAAGATAACATTACCTTACATGAGTTGGCTCATATCACTAAACATAGGGAGTTCTAATGAAATCTTTGACTGAAAGATCTTATGTAGATAAGTCTAAGACTACCCAAGGGAATGTAATGATTTATAAAGACAAAATTGAGGTATCACCCTTCCTATTTATAGTTTGAATGTTTGGTAAGAATGTTCATAATTATTTTGTGGACTCATGGGTGTCAACCAATGTGATGCACATAGATGTATGTAAGAAACTAGGGCCAACCCCATAAAATTAGAAAATAGTGCTCTTATAGGTAGACAAATTTGTAACACCTTATATAGGGCAATTTTGAAATGTGCACATATAGTTGGCCACAGAGTTAGGTGTCAACAATACATAGATATTCTAGTGGTTGACATCCCAAAATCTTATGGTGTGTTACTCAACCTAGGTTGGTCAAAAACATTAAATGGGTATGTACACACTGATTTCTCACATATGTGTTTGATTTGTAAAGTTATGACCAATCACATTAGGATTGATTAAGAGTATAAAATTAAGTACTTAATCATTAAGTACAACATAAAATATGAGAAGATCAACTTCGCGTCCTCACATGCTAGTGTTTACACCTTCAGTATGTAACATAGGACTCCATGCCATGAATTTGAAAGATCTTCATTTATATGGAATTGTTATTTTGATAAATCCTAATCCAAACAAGGTTTTGGTGTTAATGTATTTATAATAGATCCATTAGGCAAATAATATATTTCTACATATAATTTACAATTCCCTTGCAATGACAATTAAACTGAGTATGTAGAAATATATTATTTACCAAATGGATCTATTATAACTATAAATATTTGGTGATTCTGATCTGGTGGCCAATTAGATTAGAATAGTAAATTTCATGAGGCATAGCATTAAGAATCTATAAATATTTGGTGATTCTGATCTGGTGGCCAATTAGATTAGAATAATGTATCAATGTAAGATGGATTATGTGAATAAATACAATCATAGATCTCAAGACCTAATTGAATATTTTGAGACTTTCAACATTAAAACCATCCAAAGGGAATAAAATATGGGGATAGATACATTAAAAACTTTGAAAACTAACTTGGCACCACTCTAAGAGTCTAAGATGAAAATATTATTGATGGATCTAGTGACTTGTCCCTTAGTCCCTGATAATGTAGAAAATTTTTAGGTCTTTGAGGATGATTAATGGATTATCTAGATCATAAATAACTTTGGGGCATTTGAAGATCATATTATGGATTAAAATGATTTTGAATGTCTAAAAGTAGAAGACCTTGGAAATGATGGTATCATGGAACTCAAGGAGAATAAAGCCCCCATGGGGATGGAATATTTTTGAATTATCTTTGACTTAGATCTACAAGATGAAATTATAAAACTACCAAATATAGATCAATTTGATTTTGGTAAAAGAAATTTAGGAATTGAAGAATCCCTCTATTATGTCAACATTAGTCTAGCTTGCACTCACACTAAAAGATACAAGTTAAAGGATATACTAATGGAATACAAGGATGTCATGGCTTAGACCTAAGAATACTTGAATACTTTTATCCCAAGGTAATAAACCATATTATTCCCTTAAACCTAGCCAATAGATATTTCAAGCATTATCAAAGGCCCATGAATCCCATTTTAGAACCTATTATTTATACCAAAGTTCATAAGCTATTAGATTCCAAGATAATTTTTATTATCACACATTCTACCTAGGTGGTAAACTTAGTACCTTTCCAAAAGAATAATGGTGAAATATGGCTATGTCTCAACTTTAATAACCTAAACCAATCTTCATGGAAGGATAATTACCCTCTATCTTCTCTAGATAAAATAGTATAGAATGTTCATGGGTCCAAAATAATGTCCTTCCTAGATCATTTATCTAGATGCAACTAGGTGATAGTGGAAGCACATGACTGGATGAAAATAACCTTCACCACAAATTAGGGGACATATGATTATAAGAGGATACCTTTTGGCCTCATCAATATTTTGGAAACATTCCAATGAGCCATGGATCATGAATTATAAAGAATTATTAGTAATTTCATCACAATATATATTTATGACCTCACTATATTTTCTCAAGACTAAGTGGATTAATCAAATGACCTACAAAAAGTGTTTGATAGATGATAGAGATAAGGAGTGTCCCTCAACCCTAAGAAAAGAATCTTTGGGGTCATATAGGGTAAGATGCTAGGCTGCATCATAACAAAATATGGGATTTCCATTTATCCTTAATAACTTGAGGCCAACCTAATGATAACACCTCCTAATAGTTCAAAAGAGTTAAAATCCTTCTTTGACAAAATAAAATTTGTTCACAAATTTATTTCTAGGTTTGCATAAATCATCAAGCCACTAAATACCTTGTTGAAAAAGGAAACCAATATAGAATGAAAAATAGAGGAAAATAATTCCTTTTGGGATATCAATACGAACATTTCTCATGTGTTAGTATTGATCATTCCTTATTTCAGCAAAGATTTCTTTGCATATTGCTTTACTTCAGAGAATACCATTATTGAAGTAGTTATCCAAAAGGTAGATGAAAATGAACATTGAATTAATTTTATGCCTACCAATTGAAAGGATGTTAAATTCAAATATTCAATGATAGATAAGAAAATATAAGTATTAATCAAGGATATAAAGAATTTTGGGAACTATATCTCGAGGAACACAATTCATGCTATAGTCTTAGATCCAGTGGTCAAGCTCACACTTAGCCAAAATAAACTAGGTAAAATAAGGGTCATGTGGATGGAAAAATTAAAATATTTTGATCTAAATATCAAACCATCCAATATGGTGATAGGTTAAGGAATAACCTACATAATAACCAAGATAGACCCATGCATTTGGGTCAAAAAATTTAATTCAGTCCAAGTAGCTAGAGGTGAGTGATATGATCAAATCATTCATTATTTACTCATGGGAGTATGTCCCTTAATTTGAATAGAGAACAAAGGTGAGATTTTAGGCTCAATTATTCTCACTAAATGATAAAGGGGGGAGTCCATTACCATAAAAAACTATGAAAACATCTACCTGAGATGTGTCTCAATGGAATAAGCTATGGATGTCTTCTATGACCTAAACAAAAAACTAGTTAGTAATCATCCTTACAGGAATAGAAAAACCCATAAGATATTGAGAATGAGGTACTATTATCCCATTATTTTTATAGGTTTCCATATCCATGTTAAGACCTAACATGAATTCTAAGTCTTTGATAAGAGGGAGGTTAACATCATTATGCCATTATACCATGCCATTAAGGGTTGTCCTTTTACACAATGGGGTCTTACCTTTATTTAGGTGATCAATCCTAATAATTTGGTAGAACATAAGTTCATCCTTACTTCCATTGATTATTATACTAGGTGCACTTAATTAGTTGCCACCAAGAAATCCATAAGTAAATATGTCATTATGTTTCTTGAGTAATATATATTGACCATATTTAGTATTCTCATATACTTCTTCACTAAAAATGGTGAAGATTTTCAATCAATTGATTTCACTAAGTCAGCCTATGATAATCAAATAAAAATCAAATCCTCTTCAAATTATTGCTTCCAAAGTAAAAAAATTGTTGAATCTGCAAACAAGAACTTGATAGATGCCACTAAGGAGTCAAATTAGGATAAGCCAAGATAATAGTACATGTTTCTGAAATATACATTATGGGTATGTAGAAAAATATGTAAATGTGACCTCAATACTTCACCTTTATTTTTTGATGTATGGATGGAAAAATATCTTTCCTATGTCCCTTAAACTCCTAGCCTATCAATTTATTAAAAACTACATGGAAGATGATCCAAAAGTCCAATTTAGATTGTTGGAAATAATCTAGCTTGAAGACATATAGACCAAATCACTTCAAAGCTTTAGCAAATACCAAGACATTTTTAAAAGGTGGTTTGATAAAAGATTTAAGATCAAGGATTTTTTGATCTTATATCTAGTTATCCTATCGGATAAATATCATGATAAAAGGTGGTAGCATGACAAGTTCACTCCCTTTTGTCTTAGACCATATCAAGTGTGTTGGAAACATTTTCATTGATGTCAAAGGTCTAGTATTATTGGTGACAAAGGCTCCATAGCATTTAATGATTTTTTTAATGTTCATATCTTGGCTAATGTGTGTTAATATTTATTTAATATTAACAAATATATTTTTGGTTGCATAAAGTCAAAAGAGGGCCCATGAAGAATTCAAAGAGTCATAGGGTAAAGATAAAATATATATGGGACAAATTATCCTATGAAAAGTCATCTTAAGGAATTTCAAGACTCACCAAGTGAATACAAAAGAGGAAGGTCATAATTTATCATGAAGGGACACTTTGAGGAATATGAAAAGTCACCAAGATAAAGGCAAAAGGGGAAAATATGCATTTACTTATGAAGGATCACCACGTGACTTTTCAAATATAAGGATTCAAAGGGTCATGCAAGTTTGGTGCCATTTTCCATGAGGATTGAAGGGTCACAAAGGGTGAATACCAAAAGTCATTTGGAAAGCTATAAATAAAGGATTGAGAAGCTGTTTGTTATATGTATAAGAGAGCATGGTTTGTAATTGTTATATCTATCTTAGAAGAGCAAAGGAGAGAGAATAAAGAGATATTGTAATATGCTATCATTTTTTGAGAAAGTAACATTGAGATATAGTTGTGTGCTATACATAATAGGGGTTGGTGCTCCTGTGGGTTGGTGTTCATGAATAGTTGATATGTTGGTGCTCAACACAGGGCTTGGTGCTCATACAAGTTGGTTATTATGAATATTGTAGTTTGAGTAGGTATTCCTTTATATACTTGAGATTGTTCTCTATGGTTTTTCCCATATTGGGTTTCCATGTTAAAATATCGTGTCTCTCTCTCTTTATCTCTCTTGTGTGGCATTTATTGTTTTAGTATAATTGCATATCTTAAATGAATGGTTAAGTGGAATTTGATTAAGTGAAGGTTTATAAGATATATGATATACTGATTCATCCCCCCCTCTTAGTATATCTCATGCTTAACAATTGGTATCAGAGCAGGTTTTTTTAGAAAGAGATTAATCGCTTGAAGGTAGATCAAGAAAACCAAAATGGATGGATCATATGGAGGTTTTTATAGAACTAAGGCACCTTTATTTGATGGAAAACGTTGTGCCTTTTGGAGCATAAGGATGAGGACTTACTTGATAGCCCTTGGATTTAACATTTTGAAAGTAGTGTTGGAGAAATACAAAGAGCCATAGACACTTGTAACTACTCCAATAGAAAAGATTGAATGCCAAAATAATGCTAAAGCTTTAAATTTTATATTATCTGGTTTATGTGAATCAAAATTGTTAAAGTTATGCAATGCAAATCTGCTCATGAGACTTGGGTAAATCTTGAGAATATTTACAAAGGTGATGGAAAGGTTTAACAATTTAAGCTTCAAAATTTTAGAAGATAGTTTGAGAGTTTGAAAAATGAAGAGGAAGAAAATATAGTGAGTTATATTTTTTGGGTTGATCAAATAGTTAATCATATTCAAAGCCTTCGAGAAAAGTTAGAAGAATTAGCAGTGGTACAAAAGTTTTGGAGATCTCTACCAATCAGATGTGATGCAAAGGATTAGGCAACCAAGGAGATGAAGGATCTAGCCAAGATAAAGAAGGATGAATTACATGGTATTCTTATGGTGTATGAGATAGAGATCGAATAAAAAAAACCCTCAAAGAGGGAAGCTACTTTCAAGACATCAAAGAATGAGAAATTCAATATTTAAGAATCAAGTGACAACTCTAGTGATGAGGAAGATGACAATGGATCTTTATTCATCTACAAGCCAAAAAATGGCAAAAGTAAATATCAAGGAAAATTGGCATTTAAATGTTTTAAATGTGGCAAGATTGAACATTTTGTAGATATATGTCTAGATAAGAATAATAATGAAAATGAAGAAGGAAATTATACATACAAAAAAAACTTCAAAGTTAAATATAAGAAGAACTTTAAGAAGAAGAGTTTATATTATAAAGATCATAGCTTAGTAAAAGGTAGTGGAGTTAGTGACTCAGATGATGAAGACAATCTATTCATGACCATACATGAAGATTCCTTTATAAGCAAATGTATAGATGATCAAGAATAATAATATAATGAAAGTGAGGATGAAGCTAAGGTGAATCTAGAAGGAGAACTCATTTGTGCCTTAGAATAATTAGAAGTTCTTGAGAAGAAGAATCAAATATTAAAGCCCTAGATTGAGAAAAATTAAAAGGAGTCAAGAAATAATTGAATATCTGCAATCATAGTTTGAAGAAGCCAAAAATAATAAAGAAGATATAACAACACAATTGCAAAAAGTAAGTAAATAATGTTAAAGGTATATTGTTTAAATTGCCGAAGAAGCCAAAAAGAATGAAGAAGATATAAAAACACAATTGCAAAAAGTAAGTAGAGAATGTGAAAGGTATATTATTGAAATTGCCTCTTTAAAATAAGATATTGAAAAAGTAGTCAATGATAATGTAATCAATGATTAAAATTTTTAGGATAGCACTAAATGTTGAATAAGATAATGTAAAGCCAAAAGTCAATATCAGATAAAATAGATATAGGATTTGAAAAGAAAAAGAGCTATATTAAAGCTCTTATAAAAGAGGAAACAAAAAGGGAAGAAGTGAAGAATACAAAGGACATCTCAAACAAATAAGGTTGGAAGGAACAAAGATACAAAAGACAATAAATATAGAGATACATAAACAAGTTATATTTTTGTGGTTACTATTATTATTGTAATGGATATGGTCAAAGGAAAATACAGTGTTAGAAAAGAGCTAAAATTTTTAGAAACAAGGAGAAGGAAGCTCATGCAGAGTCAAGTAGAAGATACAACTCTTTTTCTTGTCTATCAATATTTGATGAAGATGCCACAATATGTTACAAGTTCAATAATTTTAGACACATAGCCTATTATTATAAAACTATGTTCAAGTCAGTCAAGAAGGACCAAAGATTCAAGGCTCCATTCATCAAGAAGAAAGGTTAGACAATTTCATCATAGAGAGTCAACCTAAAGATTTTATGTTAGTCCAAACAACTTTTCATTCAAAAAATAAAGAACAACCATGGTTCATTGACAGTGGATGTTTGAGGCACATGATAGGAGACAAGGGAAAATTCATAACTCTAAAGAATATTAATGGTGGAACAATGAAATTCAGACACAAAACCACTACTAGGATAGTTGGAAAAGGTACTTTATGTTTGGATAATGGTAAAACTAAGACCAAGAATGTTCTGTATGTAAAAGGCATTAAACATAATCTATTAAGTGTAATTCAAATATGTGATCAAGGACACATATTAAAGTTTCATGTAAAAGGTTGTGAGATTATATTTAGATGTGTTGATTATAGATACTTAGAGGACAAACAATAATTTATATCTATTATCAGATATCTTCAAAAAGGCATGATCAAAGGACACATTCAAGGATTTGCAAGAGGAGTTATGAGTAACTTATTTTACTTCTTACCATTAAGGATTAACATCAATTGAGGGGTAGATAAGTGTTATCTAAGATAGTCCATTTTCCATTGATTTTAATGTGGGAAAAGTGTAAAAATAGGTATAACTATAGTAATAAAAATAGGTACAGGGAATAAGTATAGGATGATACAGTATGGGGGATTTAATATATGTTTTTTTAGTTTGGAAATATGTATAGGTTAGCATGTACAGTATAGATTTTAGAATGTGGTAGTTTCAGTTTGGGGTTGCCATCAATGACAAAGGGGGAGATTTTTGTAAATATTTTCATTGATCTAAAGGTCTACCATTATTGGGGAAAAAGGATCC
Source organism: Torreya grandis (assembly GCA_037957365.1). Lineage (NCBI taxonomy): Eukaryota > Viridiplantae > Streptophyta > Pinopsida > Cupressales > Taxaceae > Torreya > Torreya grandis. The sequence goes on from JARHVA010003427.1 coordinate 1,993,116, forward strand.
ATATCATTTAATGATGTTTGTAATGTTCATATATTTGCTAGTGTGTGTTAATATTTATTTAATATTAATTAATTATATTTTTGCTTGCGTAAAGTGAAAAGAGGGCCCATGAAGAAGTCAAAGAGTCATGAGTTAAAGACAAAATAGATATGGGATGCATTTTTCCATGAAGAGTCATCTTGAGGAATTCAAGAGTCACCAAGTGAAGACAAGAGGAAGGCACAATTTCTCATAGACATTTTGAGGAATATGAAAAGTTACCAAGATAAATATAAAAGGGAAAGGATGCATTTGCTTATGAAGGTTCACCATGTGACTTTGAAAATACAAGGATTCAAAGGGTCATGCATGTTTGACACCATTTTCCATAAGGATTGAATGGTCACAAAGGGTGAATGCCAAATGTCATTTGGAAATCTATAATAAAGGATTGAGAAGACATTTTTTATATGTAGAAAAGAGCATGATTTGTAATTGTTATATCTAGCTTAGAAGAGAAAAGGAGGAAAAATAAGAGATATTGTAATGTGTTATCATTTATTGAGAAATCAATATCAAGAGATAGTTGGGTGGTATACAAAATAGGTGTTGGTGCTCCTGTGGTTGGTACTCATAAATAGTTGTGATGTTAGTGCTCATAAAAGGGGTTGGTGCCCTTGAAATTTTGTGCTTGTGAATATTGCATTTTGAGTTAGTGTTCGTTCATATACTTGAGATTGTTCTCCATGTTTTTCCTATATTTGGTTTCCATGCTAAATTTTGTTCTCTCTCTCTCTCTCTCTCTCCCTCTCTCTCTCTCTCTCTCTCTCTCTTCT